>JAWNPS010000017.1:600000-992512 GCA_035047385.1 Drosophila tripunctata
ACAATTCTTAAATATACCGACTAATCGGTTGATCATAATGTGCTGTTGTTGTTGTTGTTGTTTTCTTTAAATTTACTTTTTTTTAATTTGTTTTTGCTTATCTCTTGTTTAACTGCCTTTATCAATAATGTTAATCTAAGTGGTTTTTTTGTTTTTTGTTTTTTTTTTTAATAGTAATTCTTTTGTTTTCTCTTCGTTTTAATATATAATTTCTGTCATATATATTTTAAATGTACATAGTCTATATGCATTAATGTTACTTTTAGTTCTTCTCTCTTCTCTGCTCTTCCTCTTTTATCGTTATTATTTATAGATGTGGATTCTATTTCACGCGCCGTGTTGTTGTTGTTGTTGTTCTTGTTGTTGTTGTTGTTAATTTATCATACTTGGTACTTTAGTTATTATAATTATTATTTTGTGGTCGGTCTCTCAGCATTTTACGATCTTTAAACGCAAGGCGAAAATAAACTTGGATGATGAGATCATTATGCATTTAATAAATATATAGAGCAGTGTATTTATTTTGGAGCAAAACAAAAATATTATTATAGAAGAATATTTATGTGTTTATTATTTGTTGTTGTTTTGTTTTTTTTTCCAGTGTATTCTTTTCATTTATCATTTTGAGTTGTAAAAGTTGTTTGGCATTTTGCAAGTAAAAAGAAAGTCAGTAATTTATGACGCTGCTCGAATCAAATCGGTTCTTAAAAATAATACTTTGCGTTTTTTTGGATACTACAACTTTCGGGCTGGCGTCTCTATCTAAACTTTTGTGCTTGGTTAGTAATATTACAATGTATATAATACGACGGTATATATGTATGTTATGTAGGTAAATATCGGGGTTTCGGTTATTTTAATTACGCTGCGCTTTGGGTTATATGTTTGATTAGTTAGTTAGTTGGGGTCTCAAAACAATTAACAAGAAGAACAATCCATCAATTTGTTTACTTTCACCTTTTTGCTGAATATTATACAGATTTTTGCACATTATACAAACGCTGACAGGGATTTTTTTTGGGGGGACCAGAACAATTAATTTTTTACGAAACTTTTTGCACTTGCGGTTACTTTAAATTCTAATCGAAATTATATATTTGTGGAATATGCAGAGTTAACAACAATAATAAGAGTTGATGCCTTTTAGGTTGCTTGAGACCCAAACAAACTATTAGCGTACCGCAATACATATCGATATACATATTTATATATATTATATATATATATAAAGGGGATTGTTAGTACGAAATCGTTTCAGTTGTTAAGCGTTTGCAGTTGATTGATTTTTGTTCTTGATTTGTATAATATCATTTATAACTCTCTCTCTCTCGCTCACTCTCTCTAACTCTGCTCAGCAACATCGGACGCGCTCTATATAATACCTGCTCTGTCTGCATCGTCATCAAAACATTCTCATTTTGTTATTATTTTGTATGTTTTGTGTAGTGCGATTCTATATATAATATATATATATATATATTTGTATACATATATATATAGCTTAAACTTTGTAACTTATATATCAACTTTTATAGCACGCGTTCTTAAAAATCTTCATTCTACGCGATTCTCTCTCTAAACTCTTTTCAAATATATCGTATGTATTTATATGTGTATGTGTGCTTGAATCAAATGAATCTGAAGAATTATAAAAGTATATATATATATGCTTGTGTTAATATGTATGTTGTTGTTGTTTGTTGCTTGTTGTGTATGGAGTGTGTATGTTGTGTGGTGTGTTGTAAGCGATTTCTGATTTCTGTTACTGTTTTTGTGGTTTTGTTTTTTTCTCATTTTGTTTTGTTTCTTTTTCTTTTTCTTTTCTTCTCTCTTGTTTATGTTATGTTGTTTGTAACGCTCTCTTCTGCTCCCTGGCATCTCTGCTGTATGTATTCAGCCTCCCACTACTTTTCTTGATTTGATATCATTTGTAGTTTACCTTCGGGATAAACGGCCGCCGCGACACCACCGGTTGCAGCGGTTGGCGGCGTACGCATGAAGTACTCCTTGTTAACGCAATTCCTTAGCACTTCTGGAATATTGCCGACAATCGCTCGTCGTATTTCGGTGGCTGCCATTTCACGCAGCTCCGTGGCGGATGCATCGCTGAAGAAGGCGGCGTGTGGTGTACAAATCAGATTTGGAGCATCTTTCAGTGGGCCCTGGAATGTCAGAGAAATACACAATTGATTAGTATGGAACGGCATGCCAGGCATAATACAGACATCGTCTCAGATTGCGTAAAATGTTTTACGTTTTACAACAATCTCTTACTTGAAATACATTGTATGGTTCGTTCTCGTGCACATCCAATGCGGCTGCTCTTATTCGACCCTGTTTCAGTGCCAGCGCCAAGGTCTCGTCATCGACCAGACCGCCTCGTGCGGTGTTCACCAGAAATGCGCCAGGTCGCATCTATAAAATATTCATACATTTATTAATTACATGTTTGATAGCTATATATTTGTTTACATTACCTGTTTAATTGTGAATTCATTGATTAAATGATGATTGTGCTCGTTGAGCGTGCAATGCAGTGAGACGCAGTCGGACTGAAATAGCAAATCCTGCAGGGTATAGACGCGTGTGAGGCCGAGCGATTTATCAATACCATCGGGTAGATAGGGATCATAGAATATAACATTGAAGCCAAATGCTTTTGCTCTCAACGCCACAGCGCTGCCGATGCGACCCAATCCAACTAATCCTAAGGTATCGCCACGAATACGTGCGCAGCCCTAGAATATACATATATATATTGATTATTTAGTCTGTTGATTTTGGTATTACTCATATATATAGGCACTTACATGCGCCGCCTCTCGCACTTGCTCGGGTCCCGTAAACTTCTTGCCTTCTCGCACCATATTCGCCAGCCAATAGGTGCGCCTATATAGGTTCAATATCAAGCACATTGTTGTGTCTGCCACCTCCTCGACACCGTAGCCGGGTACATTGCATACGGCTATGCCCAATTCGCCAGCGGCTTTAACATCAATGTTATCTGTGCCGCTGCCAATGCGCACAATGATGCGTAAAGCTTTGAATTTCTCAAGATCCTCCTTGGTCAAGATGATGGTGTGCCACATCAAGGCGCCAACAGCTTCATTTAGTACCTGTAAACAAATTGGAGAACTGTTAATAGAGGTCTTATCTTTTATGTTATAGTAGCTGTAGTAGTATTACCTTCTCGTGTATTTCAGATGTGCTCTGTGCATCGCAGAAGGCCACTGTAGCCACATCCTTCAATATGGGCATCTCAATCGAACAGTCGCGTCCATCCAGCAGTGCTACCAATGGTCGCGCCTGCAGTGGACCATTGGCAAAGGCGCCTTTAACGTCCAGCCGTGAACGCTTCGGCATCATTAAATTTTTATCCATATTTGCCTTTTGTTTTGTTGTTATTTATTGTTGTTTGTTTGTTTGTGATTCTCTTCTTGCGCGCGTTAGATTTTGTAGATTTCTGCCTTGTATTATATATTGTTTGTAGTTTGTTTTTTTACTTATTTTATCTCTGTTTAATGTTTAACGCTGCTGCTGCTGCTGCTTCCCCTTTCAGCCTTGTGTGAGTTGTTTTGTTACTTGTTTTCTAGGTTCTTCTGTTGCGTGTTGCAAGCTCTTGAAAATGTTCAATCAAGACGACAACGATTCACACATTGCAATCATTTTTGGCGCTTCATATTGGACACATCGAGAAAGAGAATCCTATAAAAAAAAAATAACAAAAAAGAAATGAATTATAAATACAAGTGATAAATACAATATACATATGTAGTATACACAAAAAACAAAAGAGTCATTACAACTTGCAATTTAAATGGAAAACATTGAAATTTGATGTCAAAGTACGAGCAACAACAAATGGCTTTAAATAACAAGAGCAGCAGCAAATCGCTTACGATTCACTAAACAACAAATTGCGCCAATGTCAGCACAAAATTCACCGATGACAAGTTTTCGTTTGGATTTCGCAATCATCAGCGATAAAGATACTTTCCCCCTGCACTCCTCCTCCGCCTATCACACAGATTGCGCAGCTGGTGGGGGGGCAGTGTTAGGTGTGAGGTGTGTGACAACATGGAAATTTAACGCCACAGACTGGATCAGCGTAGGCTATATCTTGCAATTGTATCTGTATCTGTGTGTATTTTATTGTCGGTATATGAAAGACATTTGTTTGTTACTATTGTCACAATATATATAGTATACAGTATATAGTATACACTATATAGTATACACTATATCTGTGTATATAGCAATACTCCATATGGTATTGCCCCCTCAATGCCTCTGTTATCAACATCGTCGTTGACTTGTTTTGATTAGACGCAACGCCAAGCGACAGCGACAGCAATAGTATAACAACTCACATTATATATATGTATATTCCTGTATATACTCTGTTCTGTGTCTAATTTTGGATTAGTTTACGTGTTCATTTCTTGCCTACAACAACACACTATCTTATCGAAAGTGACAACAAGAACGAAGCGTAGCGTTGTTCTAGAACTCTGATAAGCAGCATTGTACACTGATTACTGATTACCAATTGCTGCTGCTGCAGACAGTAAACCACCATACGATATACGAAATACAATTCCAAATTGTTTAATTCAAAAACGTGTCTGTCTCTCTGTATGAGCAATGACTACTGGCCACAAAACTGCGTGTTTACTACAAATACAATAAAATGCATGTAATTATAATCATATTAATAGATTGGCCAATAACAGACAGTACAACAAATAGCAAATTGCACAGCAGCGTTGCCAGACTTGGAGCTAAATTTCTTAAAAAAACATAAGCTAGAATACATAAATAGTTACTACAATTATATAGTATACTTATTATAGTAGAGAAATTCATCCACTTTATTTAAATTCACATATTTTTCCTAAATTTTTCTGCGCGATTTTTAGTCATAAGCAACATTTAAAGCTACATTTTCATGCATTTCCCTTTTCATATAAACTAAAACAGCTTTTAAAAAGCTATTAGCGACAACACTGTTGCTCAAAACTGATAATGACAGCTAAAAATTGTTAAACAAACCAAAAAATATGCGACGCAATTATGACATAGCCTGCACTCCCCTCCACTCCCCGCATTTCACTGCCCCCTTTTTCGCTGTTCCTGCTTCTATTCACATATACTCAATCGCCAGCGTTTGTTCATTCAACGTCTACGCTTTTTGTTTTAGTTTTAAAAATACATTTTGTGTGTGATTATTCTTCATACACTTCATACATTTAAATTGCCAAAACAGTTTTGCAGCAGTGAAAGGAAGCAAAAAGCTGCCACAATTTTAACTCAACTTTTGTGCCACTGTAGATTTCGCTGAAAGCGCGCCAAAAACCAGTTTTGAGAGACTTTAGTTTCAGTTTATTCACAGGATGCACAAGCAACGTGTTTCAGCGCCCACGCATTGAAAGAAAGTTGAACACAAGTTAAAAAGAGCAGAATAAAACCTGTTGATGCCTTTAAAGATACATATGGTACATATAGTATAGTATACTATATATATATATAGCTATATAACATATATTAATATTCAAAAGTGAATCACATAGGTAAATAGCTACATAAATCACAGCACTAGCGCCGCTCTGTCACAGACGATGATGTTGATGAGTGTACACTGTACAGTAAATCTTGTGCGCGTATCTAACAGATACATTTCACTGACTGCTTGCTTGCTGTTGTTGTTGCTACCTGAGCAATGCCGCCGGCAATCTAACAGCAGCAAAAGTTAAACTAAGAATACACACACACTACACACACAGACACATAGACAACAACCAGGTTGTATCTTGTATCTTATTTTTTTAATGGGCAACAACAACACAACAGCAGAGCGCAAAGCAAGCCAAGCCAACTGAACTGAACTGAAGCCAAGCCGCAAAACCGGTTTATCAACCCGAAGAGACGCACGATAACAGCGACAACAACAACAACTAACAACAACAACAACAATAACTACAACAACAGCAGACAGCAAAAGTACAATTCCAATGTATATATATATACATTTATTCAAGACTGTATATATATCTGTAGCTGTAGCTATATCTCTCGGTGTGTTTCTTTTTTCTTTTTTTCTTTTTTTTGCCACAATTTTACAGGCAGGAAAAACTCATGTTGGCTTAAATTGTTTGTTGGCTTAATGCCACAAATAACTGAAAACGAAGCATTGGCTCGAAAACACGTTTAAATACACTACATACATATTTATACAAGTCATGCGCATTTGTACACACAGCAAAAGAGAGAGGGAGAGCGAGAGAGAGAGACAGAGACAGAGAGACAGAGACAGAGACATACAGACACATTTCGATTCCTGTTTGTGTCTTGGGGCAGGCAAAAAAGTTTTTAAAGCGCTGATGCTGATGACGCCATTGCAGTAAAGTCAAACAGCAGCGAAAGAGAAAGGGCAACGAGGAAGAAGCAAATGCAAGCAATAGAGTGAAAGAGAGAGAGAGAGAGAGAGCGAGAGGGTGATAGCAGAGACGCCCGACATACTATTTTATAAGTGCTTTCCGCTTTCAAGTGTGTGTGTGCGTGGGGGAGTAGCAGCAGAAGCGGAATGAGGGAGGAAGGGAGGGCGGTTGGGAGAGGGCGGGGGCGTGGTAGGTGCGAATTCAGCACACAATTTACTGCCGCTAAAGCAAGCAGCAAGCAAAAATACTGTAGTTATGAGCGTTTAATGCGTTGCTTTAAATCAAATCAAACATTAAGTCTGCTTTAAGTAACACTTAAATGCACAAATTACTTTAAAAACTCGATTCTATTGGGGTTTGAGACTCTTTAGTGTAGTTTGTAAGCCTAATTAGTACTTAAAAAACTTTAAATTGTATAGTTTGTCATAATTTAAAGAAGTATTTTACAATTTAAAACTTAAATTATAAATTTAAATGAATTTTAGTTAGCAAACTCAGCTGGAAAACCCAAATAAATCGAAACAGCACCGTAGATTGATTGGATTGTTAACAATTCTTATAAAGTAAATGTACAAATATTTATAAAACATCAAGTTAAAACTCAATAAAGTTTATAGCCACACAAGTAACATACTATATCTTAGTTATAATAATTAAATAATTTAAATTTAAATTTAAAATATAATTTTAAACTTTTAAATTATTTTTATATTGTAACATTAATATTAAATATGTCGACTGATCATAGTCTGACATTAAAATAATAAATAAATATTAATACCTATTCAGAGATCACAGCAGTCAGTTGTATAACAAAAAGTTATGTTAATAAGTTGCTATTTGTAATCTAGCTACTATATAAACAAACAAATTAGTTTGTTAAATGTTTCTAATCAAGTATTTCTAGCTTTATCGTTAACTCTCTCTATATATATATTCCTATACAATTTATCAAATGTGTACTGTACTTGAGTCAAGTACAGACTTGTGACTGGTGCGAATGCTAATATGGACTGCATATATATTCTTATTGCTTTCTCCGTCTGTCTCGCTCTCTCGCTGTCTCTCTTGTTTTTCCCCCCAAATTTGCTTGTGAATTGGAATTAACGGATTCAAAACTCCGTGACGTCGTCTCCGTGTATTTTTGGCGCGCTTTTTGTCTTTGTCTGCATTTGCATTAAAGCCGGCACATAACTAAAAACGAGCAAAAAGTTGTACACTTTAAGCGGTTTACTTTGCTGCAGTAGACCTTGTAGTTAAGTAAGTTTCGGGTTGCATCAAATATATAGAATTTAGAGCTCGAATCACAATATAACTGAGCTGTAAGCAGCACAAGTTTCTGCTTAAAGATAGAGCTATGATTGGGTACTGAGTTTGCACTGTCGTACCTAAACTGATATATCATGTAATATATAATAACTCACACAGGGTCTTTAACAGTCGTTTTACACTACAGCCCACTAATAGACAGCTTACTTCCTATTAGTTTTTTTTTCTTTCATTCTGTTGCTTTTTCTATATATTTTGATTAGTTTGCTTTATGTATGTGTGTTGTGTATTGAATGACGCAAATCAAAAACGAAAAGAAAACAATAAAATAAAATTGCAAGCATTGCAAGTCACTCAGTAACAACAACAACAAGAGCAATAGCAACAAAAGCACTTTAAATTTGTCTCACACGCCCCACTGTACGTCCGTACGTCTGTCTGTCCGTCCGTTTGTCCGTTCATTTCCAACAGCTGCTAAATTGTTGTGGTACGAAAAAAGCATTTGGCACAACAATCAAATTGTGTATTGGCTTTTGATTTATATGTTTTTATTTAGACTAGAGCAGCAACGATGCTCAGCTCATGTGGCAGCCAACCAGGCAGCAACAGCAAACAGCAACAGCAGCAGCAGCAGTTGCTACAATTTGTTTGTTTGCTCATATTTAAAAGTCGTTTTCATAAGGAATTTAATGTTTAATTTTAAACCCCACGAGAGCATCGAATATTTTCTATTTTTTCTATTTTAGTTTTGCTTTTCTTTTCGCTTGAAATGTGTGAAATTCTTGTAGTTGTTTTATTTCTTTTTTTTGTATATTAGCAACAAACACAAAAGGTAATAAATGATAAGCACAAGAAGATACAAGAGGAGAAGAGACTGAGTACAAGTGTATGTGAGTGATAGCCGCTGGTAGCTGATAGCTACGACACACAAAAGATACTGCTGATGGCTGCTTAGCAGCACATGAATTCTATTCTATAATAAAATATAACATAAATAAAATACAATTTGTAGATCTGTCTGTACAATAAACATTTATTGTTTATTTCTCTCTCTCTCTCTCTCTCTCTGTGTGTGTGTGCAAAATTTCTCAAGTGGAATTTCCATGAACACAATGCAATAATGTATGTAGATTTATATATATAGTATATATATATATATACAGTTGTGTGCAAACAAGTAGTACTTGATTTACTTTCTAAATTTAGTACGTTTAATTTGAAATATATAGTTGGAAAAAACGATTAAAATCTGTTAAATTAATGCAAAATAATTATAAATGTTGAGAGTATGTTTTTTCACTAGATTTAAAATGTATATAAGGTTTAAACAAATATAAAATGCATAATCGGTACGAAACAAAATCTTTGCGATGCTATACTCTAGACCTTAATAGCAATGGTTAGGTATTGGGAATTTAACGAAAAAGTAGTGCTATTAAATTGTTTTCATTATGATTTATTCTGGTGCTACTATTATTTTGAACGCTAGCTGTATATACAAACATATATTCTCATAAGTGTATAAAGCATTTTATAATTCGACTTTGACTTGACTATCGCCCCAATCGTTCAATTGTTTCTATCACAAAACAGTTGGTCAACAAATTGCTTTCAACTAAGCTACAACTGCAGCTGCTCGAAAAGCCAGCAACAGGGTATAATGAATGTGCGCGAAAGTTGCTACAGTAAGCTGTCTACAGTAGTTAGGCAAATTGTTAATGATTTGTTTCGAAACTATAGTATTGAATTAAGTATAATGTATGTTAAGCGCTTTATTTTTGTATTGTTATAAATATGTGATTTAGGTCAAATAATAGATAACTTTATATTCCACCTCTCTCGTTGAACTTCCCTTTCCTACAATTTGTTAAAAATCCACAGCCAGTCATGCTTGTTTTGTAGGCAACTAAAGTATGTATTACCAAGAGCGTGGAGCATGGCCCCGATAAGTCAATAAGCACCTGATGCCAGGCTCAGACAATACAATACAATGCAATAGGTCCTCTCAAAAAAGAGCTTCAAAAGCTCCTGAAAAATTGTGTGAAGCAAGAACTGACTAATTTTAATCGGCAATGCATTTTTTCCACTGAAATGTCAACTTTAAAATGCTACAATTTACGATATTGTATTGATACGATAAATAGTGTTAAATACATTAGCACTAAAATAATTGTAGTTTGAAATACAAAATAACTCTTTTTACCCAATATTTACTATATATTTAGAAAAAAATAAATAAATTTTTATTTTTTTTATTTTTTTTTTTTTTTTTTTTTAATTTTTTTTTTTTTTTTTTTTGAAAATGACAGTTTTGACAAACAAACATATCTACAATTTTAACTGGGTATTTTCTAGTTGAGCCTACACGTATCAATTTTTTTTTTTATATTTATTAAAACAATTTTAAGCTGTCAATATTTTGTTATTTAAATAAAATATGTGTTTTAGTTTTTTATTATTATTTGCTTGTTCAATTTTGTAGATACATGTAATTTGTATCTGTGTGTGTGCGTGTGTGTGTGTATAACATGATAGACAGAAAAAAAAAAAGTAAAATCCATAACAATGCAAAAATATGCGAAATAGACATAAACTGTACGTCTGTGTGTGTGTGTGGGTGAGTCAAACAAAAAAAAAAAAAAAGAAAATATGATTACACAGCGCAGACAGGCACAAGAGAGCACAAGTGAGTGTCTGTGTATCTTTTATAATGGGTACAGCAGGGGCGCCACACAACGAAACGAAAGAACGTACAACAGAAAACATGACACAACAAGCGCAAAAAATACAACAACAAAAAATGTTGTAATAAAACTAGAAACAAGCGCCAATTTCAATGCAGTGCAAGGGTAAGGTTAAGAGAGGGAAACAACAGGGGAAGGGGTAGGGGGATAGAGAGGGGGTAGGGAATGAAAAGCACTGGGTTTTTGCCTTTCCGACTGTCTGTCTGTCTGTCTATCTATCTGTTCTGTCTCTTTGTCTGTGCAAGTAAAATATTTATGGACATTGACAGCAGCAACTTTTTATAAACTCTTTTCATGTGTGTGTGTGTGTATTTATTTATTTATTTATGTATGCATAAATTGCACCAAACGGGTATGTGCGGGGGGGGGGGGGGAATTTAGTTGCCCCCCAAACTCTCTGGACTATGCACAAGTTTTTTTCAATCAATACGTATGCAGGCTAGCAGTTGGGGTAGAGAGGGGAGTGTGGATTCGTGCAAGGGGAGCAAGCGGGCATTTCAGGCTATTTATAGAGCAGTGAACAAAAAAAAAGGGTAACAACAACAAATTAACTTTAATGAGCAGCAAAAGTTGAGCTGGCGGCGAGCTTTAATGCGCGCTTTAAAGAGTCTGCGCTAAAGAAGCTTTTTCGAACAAAACTTTCAAGTGCGCACAAAATGAGCAGTAACAGTAACGTTAACGGTACACTTTCACCCTTTAAAGGACTCGCCAAACAGAGCAGAGCGAGATGTTGAAATTTCTGTTGTTGAAATATGTCATTCGCTGGCTTGCAAAGAGACAGAGAGAGAGAGACAGACAAACAGAGGCTTTGGCGCACATGCTTTCTCGCTCGCACGAAATGTGGCGGCGGCGGCAAAAATAACAACGATGAAACAGCAAAGCAGAGAAAGAAGCAGCAGCAGCAGCAGCGGCGACGGCGGCAGTAGAGTGTGGAAGAGAGAGAGGGGAGCGACTCAGAGGGGCGTTGCGCAGTGAACCTTTGCGTGTATAATATTGTCACTTGACAGCAAGCAAAAAAAAAATAAAAATACATATACACATGTATATGGCATTGTGTACGTGTGTTTGTGCACAAATAAAATTATTGCACAATTTTATTTATGTTTTGCGTATTGAAAAACAACAAATGTAATTATTGCACACACACACCCCCGCACCCACTCACACACACACAACTGAAGCACTGCCAAATATACACGCACACGCACACAGTAAAACATGCATGGGAAGCGCATGTAAATTGGACTTTAAAAATTCATACGAAATTCTGCACGTTTAAATTTTTTTCTTGTACACGTTTATCGCGCACGCACACACACACACACAAACATGTACATGACGATTGGTCGAAAACAAAAAGAAGAAGAAGCAGCAGCAGTAGCAGCCATACTTTAATTCATATATTTTAGTTTAGCAAAACACATTAAAAACCCGCACACAATTGCTGTACAGCTAAATTCAGATTTTGTTATTATTTAATTTACTGCACTAGTTTTTCATTTTCTATATTGTATATATTTTTCATTTCGTTTTCCTTTTTCTTTGTGGTATAGCGGCAGCAGCGGCGGCGGCGGCGACAGCGACGCAGGCGGCCACAGCATTCGCGTTTTTTTTTTCTTCTTTTTTTGCGATTTTATAATTGCACTTATTCACGTGCTAAACAGATTGCCACACGCACCATTTATATATTGAGAGCAGCCGTATTGCTTTGTGCACAATTTGCATGCATTTTACTTAAATTCTGTATACTTTTTCTATAATTTTCAACAATTTTTTTACCAGCAACGCGTCCAAATTCCACTTTCGACTCGCAGCTTTCAAAATGGCGGAATACGAATACGGCAATTTTTAGTTTTAGTACAGCAATGACGCGATGCTACTCAGTGCCGCGATGCTACTCATTTGCCGCGTATTGCTAATAAATCATGTAAATTGCATATGCACAATGTGTAATACGCAATATTTATTAAACACACACACACACACACACACACCTGATTATATTATGTACTATATTTTGTACAATATGTATTTCTCGAATTGCACTATTAACTATACAAATTTTTCTTTTCCATCCACTTGCACACAAAATATTCTCTTTTATGCTTCTTCTTTGCAGGCGAATGCAACCATTATCGTGTTTACGTTTCGACAAAATATTACCAATACTAAATATTAACAATACTAAAGATGCACATTTACTTTTACATGTACAATAATTTGAAAAAATAACACGTTTTTGTAGATGACTCTTGATAAATCAATAATTAAATTTAATTACTTATTAAATGAAAATGCCGAATAACAAACGCGCAACAAACACACTCGAACTCGAGGCGACTTGCGCTACAACTAGACGATACTAATCGGGTATCGATAACCATGAGTACTTTGCTCAAAGTACTCGTTGCGATTCGACTCGATACCAGTAGAATGCACACTGCAATTGTATTTGTATATTCGTCACTTTTGCATAAAGAGAAGAGGCGCACAAAAGTGCGGGCGTGTTAAAAAGAAAAGTACGATTTTTCTTGCCTTAAAAATATTACGAAAAGTTAATTGATTGCATTTAGCAGCAGAGTCAATATGTCGGCAAGGAGGGCATCGCACGCAGGAAGCTGGTACTCAGATTCAGGTAACATCATTCTATCCTAGCATTGCGAATGTCTTTGACCTTTGTGTGCAGAAGAGACAGAAAAAGCAAAAAAAAAAAAAAGAAATGACAAACGATTTTATAATATGCATATGTATACATATGTATTTCATTTGGTCAGCATTTTAAAATAGGTTCACTGTCTTATCGAATTCAAAGCAAAATTAGATTAGAAATTCTTGTCGGGATCGTCGCCAACCGAATAGCGAATCTCCTGCATGCGATTATAGGCAATTTCAGTGGCCCAACAGAGACGCTTCTCCAGCTCGCTGCTGCTCTTGCGCTGTTGCTTCAGCGAGTCCAGGCCGTGCTCCAGTTGGGCGCAAGCCTGAAAGAAGCTGCTCAGTTCGGGAATATCGCCAAATTCACCCGGATGCCGACGAAAATCGTCGCTTACATTGTCGGTTATCTTATCCAAATGATTCTCCAAGTAACTGGATTCAAATGATTTCTTCAACTCCATGGTGGTAATCTTGTCCAGATCATTGTTGTTGCTTAAATGTAAATCACGTATGCGCGTCTTGAGGCTACTGAAATTGATGGACTCCAGTTTTTCGCCAATGCTCTGGAACAGCTCATAGCTACGTCCCAATTCCTGTTGCATTTTCTGCAAATCTTCGTCCATGCTCTTGGAGCTTTGCGATGCCATGAAATCCATGGCCAAGCTGCTTTCCAAATTGCTCAGCCTTGAGGATAACAATGATGCTGCTGAACTCACACTCGAAGATGTCATGCCCTCAGTGGTTGGCTTCATGGTTATCGTTTTGCCTCCCACCGCCTGACGATACGATTGTGGCCGTTGAAAAGATACGGAACTGTTTAGATCGATTTCCTCGGTTGTTTGCTGGCTTGGAACGTTTCTTGGCCTCCAATACAGACAAAGGTGTGGGATTCACTATCATCTCATATGGAATTTTACGCTCCGGATCATTGCTAGCACTGCAAATAAAGTTGTCTTTACTTAAAATACTTTTTAAGCTAGTTAACACACTTACTTTTCGGTTAGAATTGCAGTTAGTTCGTTGCGTATGCGACTTAGTAGCTCATCACTTTGTTTCTCCTTGTCCATTTTAAGTGAAAATCAACCAAAATTTTATGTATAATAATTCAATTTATGTGTTTATCATTGAAGCAGTTGCTTGAGCGCTGAATTATGAGTTATCGTATATATAGTTTTATTAACAGATATCAAATTTGTTTATTTATGTTGCCAGACAACAGCATTGCCAACTGAGTTTCTATAGTTACCCACCAAACATTTGTGATCCTACTCGAGTCGCTTTAGAGTCCCCTTGCTGATTAAAATAGTCATAAATGAGCGCATTTTTTGATCATAAATGACTCCTACGTCGGGAGAAAAAATACCCTACCCGCGACTCTTCTTGAGGAGTCACCTATGACCCCCTTTTCTAATCAGTTTCGAATCACTTTCGAGTCATATTTTTAAACATACGCGACTCGTTTCTGAGTCTTTTTTTATTTTCATTTATATGCTTTGAACTAATCGCATTTTGATCATAAAGGCGACTCATTTTGGACGCTTTCTTGAGCGATTCAAGATTAATCAATTTTTAATCTTCCCGGGAAGTTATAAACGACTCGTCAAATTCAGTTCTTAGAAAATAATCTCCCAAATGCTAAGAGGGTATAATATAACATTTATTTATTGTTAGTCGATGCAATTTTAGCTAAAATTTTAAGTATTATATTCTTTAATTAAAAACAAAAGAGTTTTATACGGAACTCATCTCATTTCTAACTAGATTAAAATTTTTAAAAATTCATTTTTAATTTACTATTCCTTCTATATCTTTGCAGGCTCGGAACTCTCCCGACAATTGGATCGTTGGCTGGGAGCTGCGGACTTATCGCATGGACCGGCGCGTGCTATAATTGCACCGTAAGTTAGATAGTTGAATGGATTTGACATGATTACTGATATATAGCATTGTGCTATATTCCATTCCATAATTATCGACTCAGACATGCTGGATATGCGTATTGTGGTGCCTGCGGTGCGTTTGCCTATCGTCAAGTGAGCCCAGTTGTTGTGTAAGATTAAAATTGAAACTTATTTGAAGCACATCGTGATCAACAGTCTTGAGCTGATGATGTCCCAAATTTCTTGATTTCTGCAGTAAACGCATTTTTATATTGGGTCCATCGCATCATGTCCGTCTGCGCGGCTGTGCGCTCTCCGTGGCGAAAAAGTACAAGACACCGTTGTATGATCTCAAAATTGATGCAGAAAGTATGTACAGAGATTAGTCCACTATATAGTTGGTATGTTTATTAATTCTTTTTTAATCACAGTCAATGCGCAGCTAGAGAAGACGGGTCAATTCTCTTGGATGGACATGAAGACGGATGAGGATGAGCACTCGATTGAAATGCATTTGCCTTATATAGCTAAAGTTATGGAGGAGTAAGTTTGTACAATCTGCAAGTTATACGAATGTTTAATAATTGTTTTGTATTCTACACAGTTTTAAGGATCAGTTTACCATAGTGCCGATATTGGTGGGCTCACTGAATCCGGAGCAGGAGGCCCAATACGGCAGCCTCTTGGCTTCTTATTTTATGGATCCAACCAATCTATTTGTGATATCTTCCGATTTCTGTCATTGGGGCCAACGTTTTAGTTACACCTACTACGATCGTTCCTGTGGTCCCATACACAAATGCATCGAGCAGCTGGACAAGCAGGGCATGGATATTATTGAGACACTGAGTCCCAGTGCATTTACCGAATATTTGCGCAAATATAATAATACGATATGTGGTCGTCATCCCATCGGTGTTATGCTGGGCGCTGTCAAGGCTCTGCAGGATCAGGGCTTTAAAAATATGAGCTTTAAATTTCTCAAGTATGCACAGAGTAGCCAGTGCATGGACATGGAGGATTCCAGCGTTAGCTACGCCTCCGGTTCGCTAATCTTTGAGAACTAAACATTGAAAGTATTTATTTTTCGTCAGTAGAAACATACTTCGCACTAAATAATGATATAAACGTAATTTTTTTATAGCAACAAATTGAAAATGAAATGAAAAATGAATAAAATTGATTCCGAGTTCCATTTAATTTAAATCGCATTTATTTTTTATTTTTTTTCGCTTGTTGAAACATCGAAATTGACCTCTAAGCCATATTTGTGTTTTGTTTATGTTTTCATCGTGAGTTTGTTATCATTTCTCATTTCTCTTTTCTTTTCTTTTCGCCTTATCAATGAAATGTTTGCGTTATGTTGGCCATCACTGGCATCTGGATGTATATGAAGGATGTGTGTGTTTGAGTGTGTTTGAGTTGACATGGTTTCTCTCTGTGGTGTTTAATTTTACCACCAAGCAGCACCGCCACCAGCTGCAGTTGCATCCGCCACAGCAGCATCTCCAGCGGCAGCGGAAGCACTGCCATTCAGACGTGAACACTGCTCAGCCTCATTGGCTATTTGCAGTGCACTCATGTTCTGCACAAATGCCTCGAGTGCCACATTCTCATCCGGACTGTATGGTGAGGTGCGCTGGCTGTGCGGACTGCGGCGCAAGAACTCATTCAGATCACTGGCTACGCTGGCGGGCTTTGACGAACCAGGCGCTGGCTCAAAGTCATAGCCAAAGGGATCGGATGCCGATGCTGGCGATGGTTGTGATAATCTCGGCATCATAGTGCCCTGCACAAACAGGTGGGTGGAATCTGTGGAATCAAAAAATTAATGTTTTGTATATTGGTGTTATGGGAATTTGTTGCTAACCACTGCCATATTCGTTGGCCACATTGTCACAGTAGCTGGCACCAGAGCTGACGCTGCCTTGAGATGGTTGCTGTTGCTGTTGCTCGTAGGCATTTGTAGAGCACGTGCGGTTGCCAAAAACGGTTGTAATCTCCACATGGTGTGGCGATGGCGATGTGTTGTTGCGCGTAAAATTGGACTCCGATATGTTGTGTATGGAGACCTGTAAAGATTAAAGTTGCTAGGATTACAAGCTCTTAAGAAACATGCTGATAATGAGAACACACACCTCGTTGTTGAGATGCTGGCCTGGTATCAAATTCTTTAGGAACGCTGCGTCATCGTAGCGTATGACACCAGTATTGGGTATGCCCTCCAGATAGGAATTGAAACCAGTTATGGATGGCGGTGGCGAATCGTCACCACAATTATGATGCATATGACAATCAACGCCAGACGCAGCGCCGCCAGGTCCACCCGCAACACCGCTTGTCGATGTGGATGGAGGAAAAACATCAAAGCCATTATAATAACTGGACTGTTGATATTTCTCTTGGAGTGCTGTGCCCGCTGTAAATTCGGTGGCGCCAAATGCTTCAGATGCTGGCGATGGTTGGCCAAAGCTCGACCATTGTTGGCTCGTTGTGGACGACGAGTGGTTGTCTTTGGTCTTCTGCTTCATCTCACTGCCAATGGCGGATAGACACTTTTGGGTCTGTTTGGGACGTGCTATGACAGCGGCATCACCAATAAGACGTCCGGGGCTGCCTAGGGAAACATTTGTGCAGCTAATACTGATATTATTGTGCGTGTCGATGACACCAACTCCACCACCACCACCGCCAGCACCAGCTCCGCGTCCAACTGTGCCACCGCTGGCTGATCCACTCGAGAAGTATGAGAAGTTAGTGGAAGCTGCTGCTGCTGCTGTGCTGCGACGCCGCTGCCACTGTTGGGTTGTGCAGCAACCATTGGCGGCGACGACGACTGCTTCTGTTGTGTGGCACGTGCCGCCTCCGCCACTGCCTCCTGTGGCGTATAATAGTTGACATTGCTGCCAAACTGACGATAACCGCCCATGGCCAAACCATTGGTCACAGCCTGATGCAGCGCCGGATTCCGTATGGTGAACATGCCGTTCTCATTTTTAATAATTGCGGCCGGTTGATCCATGGTCATCGGTGCAGCCATGGGCAAACCAGCGCCATAAGCACGTGCTGCAATTAATTAAGTTTTAATTTAAGTTTCTTTTTTGAGCAACATTTAGATTATACCTGGCGGCATAGGATTCGGATTGGGCATTATGTTGTTGGGGGCAACAGGACCATTATTAACGGCCTGATGGAACATGGGATTGCGTAGCGTTATAATATTACCACCAGCACTGGCCTCCATAATGGGAGTATTCGAGATTTGAGACGACGACTGGCCATCCACACCAACTCGCTGCTGGTTGTTGCTTAGGTTGGACTGGACTGTCTGGCCGGTGGAAGCACTGCCACCGGACTTGCCGCGATTGCGTCGCCGTCGACGTGAGGATTTACCACTGGCTGCTGCTGCAGCGGCTGCCGCTGCCACATTACAATTACTACTATTGCTGCTGCGATTGCTGCGCGGATTGGCCTCCACCATAATGACACCGGCGGCATTCTCCAGACCCGCATTGCCCGCAAAATAGCTGCCCATGAGATGTGCGGGCTGCTGTAGGTGCAGTGGCAGCTGTTGGTGCTGCAACTGTTGCTGCTGCTGTTGCTGTTGCTGCTGCTGCTGGTGTTCGGCCAGCGGCTTGGACAGCTTGCGTATGGACTCGCTCTTCTGACGCAATTGCTCACTCTTGGCCGGATCCACTTTGGTTAGTGTTATACCCGGCGGCAGTGCAAGATGCTCCACTTGTACGCCACGATTTAGCTGATCCATAATGCTGCAATTGGGTTGCTGCTGTTGCTGCTGCTGCTGCTGTTGTTGCTGTTGCAGCAACTGTTGCTTGGTTGTGCCTATGCGCAGCTGTTGCATCTGTTGTGTTAGCGTGTTGGCATAGCTACCCGCTGGCGCTATTTGCTGTGGTGGTATGGCAACTTCGTTGGGATTAAAATAGCCCATGTTATGGGGTATGCCAGAGAGATCCTCTGAAAATGTTGATACACAATTAGTTTTGGTAGAGTATTCAAATAAGGTATGCGGAATGAAATACGAACAACTGTTGTAACACAAATAAAAAAATTTATTTCAAGTCCGACTAACTTAAATTTTGTATTTATATTTATCAACAAATTTTTTAAGCGCCAGAAGACAATTGTTTTTGTAATTTTGCGCATTCACAGCCAATCCTTTCTTAAAAAACACAGGATCACCGATGCCACGCTCGCCACAGTAAAACCTTTTCAGGAAACTTTGTTTTTGTAATTTCAGTGACATTTTTAGGTGGATGAGTATTGGGAAGCTTAAAGTAATATTTTGGAGTCCATTCATGACCTTCCACTGTGAAATATGTCTCATCATCCATTATGTAAACCTTTGAGCAGCTTGCAGAAAACAAATTTCTAGAAAGCGCACGCAGCCGAAATTTTATTGTTTTTCTTTGCACTTCTGTGACTTTAGGTACGGTTTTTTTTAGAAAATTTCATAACTGCCATATCTTTTACAAACTTTTTAACCGTTTTAACGCTCACTTTGTATTTTTGGCAAGTGCACGACACAATTCTGCGACCCACAATTTAAGCCTTTAATTTGGCTCTAACTTCAGACGGCTGCAATGGACATTTTCTTCCGGACTCAGGGGCTCTATCCATTTTTTTTCCACTCTGAACATCAGAAATTACTTTATAAATAAAAGTTTTCTTAAAGCCCATGGCCGAAAAGTAATGACAAATTTCATTTTTCGGCTGAAATGGGTTATTTGCGCTATATGCGCGAATCAATTTTCGACGCTCTTCTGTGTTCAGAGATATTTCAGCAACTACGAATTATCTAGAAAGCTAATTTTTGCTGCAATGCATGCTGGAATAGTACTATTTATTATCGTGCTTTTTGTTTTTCTCTGTCAGTTCTTTGAACTTTTTGAGAACATGTTCAATTTTGTTCGTATTTCATTCCGCGTACCTTAGGCGTTGGTTGCACTTACCTTGTTTCTGGCCACGATGTCCACGTTTGCTACGCTGCGAACGCTTCGAGGGCTGCACAACATTGCTGCTTTCCATATTGGAGCAGTTGCTGTTGCTGTTTACATGCATGGATTGCTGCTGCTGCTGCTGTAGTTGTTGCTGCTGCTGCTGTCCAGCAGTTGCTGGTTTGAAGCGCCCACTGCCACGTCCACCGCGTGCTGGCTGTTGTGTCTGCCGATTGCCACTAAGCACTTGACTGCTTTGCGTCTGCAACTGATTTGACTTGGCTTTGCGAGTATTCAGCTCTGCTGCAGCTGTAGCTGCTGCTGCTGCTGCTGCTGCTCTTTGTGACTGATTCCTCGACTGTGTTGCTTGCTGCTGCTGTGTTGCTGCTGCTGCTGCTCTGCGTTGATTACCAGCAACTGTTGCTGCTGCTGCTGTTGCTTTGTTTGGCTGCTGCACTTGCTGTTGCTGTTGAGGCATTTGTGACTTGTTGTTGGCTGCCTCGTTTTTGGGCTTCTTCGTTGCTGTTGTTGCTGCTGCAGCTGTTGCTGTTGCTGATTTCTGTTTGGCATTCGGTATTACAGCCACGAGCTTATTGGCAGTCGCAGCCGTTGCCTTGGATTGCTGTGTCTTCACTGGCACTTGTGGTGTCGGCAATTCTTCGGCTTCACTGCCAGATTCCCACTCGCCATCTGAGGAGTCTTGCACATGCAGCGATTTAAACGGATTGTTGTCCAGCTGTCCCTGGTCCAGCAGTCGAGGCTTTAACCGTTTGTGTCTTTTCTCGGGCAGTGGCTCTGGTTTGGTTTCAACTGGCGGCTGTTCAATTGCTTTTGGCACCTGCACTTCGGCCACATTTCGATTTGCATGCTTGGCCTTGTTAGTCTTGGTGTTTGCCTTCGTTTTGGGCTTTATGCTGCACACGGAATTCTCTCGGGTGTTGACTTCGCTGCTTTGTGGCGTTTGCGATTTGGAGCTGCTGCTGCAGCAGCTGGAACTGACTGTAGTAGCAGCAGCAGCAGCAGCAGCAGCAGCAGCAGCAGCAGCAGCAGCTGCTGCCTTCTTCGTTTGCTTCTTACTCTTGGCTATGTTGGCTTTCAGTTCTAGTTCGGCTGCCGCTGCGGCTGCTGCTGCCGCCTCCGCTGCTGCTGCTGCTGCTGCTGCTGCAGCTGCTCGTTTAGCCTCCTTTTTCTTGGCCTTGGCGCTTTTCTCCGGCACTGCTGGCTGCACAATTGTTGGCGCCGTGTTTTTGGGTGTCGCTTGTGTGGAGGCAACCATGTGACCGTTGACAAAGGTATACAGCAATTTATCTTCATCGGGGGAACTGCCTTTGGCCACCACGGTAACCTGTTGATCGCCACCAGCGTGTGGCAGCGGCACACGTCGTATGGTAACAATACGCTTGGATGGATCAGCAGTAATGGCATTGGCTGCCATAGCAGCAATCACATCGCGTGGCAGTTGTTGTTGCTGCTGCTGCTGTTGATGCGGTTGCTGGGGCGGTGCATAGCAGACGGGTGTGTGAGGTGGAAAATATGATGCAGAATTGATGAAATTTGGTAATTGCGCTGTTACAGTCACTGTGGCAGGTGGTGGCAGTGATTCAACTGCTGCTACTGCAGAGTTTCCTCCTCCTCCACCACCGCCTGCTGCTGCTGCTGTTGTGTTGGGTGCACCATTTAGAATCTCCTCGAGCTGTGCCAGTTTGGCCAACTGCTGCTCTTTGGTGGGCAAATAGCTGAATTTAAAATCACTATTTGCCTGCTTAACCGTCGCAATCAGTTCCAAAATCGATCGTCTCCACTTTTCCCTTAGCACGTTGCAGATTCTTAATGTTGGCCTCCAGTTCGCCAATGCGTTTCTTTTCACGCTTGCGGCCGCCAGCAGCCGTTAAGGTCTTCAATTCGTATTTGTCAATGAACTCCTTGAAGTAGATGTCAAGAAACTGACTGCGCAAATCCTCCAGCTCCTTGATGCGTTTCTCCTCCTCCTTGCGCTGCCGTTGCTTGGCCTTTTTGGCGGCCTTCTTGGGATTCGCTGTCTGCGGCTGTTGCGGTTTGCCCTCAATGAAATTGAGTGTCTCATTGATCCAGCGTCTTTGATCCTGTTCGCGTGTATAGCTGCCCAGGAATTCGGCAAAGTCATGCATCATTTCCTCCTTGCTGTAATTGCTGAGATCCGCTGGCAAACTGCCACTGCCGCAGCCGCTGGCGCTGCCACTGCCACTTGCACTAGCGCTGCCACTTCTGCTGCTGCCACCAGTCGCCGCGGCATCCGTATGCATCTGTATGCTCTTGCAGAGACTATCCAGACAGAGCAAACTATTATCGCCATCATCCATATTCTCACCGATTTCATTCAGTGCTGCCGCAGCGGCAGCAGCAGCAGCCGCCGCCGCTGCAGCTGCCGATGCGGGCATTTTGCGTGTGGCAGCCTGAACCTGTGCAGATGCCACCACTTTCAGTGTGGGCGGCTGCTGCTGCTGCTGTGCTTGTATGCTTGGCTCTTGCTTCTTGGCTGTCACAATTGCTGAGACTGCCGCTGCTGAGGCTGCCTGCTGCTGCTGCTGCGGCTGCTAGTTCAGTTTGCGCCTTGGGCGGCACTGGCGTTGCCTTAACCATATCCTGGCCAGTTTTGCTTTTGCGATCATTGACTATCTGTGTCAATTTCTTGCGCAAGCGATCACGTGTCTCATTGAAGCGTGCATGATTGCATTCCTTCTTGACGCGCTTTTTCGAGTGATTCTCCTTGCAGGTCTCGCCAATGTCCGCATAATCCGCACAACCTGTTAACAAGTTTGAATATAAGAATTAAGTATTCTATTTAAAGTCTACAGTTTACGTACATTTGCGCATCTTCTCCTTGCATTTCTTAGAGCCATTCGCATCATTACAACCTAATCCCGTCTGCGTCATCTCATTAACCTTGGACTTATTGTCGGACATGCCAGAGGTGCTATCCGGCTTGCTGCGTTTACTACAGAGTGCAGAGTTTTTCCCAAATATTATTATACCGAAGTATTTCTTTGATCTACTTTTTACTTACATCATTTGGGAGTCGTGCAACATCATTAAATGATCCACACCAAATTGCATCTTCTCTATGTTGGCATCTCCCAAAGTGAAACTGTCAAGAGACATTAAATAAATTATTGTTCGATATGTTTTTCAAACATTTATTAATCTGTTTCGATTACAACTAATATGTCAATCTATAAGCCAGTGTTGCCTAATTAGCTTTATTTTTTTAGCGTTAAATATGACAAGAGTGACGTCTGTTGTTAAGCTACAGCTTTGATACTACTTATAATACATTTTAAAAATATTTAAATCAGTGTACAAATTATAATTAATTACAAATTATTGCTAAAATAAACAATTACAATTTTCATGCACCCTAAACACCTGGCAACCCTGGCAGTAACTGTCGATTAAGTGCTTATTGCTGACAGTTTATTTTGAAAACCTATCTTAAGCATAGTTAGGACAAAGGTATATGAATGCATCTAGGACCACTTAAGGTCTCTCATATTTTAATATAAAATAAATTCTAACTTCTAAATGTGCCACAATTTAAAAGCACATTGCAAAAACCTGCCTTAATTGCCTAAAAAACTAAAAGAAAACTGTTTCAACTTACTCGTCCGTGATCTTAAATGGTGAGTAGCTGCAGATATTTGAAATAAAGATAAAGATTTATTAATATGTGCCTTGATATTTACAAAAGTATAATTTACAGACCCAATAACCTGAGCCAAAAATTGCTCAAATCGACCATCGTCCTTGTCGCCAACGACGCTGTTGGGCCGCAAACGTAAATCGCCCTTGAGTAGCTCCAGATGCTTAAAATCGGTTGCCGTCGAGTTGAACTTGACAAAGAAATTGGCATAGATGGATAGCACAAAGGTCCAGTAGGTTTTGTAGACATAGTGCTGATTCTTAAGCTCCTGCAGCTCGGCGGGACTGGGCGCCAGCTTGCGATTGAAGAACATTAGCGATGGCAGCGTGGAGCGCAGCTCTTCGCGTGAAAACGAGAGTGGTTGAAAGCAGCGCAAGAGATGCTTTGTCAGTGGCGGTGACAATTCATTGGCAAGAATTTTACGGGCCAGCTGACAGGCGGAGACTCGGCAGTTTTCACCGCAAAAGTATTGCGGTTCGATGGTGTCGAAGCGATAGCGTTTCCTAGTGGTAAAATGCTGGAATACAGCCCATGCAATATGATATGTGGCACGCAAAGCGGTGTCCAGCTCCTGACGACGTAACGACGTACTTGTTCCACTCGCCTCATCCCCTCTTAGAGCAGGCTCTGGCTGATCGCTGCTACTGCGACGCTGCTGCTGCTGTTGCTGCTGTGCGGCTGCTGCAGCACTTGTGCTCGCCGCCGCATTATGTCTGGCCTCGTCGTTGGTGCAGGTGCTCAGTATCTTTGATTTCATTAGCTTGGCATCTTTTTCGACAATGCCGAGTGTTGTGCACTTGGCACAATGGCCGGCTTGTCGCGGCAACAGAGGAGTACCCGCAATGGAGCAAGTGATGCATTTGCAGTTCCTAAACAAAAACCATATCTTTAGAAATCAGATTCATTTGTAGTTAAAGATCTCCACTTACTCATTGTGGTGTTCCAGCATGGCATTACACTTCTTGCAGAGGTCCTCGTGCACCAGTTTATTGGGCGGATCGTAGAAACCATCGGGCCACTTGAGCTTGGTGAATGCCATAATATTCTTCCAAGCCAACTGACGATCGACAATGCGCTGAAAATCGATAAACTCATCGTCACTGATATCCGGCAGCGAGAAAGATATGGCATCCATGATGACCTTATCGAATATGTTATACACATCCAGCAGTCCCATTCGCCGTTCATGCTCCGTGGGCGACAAGTTAAACTTGTTTAGCTCCATCCAGATATCCGTCCAACGGCGCTCAATGGAATGCATATGCTCATCGAACAGCATGTAGCGTTTTATCAACGCCGTCGTCTGTGTGGAGCCATCGCCCTCCTTCAGCGATAGTATGCATGCGAGCATTGTGTCGCCCAGCGGATTGAACACATGTTGCTGAAATAGACGCTGACACAGTAGCACCCAGGATAGCTTAAACTTGCGCAGAAAATCATTGTCGAAAGCAAACAGGCTTAGCGATATCTTCTGTGAGATGCAGTTCAAATCGGAGTAGCCGTCCAATAAATCTAAATAGTTAATTCAAAACATAAGTATTTTAGTTAAACAAAGTAGTTTGCAGTAGAAAAGCACTAAAGAATTACCTAGAAAAAGTATATTACATTGTGCTGTCTTGATTTCTATGTTATAGTAATGTAATCTAAATGGACAAACTAATTTAAAACTGATACAATCTTATACTACCACTTCTACTAGTAAAATATTAGCTTCAGTTGGTAGTTCTGAACAGAAAAGGACTATATAATTTCTTATACCTTACATTTTCTATTACAAAATTGATGCAATAAAATAATAGAAGCAGGTTAGTGGTCTTAGAATGTATACAAAAGTCTCCAACCTTACTACTCACTAATCATCATACAGACGAAATTTAAAATTTTACAATATATAGAAATAGTTACACAAATATTGTAAGAATTAAACAGATATTAGCTAAATGTATGGGAAACTCATTGCTCCTATCAATTGATCATGCCAAATTAGAAATAGTTTCGAGGTTTAACAATTTGCTTATCTTAGAGAATTAAAATAGTGTATCTAAACCAATGTTTCTATAGCAATACCACTAGAAAGTGGTCCAGATTTATGCTAAATTTAACATATTTCTTAAAAGTGCTTAAACAAAAAACCTACATGTGAGCATCTTTTCGGCGGAAATCTTCTCATTCTCTTGCACATTTTGAGCAATTTCGATCATGCCCTCGGAAAATGCCTTAACAATGCACTCAACATTATAGGCGAGTATTTGTAGCAGTAGCATCGGATTATTGGCCATCAGGCTGCAAGAAAGTCAAGAATGAATGTAATTATTATGGTATTAAATATAAATCAAAACAATAACATTATCAACTTACATGGCGCTGAATAGCACTAATATCATATTATCAGAGATCGCAGTATCATCAATAAAATCAAGATATTCGGCATTCTTATCGTATAGGAAACCGCTTGTAATCCAATAGATTTGCTTATTAGATTCGAGCAGTTTCTCAAATTTGTTATAGGCAGCATCGTTTCTAAAAACAAACAAGATTGTTATTATTATCGAGTTCATTTTGTGGGATGAGTGTAAGCATACTTTAACATGGGACTGTATGCCTTGATTAGCACATCGAGCAGCATGACGACCATGTGAGCAGCCTTAAATTGATCCATCATAATGGCCATGATTGTTTCACGATATTCGAGACATTCCTTGCAGGAACAAAACGTAAAGAACTCCTCCTTACGATGTTTCACAAATATCAAGGCAAGATTCTGAAAATATAGCTGCAATGGATTAGGGACAAGACAGTTTATTCGCAAATTTCAAATAGGAACACACCGTAATTGCACGCAGTTGTCCGTCGGCATCGCGCAGCGGATTCTTTGGATCCTCCGAGAATAATCGCATATTCTCAATAGCCATCTGCAAAGGGAGATTGCAGATTGCAGTTAAAGGATACAGTTAAGACTCCTCCTCTTCTTCTGTACTTACCAAATATGAGCGTGTCTCATCGTTTGGATGCTTGCTCTTGGGCTTGCATTCGTGCAACAGTTTATCACTCAGCTCCATCTCGATGACATTGTCCTCGCGCAGACTCCATTGCATTAGGGATACCACATCCTTGTAGATGACATCCGATTTGGGTGCCGGTGCATATGGATCGAATGCTGGCAGCGCCAGTATCGTATGCAGTGTGTTTATAATGTTGCCCTCGGGGAAATTGAGACGCTCCAGCAGCTGACACGGTGGCGTGGCCGTGGGCGTGGCAGTGGGCGTTGGAGTGGATGTGGGCGTGTCATTCGGATTGCTAGTGCTTTTGCTAATCAGTGGCAATGGTTTATTGGCGCTAAGCGCCTCACGCATTGCCGCCAATGCATCACATTTCAGCGGCATGGTGTCGCCACAAATCCTCGGTGTGGCTGCATCAATGGACATTTTCATGCTTACATGATAGCAGGAGGCAACATCCAGTTCGCCATTGACAACAGCTTCGGCGGCAGCAACAACATTGGCATCCACGCTACCGCTCAACTTGGATTTGGCTCCTTTGGACTTGGAACTGCCACTTGGAGTGGCTGTGGGATTTGTGTCCTCGTTGTGGCTACAACAATTCATGCAAGTTGCTGTTGCTTGGGTTGCTGCGGCTTGTGTTGCTGCTGCTGCTTGTGTTTCTGTTGCTGAAGTTGCTGCTGCTACTGCTGCTGCTGCTGCTACTGCTGTGTCTGCATCTGTCACCTGTAACGTGGTGGTAATGGGCATTGTTTTTGTTGCCTGTTGTATTTGATTTTTGTTTTCTATTTTATTTTCGCATTTAAGTTTGCGCTAATCATTGGCGTAACAAAAATTTGAGTATGCGCGACGCATTATTATACAAAATCACAGATGCACTTCCGTGGGTGGAGAGACACTTTCACTCGTCTCGTCGTCTAGTCCAACCGACCAAACGACCAATCGACCAACCGACCAACCGACCGACACCGTCGTTTTCTTTGCTGCCAACCAAGTAGTGTGTATATGTATGTGTGTTGGAGTGTGTGTTGAACAAGTCTCTCTCTCTCTCTCTACTGTGGAAAAGAACGCAACGCGTTTTTTTTTTTTTCTTTCCCCAAAACGCGCGCGCCGTCAAGCGAGTGGAGCGCGTATCCTTGTTGTTTAGCAATTTGTTGTGATTACCTTTGCCGCTTTGGTGGTTCAATTCGTTTGCTCTGCACTTGTGTATATATGTTTAAATAAAAAAAACAAGTGAATTGTTTGGGATTTTTCGTTTTTGTTTCGCTCGTCGACTGTGTTCGCTGCAATTGCAATTTTCTGCCTTGCTTGTATGCGTGTGTATGTGTGTGCACATAGTAAGTGTGTTTGTATTGGGTTCAGTGTTGCATTGCGGTAAATCAGTCAAATTGTCAATTTATCGTTGCCATATACACGTACCTATCGATAGCATTAGCGATAGACCTGTATTGTTATAAGAGAATACATGGTTTTTGGTTTTTAGAACGGTTGCAAATTTTCAAATTTTTTTAAATATATGTTGTTTATAAAAGATAATTGATAAACAAATTTACAAAGGAGATATTAAGGAGATATTTAGACCTTAACACTTGCAACGTGTGCTTTACAATTAAGTTGTGTACTAAAAATACAATAAGCAAACTGTCTAAAAGTATGCAATGAAATTTTATCTCGAAATTGAAGTCCCACAAAGCTGAATGTACCATAAGATTTAAAACGGCTTCGTTATTTGCAATTTTTAATAAAATACTTAAAATGTTATTATAAAATATGTACATTTCATTAATTGTTTACTGAGCTAATGACATTTAATATTAAGGACAACGGGCCAAATTAACTAAAAATATATTAACTGAAATGCCTAAAAGTATGCAATAGAATTCGACAAACACATTTAGGTACAAGAAAGCAAGAGCTAGGTACAATTTGTTGCAGGTAGCACAATCTTAAAATGCTCTGTGTGTTGATCTGGAGTTCTGAATCAAATAGATTAGTATAATTATTAGAAATAAACATGACATATTTGTTTAGTTTTTTAAAAGACATTATGTCTAAACATAATAAACTTTTAATTAGCCAAAACTGGGAGAATTATCATACTCAAAAGTATCATTAATACATTCAGTTGCAACTAATTAACTTTTTTATTGCACATTTTAGCTAAAAAAAAAATAACACCATTGTGTGATACTTGTTAAAATAGCCACTTTCATACTTACTTACATATAAGGCCAATTGGAAAACCGGTTTCCGGTTAGGCCAAACCAAATCTCTCGTAATTCCGTTCTTATCAATTGCCGCTTAGATGATGCTTTGAGCACCAAGTTCTCAATCTACAGTACTGAGAGATATTTTTTCAGAGTCTAAGCTCAGTCCTCATTTAGTCGTGAACACGGAAAGCTCGCACATCGGATTAAAGATTGGCAATTAAAAAACAAAAAAAAAAAAAACAAATATAATGACAAAATTTATATTTTTGTCAATTCTTTCATTGTTGTGCTTGACTAACTTTGTGCTGGGCGATGGAATGATTGAGGTTTTCAAATGGAAGCAAATGGATTATTATAATCGCGGAGATGGTCGCCCTTCAAGGCAACCTAATCCATCAGGTACATTTTTACTTATCAGTGCGATGCCATAACAGCTATACGTAAAGTGAGATGCTAGATTTCAGAGTTTCTAAACATTCAATTTTATTTGATTTAGAAATCTGTTTTATTTTTGAGTTAACAGTGATTACAATTTTATGACTTTTCGATTACTTATGCAGATAGTAGCTTTTTGTAGTACAGTAAAAACTCTCTAACTGAAACTTGCTAAAATTTGCAAGCTAACAATACTTAGCAGCAGAATTACATGCTAAATGAATGAGCATTTTGATTATAATGAGAGGTTTTACATTAAAAATATTTAATATATACTTCATATAGAATTTATTGAGAAGTACTATGATAATTTTAGGTGATATAATAAATAAAATGTGTTTTAGAGCCATGCATATTAAGAAAAAAGTGGTTTTGAATACACATCTTAAATTTTTCCAGAAATTTTGAAATATTTCAAAATTTTATAGTGATATAACAAACAAATTATATATATATATGTATATAATGTTTATTAAAACTTATATATACATATATATTTCAGAAACTTGAAATTTATTATAATAATTTACTTCAGTAAAAAAAAGTGTATTGACGAAGATATGTTAAGAAAAAAAGTTTTTTAAATACAGAGCTGTACTTTTTCCAAAAATTAAGAAACATTTAAAAATTAATTTTAACTTTAGAAGCTAGTGATTCAGCTACTCGAGGTACTAATAGTGCATACGGATATGCTAATTATTTATAGTGACAGTTAAATATACTTGAACTTTGTTTATTTGTTTTTACCTCGTAGCGCCCGTAGTGTTCCCCGGTCAATATAGTCGGGGAAAACGTGAGGTGCTTACCTCAAGGGACACGCCCACTGGAATTAAGTCACGATTTAACGTGGCCGAGACTACAGGTCCATACATAGCCTACAATAATGTGCCAATGGGTGTTACGCATTATCGAGGACGCCTGTTTGTGACCATGCCCCGAAGACGAGTCGGTATACCATCGACCTTGAACTATATAGATCTGCAGCGCGATGGCAAACAGCGTAGTCCCAAGCTCTATGCCTATCCCAATTTCGAGTTGAACCAGTTTAATGCGAGTGAACAGAATCTGGTGTCCGTTTATCGGACCACCGTGGATGCGTGCCAGAGATTATGGTTCATTGACACCGGCATGCTGGAATATCCAAGTGGGTCACAAAGTGTTTTTTTATAACTTTAGATTTGCATAATATACAACTTTCCCCCTCTTTTTTTGCAGACGATCGTCAGCAAATTAGACGTCCAAGCATTTGGCTGGTGGATCTGAAGACTGATCGTGTAATCAAGCGATTTGATATACCCGAGAGTATTGTGGACACGGGACGTGGTCTGGCCAGTCTGACCATAGATGTGGCCTCGGCCAGTAAGTGTAGTCAGGCATATGCCTATATACCGGATCTGGTCAATAGTCGGCTATATGTGTACAACTTGGCAGCCGATCGCATGTGGGTCTTTCAGCACAACTACTTTAACTTTGATCCGCTGGCGGGTGATCTGCACATTGGTGGCCAGACATTCCGCTGGGATGATGGCATCTTCTCCACCACTCTGGGAGCACAGAATGCGGATGGCAGTCGTGATGTCTACTTCCATGCCATGGCCAGTAACAATGAGTTTGTCGTGTCCAATAAGGTGCTGCAGCAGGAATCGAATGCAGCGCGTTCTGATCATGGCAATGATTTTCGTGTCTTGGGCAGTCGGGGACAGAATAAGCAGTCCACTATGCATGACTATGATCCACGAACTGGTGTGATCTTCTATGCGGAAATTCAAACAAATGGTGTGGGCTGTTGGAAGTCGAGTAATCCATTCACAGCTGCTAATCACGGCAACGTTATGTCCGATGCTCAAAACATGATCTATCCAAGTGATTTGACGGTAAGTTTAAAGAGTTTAAAGGTTAAAAATAACTTCTATAAATTTCTGCTTTCCTTTGCTCTAGATCGATGAGGATGGCAACATTTGGGTAATGTCCAATTCAATGCCAATCTTTATATACTCGCAGTTGGATCCAAACACTTACAACTTTCGCATCTGGAAGCAGAATGTCTATGAGGCCAAACGCAACACAATTTGCGAGTGATTTATGTATATGAAATTGCTTTAATGAAACTGTTACATAATGATGTTATAATTGTATATCAACATAAAAATCATAGATATTTTTATATACTGTATATAAGTATATATTTTTAAAAACAAAATAAAAAGCTTTTACAAATGTACCTTTGTGTTATTAAAAATTGCCTAAAATTTGAGTACTCAGTTTATCACATCTTAAAGTTTACATAGATGTTGTCTTGTCTTTTATAATGGAAATACAAACAAAAATACAAATACAAATATAGAACAAAATCAGAGGCACTCTAATATTGCATAAGGATACTAAGTTGCACAGGTTTTTATAATACGTGTGTATAATAATAATAATAATCATAATAATATGTATGTATATATTTCATTTAATTTACAAACCAAATACTTTTTGAAAAACTAATGTGTTTTGCTTTTTTCGAATACTAAACATAAAATCGCATAAATATTTGATTCCGTTTTCTTGTAAATTTTCATAATTTTGTTTCTCTATAATATTCCAAACAGTTTTGATGTGGCTACTATTTATACGTTGTATGTTGTATATATATCAAAGTGACTGCTTTTATATGTATATAGTTTTTTCATATATTTTGTTATGTATAAAATGTTGCAAAAATATATATATGTATGTATATATGATCTTTGTCTAAAAGTATTTAGTATATGGTTACTACATATATATTTATGTATAAAAGATGACTATATAGCTTTCTGTCGCTTAAGTAAACATGCAAAAATTTACTTGAAATTGGAATGGTTGTCTGGCCCGGTGTTATACAAAAATATACACGTATAACATAGTATAACAGTTTTGAGTTCCTAAATATATATATTCCTCTACATCTATATATATCAAATAAAAGCGACCACTTTTGAAGTGAGGCTGCTGTAGGCGACTAGCACTTTAACTACTACTGTACTAGATAATCCTTGTAGCCGCGCAACGATTTCAGCTGCTTCTTCAATTTGGTTATCAAATCCGACGGTTGCACCAATATCGATATATCCCTGCCCACCGAATTGAGGCGATCACGTATCTCTAAATCCTTGAAGAACAGATTAAGCGGTCGTCCATTTATTTCCGTGAGTATCCAAAATGTCAGAGCGGTGCCATCGCACGACTGAGTCTAAAATAAATCGTATTAAATTAAATATTTGCAAATAAGTTAAATAAGTTAGTTAGCTATGCTGTCACCTTGGGCGGCAGTCCATGCCGTGCTGCCAAACTGTTGGGCACCACATCCACAATGGTTGAGGTATTGCCATCGCGTATGAGACCCAAGCATTGTCCCTCGCGATCTCTGCGTATGGCATAGGCACGACCAAAGGGTATGCGACGTAGCAGCACTTCAACCTGATCAATTCAAATTGTTAATATAATTCTAGACCTTTAAAGCAATGCAGACTACTTACAAATAGCGTATTTGTATTGCGTATAATCTTATTGGCCTCAGCGGCAGTGCTTATACTAACTCCCGCAATGGAGAGCAGTTGATCGCCAATGTGGAGTGCGTTGTAAAGCACCGGATGCTCCTTTTGCTTCCAGCCCGCTATCCAGACACCGCCAAAAGCATCCACCCAGGCAATGGAACCCACGCAGTCCTTGCGTCGCAGATTAAGACGTACGCCACCAGGATGCATGATCTCTCGACGCAGTTGCATCACCTGCTGTTCGCGCAGCGTTAAGCGTTTATTGCTGCTGAGTGCTTGAGAGGATGCCGGTGCTGCTGCTGCTGTTTGTGGTGGCGATTGTATGCGAAACGCACTCGAGGCTACATTGCGTCCCGGCACAAACTCATTGTTGTTGGCACCACGTTGGTTGTTTGTTTGCGTAGATGCGGTGTTTACTGTTGCGCCACGTTGCAGTGGCGCCTGGGCATCCGATGTTGATGAGCTGCGCCTGCGCTGCTCAATGCTGCTCTCCACATTGGAGCTACTCTGATTAGTTGTTGTTGTGCTATTGGAGCTACCTTGCGCAGTCTGTTCAATATTGTTGTTGGCATTACTGCCGCTGGTTTTCTGTATCGATTTCGTTTTCAGCGGCGTATTTAGCATCTTTAGATAATGGAAATCTCGACGACTGGGACGCGTACTGATGACCAGCTCGGTCAGGCCACGCGTCAATTGGGGCATGGCACGCCCACTGCTTGGCAAGCCACGTCTTGGCAACGCTGGACTGCCATTCACAGGCGTTGGTTCCACATTAACAATCGCATTGCTTTGAGTTGGCACCTGAGCATGACTGCTGGTGGGTCGCTCCTCGCGACTACCACTGCCACTGCTCACTGGTATGCTCGAGGAGAGGAATACCTTTTCGTAGTGCACATTCCCACTGATAACATTGCCATCATTCGACTGCTCATTGTTGATGCGTATGTTTGTGATGCCCGAACTGTTGGCTGTGAGTATTATCTTTTTGCTGACCTTTGGTGTTAGCGGTGGCTGTTGACCGCTTGCCGTGGGATAACAGGTGCCATAGACGGCCACAGTGGTGGTGGCTATTGGCGGTGTCATTGTCTCGCCATCAGCCAGCACTTGCACCATGGTGGTGTTGTTGCTGACAGCCGTGGTGGATGTTGTGGTTGCGTTCGTTATGGTATAGTTATTGCTGTTGCTGCTGCTGCTGTTACTGCTGCTGCTGGGTTGACTCAACACCTGTATAGTATTCGAATTGGACGGAATGATTTGTACGTTACTCTTGTAATCGTTTTGTAGTTTCTGTTGCTGCTGCTGATGATGCTGCGACTGAGTTTTCGTTTTGGCCTTTGCATTGATTTCAGGAAAACGAAATATATCTGCTATTATTTTATTTTTGGGCGGCAATTCGGGCGGTTGTCCATCGGCATTAGTTGTATTCGTATTGTTTGTATTTGAGACCTGTATTATTGTTATATTATTATCTGGCGTCTCCTCCACGGCAGTTGAATTGGTCGCCACCAGTTGTTGTGTCTGTGGCTGTGGCGATTTGCGTTGCGGTCTTTTGGCCTTGTCAGCAGCACCAGCCGACATGGAACGTGATGTTTGTGGCCTGTTGGGGAAAAAATAAAACTCTCATTAGTATGCCAAGTGAATAAAGTGTTTTAAAAACCTATATATTTGTTAATATTAAAACATGGCTCAAGAGTTTACGCTTTCGGACGATAAGTTGGATGAATTATTTGTCGAGGAAGTTGGCAGTGTGGCCAGAATTGCCGAGAAGTTGCCTAGAAATGATACAACTTTGGTCACCTGCACACGCTGGTTTCAAATCCTTCAGCAGGCAAAGCGACAGGAGAAATTTGCACGCAATTTTATGTTGCTATTGATGCATAAACAGCTCAATGATACAAACACTCTAAGCTATCCATTTACCGATGCACGCAGCTGTCAAAGAGATCTGAATACGCTGTACAAGATGAGCATGAGGCTGCAAAACAGCGACACCATTGATGATGATGGCTGTGAGACATCTAGCAGCTTCGAGGAAAGTTCACCGAGTAGCGTTATATCCTCTGATGCTGTGTGTAACAACAGCAAAGAATCCCAGCAGCAACTAATGCAGCTCAATGAATATTTAAAAAGAGATTTGCAAGCTTTGCAGTGTGAAAAGAAGAAACTGCTTCAGCGTCGACAGCAATGTCTCTCGCATCTACAGACACTGCACGACTGTAGCATCATGTATGAAAAGGAGATTAGCTGTCTGAAGAATATATTCTTCTGTTCAGCCATTACGGCACTGCAATTGTTTGATGGCCTCACACCAACAATAACTGAGCAGCCACAATACTTGAAAAAGCTATTTAAAGTGTTGTGTGAAAACCAAGAGGACAAGATGAAAATAACACGTTTAGATGAAATGTTTGGAGAGATTCTACGGCAGCATGTGAAACAGCATATACGTGTAACTATGTGCCGGCAGATGAGCTCAGAATTTGATGCGTTGCGCGCTACTCTGAGCAAAGAGTACAAGCAGTTGATTAAGAGCAAAGATGCTATACACTCGCAGAAATTGTCACTGTCGGCTATGAGCAATTTGTTGCTGTTGAAAAAGCTCATCATGGACACTTTTCAGTGAGACGAGCGTGTGAGAAACAAGGTGATTCGATTTATACGACAGGAATACAATGGCATGCATGTTGGGGAGTAGTATTTGTAGTTTGGTTTACCTCGGTATTAGACGTTCGCATTGTAGCATTTGTTCGAAATTTAAAATTTGATCTGCAATTTAAATAAAATACTTTACAAAATGCATTTTTAATAAAATATATTGTTTTAACTGCACTTACCCGCTGAGATGCGCTGTGCCGAAGCAGCGGCAACATCTACACGCACTCCATTACGCAGTATGGGTGTTAAGAACTCATCATCGGACAGATTAACATTAGTTTCGCTTGTTGCTGCTGCCACCACAGAGGCATGCGTTTCTTCTTCCAACTGTTCGGAGACTGTTGGCGATTGTGTTTCGCTAATTTGTTCACTATATGTGCTAATGGGATCCGATAGCATGTTTAGCAAATGTTGTGTTAACGTATTGGACATGGCTGCTGTGGTTGTTGTTGTTGTTGTTTGAGGTGTAGCAGTTACTTCTGTGGGCATAGCACTCACAGGTGCAGGAGTAGGAGCAGTTGCGGGAGCAGGAGTAGGAGTAGTGATAGGCACAGGCGCAGCTGTAGTTGCTCTGGACATGTGCTCAGCTAACTGTGGATGTTGATGGGCCGGAATACGTTCGATGCCAGGCACTATGGCCGCTGGCACCGGCGGTGGTGCCGGCAATGGAGATGTTGGATCACGTGTGGGCAGCAACGGTGCACGTACTTCAGGTAACTTTGTGTATAGGTTTTCGCGTGGCGATAGAATTTTCATTTCACGCAGCTTGGAACGCAGTGTTTCTACCCATTCTTGCATAATGTCCCTGTTAACCAAACGAAGATTAAATACAGGAGTTTAAGTATATGTGTGTGTGTGTGTTTGTGCAACTTACCATGAAACGGCATGAAAGCGCAACACTTCGTTGCTGAGTGTTACGACAAACTCAAACTCATGGGAATTGGGTATGAGGGCGTGTGATATGTGCAGCGTATCCCGCAGCGATACGGCCCATTCGGGCATATGGGCTGCTGCTTGTCGTGGCTCTGCATAGCCCTCCAGTAGCGCCTCGGTATCATCATGCACACAAAATACCACCCAGCTGCACTCTGATTTCTATAAAGCAATAACAACATTCATTTTTTTTTTGTATTATTAATTCAGAGAATGGCCTTGGTGAGAGTGTATGCTCGATTACCTTGGGACCAACGGTTAGTTTTTTTCCATCAGCCGTCAGTCTTTTTAACCACGTATTTTTATGTATTTCCCGAAACTGCGCTGCGGCACTGCTGCTTGAGGCGACAGCAGGTGTATTCGCATTTGCATTTGCTGTTGCAGGTGTTGTCGTTGATGTGTTTGCAGCTGGCACTGCTGCAGCAGCAGCAGCCATTTCTCTAGCCCCTTTCTAGCCGATATATTTATAAAATTTGTTGCTACACTGCACTCTGCTTGTTGCCACTTAACATATATTTCACATTTCACACACGATTTAATTGCAATATTTGCCTGCAATCTTTATTTAAACAAAATATTTAGCCAGAAATTGGCAACGACGCCATGTTTGCTATTAGAAATGCTTATCGATTGCTTTTCGATAGCTATCGTTGCATTCACAGCGCAGCATATGCGGTAGTCCCCAAGTTGGTTTTATTAAAGCAGTGAACTATCGATAGCAACGAATAAACTTTGCGGAAAACTATCGCTTATATTTGTTTCTTTAATTGATTAGTTTTAACTATTTATTTAATTTTTTATTTTCAATTGCAGTAAAAAGTGCGAAACTTTACATTAGAATTTAAAAAAAAAATCAGGATATGAGTAAAAGGAGCATATTAATGTATGTAATCGAATTTAAATCTCTAAATAAAATTAACACATACTAGCACGAATCCTGAAACGAATACAGATATGTTTCTGAATTCATTCAAACAAAAATTTCAGTTTCCACGTCATTTAGACATATTTTGTGCGATTTTGATTTATATATTTTTTTTATGGACACGCTGGAAATTTTGTATGGTTTAAATCGAAAACAAATTTGTACTTGTTTTAGGAATCGGACTACCGTTCCGAACTCACCTTAATAACATGCAACTATTTATCCAATTACCATAAATATGTGTTAAAGAAAACAAATTTTGGTTTATTCTATAATACTTCTTTTTATTGGGATTTTAAAAATATTTTTTATGTTTTTTTTTAAGAGTTTTTTTTATCTTTATATCACACAACGTAAATAAGATCCTTTTAATGCTGTCTTAAGTATCTAGAACTAACCAAAAGCTATAATTATATATTTCTACATCCGAAAAACAGAAGTAAATGAAATTTAAATTTGTGTATTCTTTGTATTTGCAGCATTGACAAATACGCGAAAAATAATTCTTGTCTTAAAGTTAGACCAGAGCGGTATTGCAGGGATTAAGAAATTTAACAAGTAGATATACAAATACATATACCGATTTGTTCATATACGTATGCATCTTGTAAAAAGAGTTATTTAAGATTAGTACAATTATCAATTAGCTTATATTTTCATTTGTTTTGTGTTTTTTTTTGTTTTTTTTACTTATTTACAACTGCAAATTACATGTATGCGAGCGAGTCAAAAAGAGGGTAAGATTAAAGTCGCAAATCTTTTGGTTAATTTAACATTGAAACGTATAACGAGTTAACAAACACTCAGAAGAGAAAAAACAATAAACTTAAAGCAAGTTACATATGTCGTGGGCAGGTGCTTTGATTTAACTAATTACAATTAAAGTCTTTGAATCGAATATTTGAAAGTGACGATTTCGTTTGCTTTTCTAATACAATTGAGTCTTGTGGTAGTAGTTATATAATTTACATTTGCTGGAAATTTATATGTCCTAAATAGAAATTGCAAGTTCACAATAAGTCGTACGTAAAAAGTAATTAATAATCTATGCGTATTGTACGTTTGTTCATACGAAAGTTTCGCTAGCTGTTTTTGTAAGCACGGCATGTCTGTAATTCTATTTAGATGATAGCAAAAATTGTCTTCTTAAACGAGAAAATTTGATACGCGTAATTTGAGTTAAGTGGATTTTCTTTCTTTTTAAGTTTATAATTTTTTTTTGTATTGGTTTCATTTTTTAATCATTTTTTTTTTGTTTGTTTTGTTAATGGTATTCGTTTGCATTTCGGTTGAGTTGGTTAATGTATCTTAACGTGTGTTTGTGTGCGCGTAGTTTTTTCAATTTTGATTTGTATTTTTTTTTTCCTTTTTTTCTGTATTCTTTCTAATTTTTGACACTGTTGCCTCGTTGTGAAATGGACTCCTTTTTTGTGTGTTCGGGTGTTTTTAAATGATGTACGTTAATCGAATTATTTCGATTGTGAATTTTTGAATTATTTAGCGCTTCAGACACGTTACTGAAACACTATTGTGTGTGAGGTTCAATTGTTCAGACTATTTGGGGCCGGGTTTACGAGGCTATAAATTCAATTTGATGGCAAAGTGGTACGAATTCATCGGCCATTGGATTGAGAATAGATTTCTCAATATTACATTGACTTTTCGGCAGTGCAGATAATGCCGTGTTCTGTTCTTCCGTTCTGTAAAAACAAATATATTGTTAGTATATTTTAATGTAGAAACAATAGACTTTTTTGGTATAGCTATAGCTTACTTGGCTTTTTCCCACTCATTTATTTGCTCTTCGAGCTCATCCTCGATCATTGCCTCAAAGCACTCCTGCATTATTTCTTCTTCCTCCAATCGTTGCAGTTCCTGCGGGCGTCATATGCATAAGTTTTATAAATAAATATTATGTATTTTCAAATCCTTACGTTCTTATCAAACTCCTCCTCGTTCTCCATCCACATGTATTCTGAGAAATCGGGCTCATCATCAAAATCAGAAAGTGATTCGTCGTCGTCCACCACATAAACTATTTGATCCGTCCAGTCAACAGATGGCACTTTTAATAACATGATAGTGCTGTAAGGCAAAAAAATAAGAAAGTTAGCTTACTTTGCAGTAAATTTACATTGAAAGCTGATTTTATTTGTAGCTTCCATTGTGCACTAAACACTTTGCTATGAGCAGCTGGGTACAGCTAATCACCTAACCTAAAACTAATCTTTAACCGTTAATGGAATACCCCTAATAGATTACTGTATGCATGTAAACGCAGTTGTGTGTGTTTTCTTGTCTGCTTTGTGCCGGCTAGAATCTGTTAGTTGCGTTGTTCTGCCAGAAACCGGTTTAACACCGTTAATAAATATGAATTTGTTGCTTTAAATACACATAACAAAATGAAAAAAACATATTGCACTCACAACAAATACTTATTGGTTTATATAAACAACTAACGGCAAATTGATATTTTCTCTTTTAATTTTGCACAATTTGTTGTTTTTTTTTTTTCAAATCAAATCTATTTTTTGCACTCTGTGCAACCGTCGCGGCGCAAATTCAACAACAGAATGACTAAGCTCAAAGTACAAGAGTAAAAGAGAAGAGCATAAACACACACGCACACACATGCATGCAATCTACGCGTATACACAGACAAGAAGAAATGAGACGAAAACAGCGCCAATTGTTTATAAACAAGTAAAATACATATGTACATATGTATATATATTTTATAATCAACATAAAGACATTTATAAAGCGGCCATTTGTCTATATAACTTTGTATGTACATTGTATGTGATATTTTAACAATTTCTTTTTGTTTGCGTACCAAAACACCGTTATCATCTGTTTGGTACGTGAAAAAATTAAAATTTATTCGACGATGACGTCGTCGTGAATTTATGCAAAACGCAATAAGGCAACAAATACGAAATGTACGAAAACGATCGTCTCGGGGACATGGTTGCCGTTGGTTCATGGGCGTAGACTCGATTGTTTTAGTACCCAAACAAATGAGCCGAGTGTGTGTGCGAGAGTGCGAGAGACTCTATAGGTACAAATGTACCTATGTACTCTATAGGTACATACATATATGTACGTAAAAGTTTCTTGCTCTTGCTACAGTTGCCATATTGCGAAAAATTAAAATGTATTTGCTCTGTGAACTCAACAGATGTATAGTGCATATATATATTTACAGTGTGTACACACATATATATGATTGAATGAACCTCCCTCAACTCAGCGCGCACTCAAGGTAACAAGTGTTTCGAAAAGCTTAATAAACATTCAACTAAAACGAATGAATATTCGTTACTTTTTCGTTTTTTTTTTTGTTTCTTTTTGTTATTGCGTTGCCAACAAATATCTGGTTGAAAACACTTGCACGTACATATAACTCCCTCCTACAGCAAATTATACACAGGGCCAGTGGAGAGGCGACCAAAGATTTACGAATGTGTCGGACATTTTGGCTTTTATTGATTTGTCAAGAAGATTTTACGGAAATGCTTTAAGGCCACAAAACACACAATAACAAAATCAGGAAACGCTTAAAGCGAACACACTCGACGCCATAAGTTTCCGCCTTTCTTTGGTCGCCGCTACACAAACAATTTTAGTAAATAATTGAGAGTGATTGTGTTGCTATTCGTATTTGTATAATTTGTACTCACTTTTTAAAATTAGCTTTGAAGCGCCGCAAAAATTGAACTCTATTATTTTTATACTAGCTGACTTGTTTTATCTTCCACTGAGAATTTTGTAGTTTTGCAAACGTATTTATTAAGTTTAAAGCACTGACAATTTATTATTGCATCCAGATAGAAAACACGAAATTTTTTCTATTGCGAAACCAATTCAAATGCTGTGTGCGGAAACACGTCCATGAACGTCAAGCAAACGAATCGAAAATGATTAATAAAACAAAAACTGACAGACGATAAATGTAGTACAGCTGTTTTGGCCAAGGTACATCGATAAGTCGGTACACATTTTAACGATAATCCATTGCAATCGATATATATCGCAGCCAGAATGTTTGGCTGTGGTACATCGTTGTGAGAGTACTAGCGCTTTGGGAAAAGGCGCGCGCTTTTGAAATTCCCATACAACAATATGTTATGGGTTAGGTCGTTGTTGCATTTACTTATAATTCTAAACATTTATTAATAAAACGAATCAATAATATGCACAAACGGACTAAAATTGGAAGCTACACTTACTAAAGGTTATATACATACATTAAAAAAATATTTACAATAAATTATTAATTTAAGCAAGTACTTAAAGTTTTTCGATTCGAAACGCTTGGAGGAGATGGCGTTGGTACTGGCAAGTTGGCACTGCGAGGATCCCAGGATTGCAGTTTCGAACTACTGCAGACGCCAAAAACGACCATGGCCAAGGCATATACAAATATCAGAGTTAAAAGCACACAATTCCATTCCGATTTGATGCCCTGCATAAAATTGTCAAATAATAATAAAATTTACGACGTAAGATGAATATTGTAAATCTTACCGAGTGCACCAGAACGGCAATAAGATGTGGAGCGAGAAATCCAGAAACGTGTGCCATACAATTGGCCAGGCCCGATATGAGTCCAGCGAACGAAGGCGCAAAGTACAGTAGAGTGGGCCAGTATCCACCACTAAAGCCCATATCGGTGGCAAAACCCAGCAGGAAGCACATCAGTAAAACGAGCATCTTTTGCTCACAGCTGGCAAAGATTATGATGCCAATAAAAGCGATAGTAACACTACAACCTGATAAGTAACAGTTATAGATACATGTTCAAACTTAAGTCAAGTTTACTGTACTTACATATAGTATACAAAACACGACGTAGATAGCTGAGCTGAGAGAACATGCGTCTCTCAACAATGGAACAGCTTAAAACACAACACACTTTGGATACAAAACTGCCCAAGAAAGGAGCCGTCGAGAAGAAACCAATCTGAAAGAAACGAGCTTAAATTAATTTCGTTTGCAGTGCCAAGAACAGTGACGTCAGTCAAAAGCTTGCTCAAAACGAAAGCTTGCTTAATATTTTACAGGCTTGCAGCTTTGTTGAAATACTATCTAGTTTAAATACCTCTTTTAAGTTAAACTGCATTGCCTCGCGCATAAATCGTGGCACATTAAGCGATAGCATTAGGAATCCATAATTGTGGAAAATATGTGTGAGCACAAACGCGTAGACAGGCATCGAGGTTAATAACGATTTCCAAGGCACTTGAAAATTCTAAGAAATACACAAATATCTATATAAAATAGATCAAAGTTATCAAATATACTCACTTGAGGCGTTTGGGCAACTCCTGTGGGCTGTAAGTACGAACGCTCTTCGGCCGTGAGACGCGGATGCTGATCCAGACTATTATAGATCAGCCAGTTGCAACATATGCCGTATAGCAGTGTTACGCCCCCAAGCACATAGAACGGTACTTCCCAGCCAAAGTTGCTTAAGAAATTGGCCAGAGGATATATGCAAACCGAGCCCACAATCATGCCGCAGAAGGCAAAGGAGAGCATCGATGTGCGTTCAGTGGGATGAGCCCAGATAACAAACAGTTGATATAGCGGTGGAGATCCACAACCCTGCAATGTTTGAAAATAATAATACATATTTAACTAATAGTTGATTAGCATAATCGTGTCTGGATATAATTTGGTATAATACAAAGAAAATTGTATGAAAAGCGAACCGACTGTAAAAGACCAAGTAGAAATATTAAGGTACACACCGATGAGCCGTTTATATGGCAGCTGTATTCTAACCAAAGAAATTTTATCAAAACAATTATATATGACTTTTGTCAGTATATGTCTAGACATTGTCGAGTTCTGCAGCTTTGGAAACTTGTTTAAAGTATTAGCCGGGAAGGTAGGGTATCCAAAAACACAGCTTTTCTGCTAGCATTAGTGGCTCTAGCTCTATACCAAATTTAGTGGCTCTAGCTCTTCAAATGTCTGGGATCAGAACAGAAGGCGATCGCTATACCAACTGGCATGTTAATAGGATGTAAAATGTAAATTCGTGCTTCCAAAATACTAAAAATTTCACAAAAATGTTGCCTTTATCCAAAAGTGACTTGAAAGCTTACCGCAAACATGCCTGCTAGCACCAGAGTTGTCACCGCAGCAATATAACTATGCGGGGCAATAAATGGAAGAATTACGAAAGCTAGACCCTGTAGCGTCAATGAGTTGATGAACAGCAATTTTCCACCAAATCTATCCGCCAAATGTCCCGCGAGCGGCAAAGCTATGACGTAGCCATAGTAAAAAGTACCAGGAAACGTCAACTCTTGATTGCGGGTCCAAGGCAGATCACCAGACTGTAAGTAGGTATTGTCTATCTAGACCAGTTTCTAGCTGTTTAAAAAATGTACTTACCGGAGTGAAATCCAGACTGGGTGAATCTTCTAAAACAACACTACCACAATTTGGCACTGCAGTTACATTACTCAGTTGATACTGTGTGGAGAGGAGTAGTGCATCTTCCGGACGTGCCTTGACCATACGCAATATGACCAATCCGAGCATATTACGCAAAGCCATATGCAGAATATTGGATAGAAAGGCGCATATTGTGTAGGTCAGACGAACCGAACCCCATAGGCTACAGTATTCAGTGGAATGTTCCGCTACTGCTGCTACTCCTGTAGTGCTGCTCGGACTGGGATTCTCCAAATTCTTCAAATGTGGCACGTTCCATGATTTCCGCATTGTTCTGCGTCTCCCTAGCAGTTATAATACTGCATGCGGCTATAATCGACAACTGATTGACTTGTAAACTGACCAACTTAAGTTGAAAGTGTTTCACAGATTTTCTACTTGCGATGCAACTATGCAATTTGTCACGATTTCGCGGTTCGTTTATCGAAAACTAAAGTGCTCAATGCGATTGCTTATCTGCCGACTACTGGCCCAAGTAACGGTTAAACAGAATATGGAAACAATAACAGATTTTTTTTAGAAAAGTGAAAAGCGAATGGGATGCAAAAGCAAACATCGAGATCAGAACATAACTAAACAATATCAGCTGATAGTTTGGTTGCATTCTCCCTTTCTCTCTTTTTCTACCTGTTTGTAAAGATACCATGTAAAAATATATAGTGAAGTGGGGTGTTTTAGAATTTATTATAATGAAAATATAATGTATGTATGTATTTTAAATACTTATTAGGAACATAAGTTATAAATCTAACTATTATTCGGAGCATAAGATATAAATCTTACTGATGGCTTAAGCAATTAATTATAATTATTCAAATAAACCAACTATTTTCAAACATAAAGAAGTAAATGGCGGTAACTCTCGTTTGTTAAACTTTCAAAAATAAGTTTCTAGGTAAATTATTTGGAAATTTTAATGTTATGAATTAAATTTAATGGATTATTGCTTTGTTTTTGAATGAAATGAGGTTACATTACGATTGCATACGTTATTATACCAAAAAGTATGAACCAAGAAGTGGATTTCGTAAAAAGAATTTAACAATTTAAAAAAATTATTTCTATTAATTCGTTATAGTACAAATATTTCTAATTGTATTGTTAGTAAATAAAGACTTTTAGTATTTAAAAATAATTAAATTTATCTTAGTTTCTTAAAGGTGTTATTTACCCAACTTAGTGCTCTTGGTTAGTAGCAACATTTGCTAAATAATTACTTTTTATAAAATTACGATTAGTGCTTAAAAGTTAACAAAAAGTACAACAACACATTAACACAGTATTTTATTTCTATTGGTTTTTGTGCAGAAAACTGATTGGTTGCCTAAGAAACAATTGTGTGGGACTTGTGAACTTAGTTATATACATATAGTACCGTATTTATTTAGCTAATTTATTAGCAACATATTAACTGGCTTAATTAGTTGGCAGGTGAAACTTGAAAACTACTTAAAGCAAAACAAATTTCAATTTCATTTCATATTGACTAAGTTAAACGGTTACTAAGCTAAGTTCTGGAGCAGGTAATTCATTGATGTATCAAACAACAGCAAAAGTCCAATATACCCGCTGCAAGGGTATATAAATACAGACACGCAGTGTTGTGTTGTGGTATTTAAAGTTGTATATAGTGAAATGATATTAGAAATAAATGCAAATATATAACTATTTATAAGTACGATGTATAATTATACCATTTGTAAATGTAAGGAATAAGGAAAAATGTGAAGCTTTAAGGAAATAGTTTGTGCTACACGATTTATGGGGAAATAGGGATATAGAGTGGGTATACTTAGTGGGTATACTTAGCAAAGTGGGAGGAGTAGATGGTTGTGACTGTTGGTGCTGTTGACCAGTGCATATTGTTGGTCGGTAAAAGTGGCCAAGAATGCAATTGGCTTTTAGCTTTGCTGGCTTTTGCTGGTGACCGCGTTTATACAATACAATATACTACCTCTATATGTCGACATACATATGTATATTGTTATCTGTTTTGCTGCATCGCTAATAGGACATGATGTTGTACTGCGGAGTAATAGATTCTATTTTTGTATTGCGACTTTGGCTGGTCATGTTCAGTGCTTTGTTGTTGTTGTTTAGTATCTGCACTATATTTCGATTAAAATTTTGAATTTTTTATAATGTGAGGGGGGTTTGACAGGAGGACAGACCACAGACACATGGTTAGATTGTGGGTACTATACCATATATGTATATATACATAGTATATACTATATAGTATATGTATATTCAGTGACTTTTTGATTGATTTTTTGTTTAGACAACGCATATGTGCTTTTGTTATGGCCTATTTGTAGCCATTGTTGTCGTAGTCGTCAGTTGTTGTTGTTGTTGCAAATGAAAACCGCATATGCTAGTATCTTAAGCTCTCCTGGGTGTTGCACTGTTTGCATTCACGTTGCCCCTTCCTCTCTCTCCACCCCACCCTCAGTCCACCATTGTGAGAGAAGTCGCGTGTTCGGGCCAAGTAAAGCTCAACACAGCACATTGTGTCTTTTTTGGCCTATAAATAGCTAACCTCGCCTGGGAACGAAAATGTTGAAACAAATGTATGCCCCATAATAATATTTGAGCCGAAAAATGCATTAAAAATTTAATACACACACAAACACACATGCACACACACTTTGTGAGCCTCATATTGATGGCCGCCTTGAGACTTGAGTACAAAAATAATTTTAATACCTTGTGTCCTTCATTTGGGTTCTCAACTGCATCTGTCGCATGGTGCCACATGTGCTCAAAAAATATATGTATTTATACTGTTAGATATCGTTAAGGAATGGAACTGAACTTAGATTATAATATGCCTTTACTATAGATTATTGTTCGTATGTTTTTAAACAGTAGAATAAAAAGGGAGTAAATTTAAACTATTATAATGCTAACATCAATTAATCTTGTTAGTCTTACTGCCATGAAACGTTGAAAAAAAATTATTTAAAATTTTATAAAAATATTAGAATTTTTAGACCCTGTATAAAGACAAGACTCTATTAAAATATGTAAAGAAAAAGGCGTGAGTAATAGGGAAATGGAGACATTTTTGAATCTATAAGCTACATATTGTATGTATATTCATATACAAACACCTTGATCTCAGAGAGTATAAGAGCTGAAGCTACTTAATTTGGCATGAAGGTTTATACTAGTAGCAGTTTAACTTGTATTATATCTTAGCCACGTCATCACATCTGCAAATTGGGAGTAACAAATTGCATAACGATATGGCTGGCGAAGAGATTGAGTTATATTAATCAAACTCCCTTATATCTGATAATTAATCAACTATATTAAAACACCTCCCATTCGTTCATAAGAAATACCAGTAAAATATACACTTATTCCTTTTGGTATTATACATATGTTATATTTAGATCAAGTTTAGTTACAATCGCATAACTATATCATGTACTAGAAGACCGAAAACCGTTTTAAATATCAATCATTAGTATGGAAAGCCATTGTTTATTTTTATTAAATATCTTAACCAACATTCAGCAATTTCATATATTTTAAAGTTTGATTAAATTTTATTACAACCAAACTACTATATAACATATCTGCATAACAAAAACAATCGATGATTAGTATAGAATATCTTTATTATTATGTAGGTATGAGATTGGTTCATAACAAGTGCCGGGTCTTGCTCTTCTACTTGAGTTTTATGCATATTTTAATAGTCAATATAAGTAAGCGTGACTACGTGACATCTTATAGCTTTATTATGTGAATATATTCTTTTTGTTTCCAATGAAACCGAAAATTTGAAAAGTTGTAGTCCAAGTAACTACTGAGCACGTTCTGATAGTGTTAGATGAAATGAATGTGTATTACTTAATTATGCTTAGTAGCTACACTTTTCTAATTCTCGCGTTAACAAATTTCTATTTCGCGCATAGGAGCATACAAATAATACATTATATTAACACACAAACACACTTGCTCATATACCAACAAAATTAGCCATGACTGGGCAGACCGCCGTAGCAGTACTCTAGTATGTGTGGCTTTGTGTGGTGTGTTTGTGTAATAATGTGGCCAACACAGACGTCTCCATTTTCGTGCTCGCTCTCACTGACGTACTATATTTCTTTTAGCCACTTTCGGCGGTTGATTGTGGCACGAGTTTCACTCTTAGCTTCTTTCGGATTTGTTGCATAGTTTTTGTTGCTTCTGATGGCTAAGGGCGTGGGCAGCAAAGGAAACTTAACCAAATACCTTCGACTGCATATCTAAGTAGCTTGTCGCTCCAGCGGACACATGACCTAATTTTTTTTTGTTCAAGTTATTTGAGTTTTCGTGCTTTAATGGTAGAGAGAAACTATCATATAAATATGTTTTTATAGTAACTTTTGTCATAAAACTGTAGCATACTCTTGGGCTGTTGGCTTAAAACTTTAAGTGTTGCATTTATGTCTGGTAATCTATTTGTTCATTTTCACTACTACTTCATATCAATTACGTTTGTGTGATTCTTAAATTACTGCTTGCAACGCCAATTTCATACATCATGCAACAAAATTATACACACATGCATATACAGAGAGTAAAGTAAAAAAATTGTTGCTTTTTACTATAAACTATTTCAATCGCAGCCGAAGAAACTAAGAGAACCATTCGTGTCTGTTTTTATTTCCTTTCTAAGTGCCTGTCTCTCTCTTTCTCTCTCGCTTTACCCAACATTTTCTCTCTCTCAGGTGTGCCGCATAGCGCGACAAAAAGCCAAAGGTTCAAACAGTCGCGCTGACGAGCTTAATACGAAAGGATCAAACATTATTTCCGTGCGGCTGAAATAATACAAAACAAACGACTTGCGCGCAAAAGTATGCAATGATATTTTTGAGTGGCCGAAAAGTGCAAGAATAATTGATCAAAGAAAAGCAAATTGTGTTTTTAGTGCCCATGTTAATATGTGTATTAAAGAACGCGAATAATATGAAAAAAATATAATTTGCATGCTATTAAAATACACATTTAATTAATACATAAAAAGCAATTGCCCAATTTTCCATTCCCTAATGAATTTTCGGTTCGGCCGTTAAGCGAACGCGTCTATTGTTAATAATTACAAGTTTGTGGAAAATTTAATGAGTATTGATTGAATAAAAAATAAAAGAAAATATATATATATATATATGTCGTAAGTGGAATAAAAATGTGTGTTAGAATAAAAAGGGGTCGTGGAGGTCATTATACGCGGACCGCCATTGCTTGGCGCATTCCAATTCATTATAGCTACAAAAACACCAAAAAGCCCTATACCTGCCCTACATACACTTGTACATACACCACATGTGCGTATGTATGTATGCATGACATGGATACATGCGACATACAAGTACACACACACAGACACATACACACACAGACACACCATTAATAAGAGGTCATTTAGTACATATTAAAAGTAACTTTGTTTATAATTATAATCAGACATATACCAAATTTCACATTACAATCAAATTCAGAGTTAGCTGAGAACGAAATAATGTGTATAGAAATATGAGCAGTGTTTACAAATGCAATGAATATAATATATAATAACAGCTAAAACGATTAAACTGTTTAATATAGTATTATAATATATATTGTACAATTATTGAGTATACGTTATGTTATCCTTTAAATCGTACATGTATTCACTATGAGAAAGAAGAACTCAGTTAGCCAAATAATCAATTTATTATAAATAAATTCAAGTTTTGGTAACTTAATGAATACAAATTGCACTAGAGTATATAATAGATACCAGACTGGTAAAACGCCTGACTAACAACTGACGTTGTTATTTTCACGTGAATCGCCGTGCGTGTCAAATAATTTTGTCTACTAGCTGAAAAGTGCCACAAAAGTGGGTGAATAATAGAAATTAAGCAACTATCTCTGTCATGCCCACCAAAAGAAGGCGCAGCTTTAGAAACGAACATAAGAAATGCATTCAAATTGTATCATCTCTTTCACTCTACAGCTCTTTCTTCCTTTCTCTTCTACTACCTTTGGCTTAAAGACTTAAAGTTACTTGCTTTTGAGGTATAGTTTATTCAATCTTAAATATGTTTTTAAGCATATCATCAGCTGACCTTTTAATGCAGTTCAGAATCAGTTAATCAATTAGCATAGCAATTATGATTTCTGTTGCGTATACGTCACTCGAACGCACACACACGAACATACACTAGATACTCACATAGATACACTACTCATTTCCTTTATATACTTTTTGTTATCCTACCCCAACTCTTGTTCTATTTACGTATGCACTGTTTTTGTTTACTTAAGAATAACACATGGAATTATAAATAATGAATAACAGTTATCAATGGGACTTAATGGGAAATTTATTATCAAGGACATACCATATATAGAGCAAATATGTATATGTGTGTGTAGAAAAAATATAAATAAATAAAATAAAGGATATTTATTAAATGTGTCTTGTAAGTGGTATATCGATTTTGTTCGTTTTTCAACCGATTTTCGCAGTATGCAAATTTCAGCATCTCAGCTCTTGCTGTTTGCAGCCGTTGCTGAACAGTGATTCACTCAGAATCTTCTCAGTCAGCGAAAATACTTCAACTGAATACGTAAATACACACTGCTAACATTGTTATTCTGATCGCAAACTGTAAACTTTTTAGTGGGTTCAATAAATAAGTGAACAGGTGTCCACAGCCAGGTGTTGGATACTGATAAATATGGTTTTTTGTCGGCCGATTACTGATTAAGACATTCTCGACAGATTGTGTGATTAGTAAATTGTTAGCATGAGTAATTAGTATTTAATGCAGCCTTGGTAACACAATAAATATGGATTTAAGTCGAACTTAAACAAAAGAAAAGGTTGATTAGCCTATCGATCGCTTGATCGTTCCGTTTGGCATATGGTAAAGGCCTGTGGTAGTAATCGCAATCTATGTACATTTTTGTACATTTGGTACTTCCGATAAGATTAGCGTAATCAAACACTTAATGGAGCTACTATTACCGCTAACCGACTATTTGGGAAAGTTTTAGTAGCGATTCGGCAGTGGACCGGTGTGCAATTTCCAGTCGAAACAAATTCGTGAATTGTGTGCGTATATAATGGATAAACTAAAGTTTGTTGTAACACTCGGTATCCTGTGCGCCCTGCTCAATACACAAGGTATTTGGGGAAACTCCAAATGGGTGTTTTTTCCACTACACACCCGGCATTCAAATCATTTGTGAGCAATGGCCGGTAATTGAATTAAAGTCGCTGTTCAGTGCCAAAATAGTGAGTGTGAGGCTATTTCGGAAAGGGGCTGCCAAATTGGTATACAAATAATGAAAGAAAAGTAAAAGAAAAGTGAAGAAAATGTGGAATGGGTGTAAAGAAAAACAAAACAATAACAGTGAGCAAGTCAGTCATAATATTAAACAACAAAAGTAATTAATGCAAACGCAATCAAGGTCAAGTGCTTTGCCCTATTGACCCAAGCACACAGCCAACCAAGCACAAAAAACAACACCTGACCGAAGGCCTTTTGCCATTCAGCCTGGAAAATTGTTTAGCAGGCCACGGAAAATGGAAATTAAAGTGCCAAAGTGACGAGCAAATTTCAGCGCTTTTCATTTACATGAAAACTGTTTTGTATGCGGCTTAGTTTCTCACTGTTGTTACTGTTACTGTTGTTATTGGTGTTATTTGCTGGTTTTCCTTTGGCTCTTGTTTTCTGCAACAACCGGAAGTGGTTGGCGTATACGTAATAAATTTTTGCAGGCCCGCTTGCGTGCTGCAAACCGTAACAGCCGCAAAATGCTGCCATCATTAAAGCCGAAAGTTGGATTTTTAATCAGTTAATTAACTGTCGGGAATACTATAGAAATACAGCGAGTATATATTGTATGATGCCCGGACCAGCTTTAGGGTCTTTAGGCGTGTGTCAAGTCGATAGTAATAACTAATTGATAACTAAAATTCCACCTCGCCTCGTACTCAGCGAAATTAAAATTCGCCTACCGCACACATTTTCGCTGTAAAATCAATTTCCAACATAATAAATATTGCATACTTTTAGGAGTAGTCAAAAAATTGAATTATTAAAAATCTTTGATTGCTGTTTGACTTTTTGAACAGTTGGTTGTTAGTGTTTCTAAAAATTCTATGTTTATTTAAAATAAATTTTAAACTAAACAAAGTATATAGTTATACAGGCTGATTTGTTCGCTTTTGAGATAAAATATTGATTTGCACTTACATTTATTTTGTGGGGTCTATGTGAGCGTTTGAAAGTACCTTTATCACCATATTTCTGATAAGACATAAAATAAAATATCTTAATAATTATTATATTTAAATTAATATTTTTACGCAAATTGAACATAGACTTTACCTAATTCTAATTACTGAATTGAACATTAATTTTTCTATATTTTACCTAAAAATATGTATTTTATTAATAGATTTAATAGACCAATGTTGATAACAATAACCAAAAGTTTTTAGTTTATTGCGGTTTTTTGTCCAATATAAATATCAATTTTATTTGGGCTAAATATATAATAAAAATGAAATCAATAGCTAATTATTGGGTAGTGTATGCTATATAACTATTCGATTTGACTGACCTTTGATAGTGCAATTACATTTATTTTCATTAAATTATTGATTATGAAACTCGATTTATAAATCTAATATTAGTAATGGCGTCAAACTAATTGAAGGCAGACAAAAAATGAAACGCTTTAAATAGAAATTGATAAATTTGTATTTAATTTTAGGAGACGGCGGTGCATTGGCCGTGTTTTGGCCATGTGAAAGCGATGTGGATTGCACAGCTGATGGCTCCAGCTGTAGCCAAGAGTCGCGTCAATGCGAGTGCCCCAGCTTCGATACGGTCTTCTCGGAAAATTTCACACAATGCTTGAAGAGCTCGCTGATTGGTGACGCGTGCCAAGACTCAGTTCAATGCAATCTTATGCCAACGGGAGCCAGTTGTAAAACCGGGGTCTGCGACTGCGCCGATGGCCAAACCTATCTGCGAGGCAAATGTAGGCCACTGAATGGACTCAACGAGCCCTGCGAGACGGTAATATATAAAGATACAAATCAAAAGGATCAATTGATAAACTAAGATAATTGCTTTTCTAAACAGGACTTGGACTGTTTCTTTGGTTACGATCGGGCATCAGTCAGCTGTCAGGAGAACGTGTGTGCCTGTGCAAATGGCTATTATCACAGATATGGAAACATATGTCGTCGCAAATCAATGGGTAAGCTACTTGGAAAATACTTTACCATATATTAAATACCAAAATGTACTATTAACTCTGCTTTTAACAGAAAAAAACGATGCCTGCGTCGTTAATGAGGACTGTGATGAACTGGGCGCCAGTGCCGCCTGCGTGGGTCTAGTATGCACCGTTGTCGATGAGTCAAGTACGAGCACCACAGCGGGTACTACAGAGAGCAGCACAGCGGACACCACATGGGAGTCAACAGCTAGCACCACAGCAGGCACTACGGCAGGCACCTCAGCAGGCACTACAGCTAGCACCACAGCGAGCACCACGGTGCCTACGACAACCACTCCAGAGGATAACGAAACCACAGAAACTGAATTCAACACAGACACAACATTCCCAGATACAACCACAACAACAACAACAATTCAGTCCAACAGTTTTGCAGCAGCAAGAAAACAATTTGCGAAGGCATTTGTACATGCCACGCCCACACACAAGGATGCCGCTGCCCAGGCCACACTATCATTGTCCAATGATGACAGTGAACAGCTTCTAACACCTCGCAGATCTCGTGAAATCGCCGTGCAGACGAGCATCGAGAAGTACGAACTTAAAGAGTTCAGTCGCAGAAATGTGGCTACTGCTACAACAACCGCATCGACTAGTGTAAGTAGTAGACGCACCTCCACAATCACTCAAAACAATCGTCGCCGATTGCCGGCCATCTTTCGATATGATAACGATGATATTAAAACGTATTCCACACTGGGTTCCAGTCGGGATGACGACGATGTGGATGACAAGAAATGTAAGTAGCGTAGTAGTAGTATATTATAGTATAATAATTATAGACCCTCTGAATGACTGATGATCTCACTACAGCTAGTAGATAAATTACAATCTTACATAAGCTCACAAACACTTAACAGAGAACAGAAATTACATTTTTAATAGAGTTTGTTTATTACCCCAAAATGAATTAAAAAATGTAACCAATTTATCGTTTGAGTTACTCAGCTTTCTAGAAAATACCATTAGTTATGAGTTTAAAATTTCTCACCAACTGGCTTAATCGTCAACTCATGAATCTGAACGTTTGGTGGTGTCTGAATGCAATAGGTGACTGCATCCGCAACATCCTCAGAGCGCAACAAGGGAAATTGGTTTATATTTGCGTAATTTGTCCTTCTGAATTATTTCGGTATCGACGGCGCCTGGGCTGATACTCTGTAGAAAACAGCACAATATAATGAGAATTCAAATTATGATTTCGTCTAGAACTTACTGTGATTTTGGTTTTGGTGCCCTTGTTCAGGAACTCTTGACGCAAGACTTCTGTCATGCCAGTAACGGCGTGCTTTGAGGGCGCATACAAGCTCATACTCATACCGGGAATTATAGGAACGCGGTGACCGGCAATGCTATTGATAATAACGACATGTCCGTCGTTGATCTTGCGACGTTCCAGAGATTGGAAAATCTCTCGTGTACACCAGGCAACTCCAAGCACATTTGTGTTCAATACATCGCGTAAATCAGCACTATTTCCCTGATTTGTAATCGGTACATTGCGAGCAATGCCTGCATTGTTAACCAAGACATCGGCACCGCCGAGAGTCTTTTCAATCCAGGCAAAAGTATCAATCACCTGCTGCTCATCACTTACATCACATTTGCGAGCATGAAAACGTGCAGCTTGATCAGCAGGCAATTCAGCTTTTAGTTCGAGCAATCTGTTCTCACGACGTGCCAAACCCACAACAACCATGCCCTTGGCCACCAGATCTTTGCAACATGCTGCACCAATTCCAGAACTGGAACCTGTCACAACAGCCACCCGATTCGTCCAACGATTCATTTTCAACTAACAAATTTTAACTGACCACTAGTCTCTTCCATGACATCACTTTTATAGGCAAGTTCGCTAAAAGTGCCGCATCATGCTGATACAAAAGTTATGATAGATAAGTGAGAAACGCTGAAAATGTAATGTAATGACTTAAGCTTTTCTATTCGTACAGTCGGTTATCGAAAACAGTCATATAATGCTGATACTTCAATAAACAGCTGATCTGTTATCGTGAAAGTAAATTGAAAATAGTGTTTGATTTTAAGCTTTTTCAAGAGAGCCGCTTGGAACCTTCTGAAAGCTTTTCGCTTATTTTACGCCACTTATAGAATCTGTGTTGATAGCTTTTTCAGCTATTATATACATATGTAGCTGGATATAGCTATTTGACAAGCGTTTAATTTGGCATGTCTGTAGTTCAGTGCATTGTATGTACATAAGTAGCTATAAATTTAGCTTTTTTGTAGCTGCTGAGCGCTATTTTTCAATTGATAGTCGGAAATTCGATTGATATAAAATATAGATATATAAAATTACAGATATAAATGAACAAATTATATAAATTTATAGTTTTATAAACAAATCAAAGGACAGGGAAATATATTCTTTTAATAGAAGATTTCTTTCAAAACAAGAAAGAAACTGTCAGTCGGGCATGCCGACCGTGTAATACCCTCTGACCTTATCGTTTTCAAATATTATGAGTTCCAATTGGAGTAGCTGCTGCAAGAACTTAACATGCACACATATTTGTATGTCTATCTCGCTCACACGTTTTTCGTTTTCGTTGCTTATGTGCACAGCTCAGTGCAATGCACGTGGCTATGCCTTGCTTGAAAGGAACGATTTTCGTTGTTTGAGAAACTTTTTTATTTATAGTCCGATTTTGATGAAATTTTGACAATCGTTTGATATTATTTGTCTGCAGATATATACTAAGTTACAATACTATACGTTAAGAAATAAGTGAGCCAGAGGCATTCGAAGTTTCAACGCAATTGTGGGCGAAGGGGGCGTGGCATCCAATAAATTTTGATAGCATTTTATTTATATTGCAAACAACAACCTGCATGCCAAAATTGGTGTCCCTAGGTATTATAGTTACCGAGATATTCGCAAAAAACATGTATTTTTTTTCGAGGTATGTCTGGTTTTTCGCTTATTGTGGGCGAATGGGGCGTGGCATCAAAAAAAAAAAGATTCTTGTATTGCCTGACTAAATATGTGATCGATGCTGACCAAGTTTGAGCTTGTAGCTCTTACCATCTCTGAGATCTGTTTGTTCATACGGACAGACAGACAGACAGACAGACGGACAGACGGACATGGCTATATCGACTCGGCTGTTGATGCTGATTAAGAATATATATACTTTATGGGGTCGGAAACGCCTCCTTCTCCCTGTTACATACTTCTGACAAACCCATTATACCCCTCAGAGGGTATAAAAAGAATTAAGCTAAAAGTATGTCATATGCCGATTTTCAGGCAATATCATTGCCTATATCGCTTTAAAATTTTACCAAAACGCCATTTTCTTATAGGGAGCATATATACTTAAATACATAAGTTTTTCATACTGTAAATATCTTGAAACGTTAAATTGATGACTTTTTCAAATGCTTTGATTATCCATTAATAAACATTTTTCTTTTGAGGTTTTACGTAGTGTGATAATTTTACAGTTCATTATCTGGACGTTTATTAATGTCTAGAGATCTGGAACTGATTATTTGAATTACTGAAGTATTAAAAACCAATCGACGTAGTAGATAAGCAATTTATTGATCAAAAATAAAAATCTTTAAACGTGTGAAATAAGATTCAGTTCAGTTTATTTTAAAAGTAATTTTAGATAGAGTGGTGAACTATAGACTATATAGGCTAAACACTGAGCAAGTTTAGCATTGTTCTCCTACTGGCTTAATCGTCAACTCGTGAATCTGAACGTTTGGTGGTGTCTGAATGCAATAGGTGACTGCATCGGCGACGTCCTCAGAGCGCAACAAAGGAACTGCGTCTGTATTTGGCCAATTGCTCTTGTCAATAATTTCTGTGTCAACGCCACCTGGACTAATACTCTGAGAAAAGAATAGTTCAATCAGTAATTGAATACTGCTTTGGATATAATTGTATGCTTACTGTAATCTTGGTTTTGGTGCCTTTGTTTAGGAACTCTTGACGCAAGACTTCCGTCATGGCAGTAATGGCATGCTTGGAGGGTGCATACAAGTTAAAATTCATGCCGGGAATAATAGGAACGCCGTGACCCAAAACACTATTGATAATTAACACATGTCCGTCGTTGATCTTGCGACGTTCCAGAGATTGGAAAGCCTCTCGTGTACACCAGGCAACTCCAAGCACATTTGTGTCCATTATTGAACGCAAATCAGCGCTATTCCCCTCAGCAGTGATTGGTGTAAAGCGAACAATGCCTGCATTGTTAACCAAGACATCGGCACCGCCAAGAGTCTTGTCAATCCAGGCAAAAGTATCAATCACCTGCTGCTCATCACTAACATCACATTTGCGAGCATGAAAACGTGCAGCTTGATCAGCAGGCAATTCAGCTTTCAGTTCCAGCAATCTGTTCTCACGACGTGCCAAACCCACAACAACCATGCCCTTGGCCACTAGATCTTTGCAACATGCCGCACCAATTCCAGAACTGGAACCTGTCACAACAGCCACCCGATTCAACCAACGATTCATTTTCAAATATCAAATTCTTACTGAGCATGAGTTTAACTCACTACTCTTGTTTTATACAGCAAAGCTTAAAAAAACTGAGGTCTCTGAAAGTGCCGAATCATGCTGATAATAATTCACTGAGAGCCAAAATTTCGAGAACTTTTGTATTAACATAATTGCGAAACTTAAAAGCTCTTTCTTGTGTATGTTATACAAATGTATGTAGTTGTGAAAAATTTACAGTATCAGGTTAGTTCTATTATTAACAGCTGATTTGTTATCTTAGGTATAAATTGATATGAGCGTATGACATTGGTATTGATTGGAACAGTAGTAGGTTTTAAAGCAATCAAATGGTTAGTGGAATGAATCGAGCTAATCAATAGTTGTTATCGAACTTTTTTGATTGTAAGACAAGGTTGCTTATTTTAAACTATGTTTTATTTATTAGTATAAAGTTAAATTTTTAGACCTACTATAGAACAAAATGACTATATATGCAATTAATTTTCAGATGGCAGCAGTTGTACGGATAATGGCAAATCCTGTCCAGGTATGGGTCAATCGATCTGCACTAACAAGATTTGTCTGTGCAGACAGGGCTTTTATCCAAGGAATGGCAAATGTTTTGCAGGTAAGCTACCTATAACATATCAGAATAAACAAGGTATATATTCTAAATACAATTTTATAGAGCTCGGTGAGATAGCGGAGAGTAGCGATGAATGCGAATATGAGTTCGATCAGTTGTCCAAGACTTGTATATGCCAAAAGAACTATTTCTACGAACGTGACTTGCGCAACTGCAGAAAACGTAAGTATATAGAGTATGAATGCAAAGAACTGCCGATTAACTAAAGATAACTCTTGCAGCTATTCAGTATCATCTGTCCTGCACCTCGAACAGCCAATGCAGTCCCTTTGGAGCCTCCTATTGCCATCCCCAGATACCCAGACGTTGTACCTGCGAGGAGTACGCCCAGTACAATGAGATCAGTCAGCTCTGTGAGTACAAGGACGGCTTGGGAGCTGAGTGTGAGTCCAATGATGGTTGTCTGGTGGATCATTCCATTTGCTCAAATCGCTTCTGTGTGTGCCGGGAGAACTATTTCGAAAAGGACGAGACTTGCATGGCAGGTTAGTAAACTTGTATATGAATTGGTGGAATATATTTTTGGATAAATGTATATTGTGTATCAGGTATTGGTGCCGATTGCTCAGATGATGATGAATGCGGCGCGGAGAATACGGCTTGCCTGGAGCGCAGCAATAGCACCTCAGTCAGGGACTCGGAACAGGCACGCTCCTGTCAATGCCGCAAGGGTTATGTCCACTTCAAGGATGAGTGTCTTAAGGAGGGTAAGTTTGAAAACGCTTCAGTCTACGTTAGATATTAATAGATACATATATCTCACTCACAGCCGAGGAACTGGACGATGAGTGTGTTGAGGATGAGCAGTGCAAACCTCTGCTGGCCAGCTGCACTAAGGAGGGCAAATGCAGCTGCACGGACGAGCAGCACGAGAAGAAGGGAGTCTGCGAAACGAAACGCCGTAAGTTGTCTTTCTAGTACAAAATAGAATCAAGCTAAATCTATGGGTTTTTCTTTACAGTTGTGGGTGAACCCTGCAGCAAGGCCACAGAATGTTTTGTCGAAAAGGATCCTGAGAATGTGGAATGCCGCAATTCCGTCTGTCAGTGTAAAATTAACTATCAGGCCAGCACTGATCAGAGGCAATGCATTCGCGTAATGCCCAATAAAAAAAGTAAGACTCAAAATTATATTTCTTCAGCATTAGTAAAACTAATCTTTAATATTTGCAGATTCTTCCGGTAGGCCCAGCGCTCTTAAAATCATTACCTTCGTATTGATTGGCTCCGCTTTTCTAATAACCAGTGCCGCCATCAAACAGGCGTACTACTAAATCCTCCCCTTAATTATAAACAAAATTGAAAATCAATTTAAGTTGTACATGTTAAGCGTTGTGAGAGAAACTCCCTGTGCATATGTATATGAATTTGATGCCATGCACCCTATAAGACCCAACTGACCCAGTTGTATAATGATAAGAATTCAGTTTTTGGGTGCATGCAGTATTACGAGTATCCAAATGACGCTTCAGCCAAGATACGTCCCTAATATTTATATAAATTTAAGTAGTTAATAAGATTTCAAGCAATAAACTATGACACAATATCAATTGGTGAGATATAAATATACATATATATTAATTCGCTTATATCAATAACTATTCTTAAAGCAAACCCCTACAAATTACTATTAACTAATTAACTTTAATCTAAGGCAAACGGTTTGAAGGCAAATATTGTATTATACATAAAAATATATGGTAATAAATTAAGACTAAAAACACAGTTGTGTTTAAAAGCAATCTGTAAATTAAAACCTCTTTTCTTTTTCAATTTTATTTATTAAAGAGGAGTTTAAACCTTAGAAAAGTGATCTGTTTCTATAAAATTTCAAGAGGCAATAAAGACATTGAATAATATAGTTAACTAGGTACTTCGAAACCTTAGGATATCTACATTATCATTACAAATGTTTTGAAACATTGTAATTGATCGAAAAATATGAAGAGTGTCTCTTTTGCCCACAAAATCGCAAATATATTTCAAAGCTTCATTTCACTTTGTATATCAAAAATTATAATTTTTAAGCTTAATCACAATATATATAATAGAGAAAAGAACTAATTCTGAAAATTTTATAAAAATCGGATAAGTGTAAGAGCGAGTCAGGGCGATCTATAGTAAGCGTACAACATTCAATAAGAAAAACCAGTATCATATTAGCTGCTTCTTAAGTATTTGAACTGATGAGGTTTGTCTATCAGGAAGATAATGAGTACTTTTAAAAGGTTGAAGTGAATTTTTGGTAAATTAAAACTGATTTTTTTTTATATTGACGGCAGTTTCTTGAACTGAGTTTAATTTATTTTAAGTTTAATTATATCTTATATATTTAGCTTAATGGGAACGCTCTTTTAGTTGCACCCAAAAGTCGGGAGGCGTAATTATTAAACCATTTAGATTTCTTGATAGATCAGGCAACTTATCGCCAGGCGCTAAAGTGTAGTCAAAGTTTTGAAGCATGGCTGTGGTCATAAGGAATAGCATATTCCTGGCAAATGTCTCTCCAGCACACAGACGTTTGCCAGCACCAAATGGTAGGGATACGTCCAACTTGAGGCTCAGTTTACCCTCGTTGTCTAGAAAACGCTCAGGTCTAAAGCATTCAGGATCCGTCCAAACTCGTTTGTCCAAGTGGTAAGCATATAAGCTGGGTATTACAATGGTGCCCTGGAGATATGGTATAATACTTATATAAGGTATAACTTCCTAACAATTTACTTTAAAACTCACCTTGGGTATGCTGTAGCCCAGCAGTTTCGTATCCACCAACGCTTTGTGGGGTATATCCGAAGGGACCAGAGTCTCAATGCGAAGATTCTCACGTATTGCGGCCTCTGTATAGGGCATTTTTATGCGATCCTCCAGTGTTGGTAAGCGTCCATATCCGACAACCTCATCGATCTCGCTTTGTATGCGCTTGGCGACATCGGGATAAAGCAGTAGATATTGTATAAGCAGTGACAGCTGAGAGCCGATGGCAGTGAAGGCGGGAAATGAAAAGTCTATAAGACCCATAATAAACTGCTCTCGATTGAAGCCAAATTCTTTCGGTGGACATTTGTTCATTTCGGCTATATAGATATCTATAAAGTTTCGTTCAAAGCTGTCATCATATGTAGCCAAATGATGATCTACAAACTCGGAGAAGAATTTAAGCACATATGTATTGGCCTCCATTAAATCCCTATAACCACTTGATTCCGGCCAAAAATGCCGTATCCAGGGCACAATACTTAACAATCTGCCGTAATCATCGGCTGCACGCTGGAATTGTAAACCCATTTGAACCAGTTTCACTATCTTGGCCATATCAGCACGCGACTGACGCTCATTGTGGACAATGTGAAAGTGACAGTTGACCGAGAAGGGATTGAAAAGCAACGGTAATTGTACACGGTAACCTCCTGGCTTGACCAGATGATGTTCGTGCTCATAGCGGGGACCATTTCGTATCAGGTCCAGCATATCGGTTATCTCCTCCTTAATGATCAATTCCAGTTCAGTAAAACGTCGCCCAAATCCATAATCCCTAAGATACCGCAGTATAAACCGACGTTGTTCCTTCCACAGAGGTCCTTCTTGAAAGAATATGCCTGTAAGAATAGGTATTAAATTTTATACGATTACTTTACATCTATAAAGCACTTCAAGTTGTTTTGGTTGTGTTCTATTTATAACAATCTTAACCTACATAATGCTTATCGCATTGTGAAATCTACTTTTATTTTATCAACTGCTAATAAACTTTTTACTAATATATTTTCTAGTACTTAGTAGTTAGAATAATCTAATTAAGCGGGTCATGTACCTCGGTACAGAGTAAACAAATAAAGATAAAGACAAAGAAAGGGAAAACAAATTTAATCAGCGAAGTGATTATAAATCTTTATGAAAGGCTACAGTCGAACGAGTCGAATTTGAAAGACCTGTACTCATTCTAAAGTTAAATGAAGGACGCAATAACGACGCTATGGCAGATATAGGTATAATATAATGTATATTTTATAGACTTGTAGCTGCCTCCATTCGGCCAATATTTTTTAAATTTGCATAGATCATTATACTTTTTTAAAATGTATAGACTTAAATGGAATGATATGATTGTTAACCGATGAAGGCTTCAAGTGATTAGAATAAATAAATGTATAATCTAATTCTATATTTATTTATAATCTGTTCTTCAAGACAATAGATAATTTATTAAAAATAAATAATTTCGTTAATATTATTATTAGTTCATAGATTTAGAAGGTTTTGTATTTCATAATAATTTCGTTAATATTATTTTAATTTCCTGTTTTTTAATCAAATTTAAACTGAGACGGTTTTGTAATTTTAAGATCCAATCTATTTTTCTTAAAATAAATTATAAATTCAAGAAATATATTTATAGCAAACCTCTGACAGCATCGCCAGGATCACGAATTTGTCCAACAAATAGACCGGGTCTTCCATCGAATGCCTGGTTATTCAAGATTTCTCGTACTCCGTCGGCATTGTGGACAACGGCGACAGGAAACTTTCCAACATGTAGGCCAATAATATCCGATTTGTACCACCTGCTAAGGGTTAGGGCAGCCTTATGCAGGTATTTATAATTGATCAACAACAGAAACAGATAACTTCCAAACACGGGTATACGTGGAGGACCTGATATTCCAAAATAAAATTAATACATTTTTATAATACACATTGAACTGAAGCTGAACGCTTGATTAACGAACCGGGTGGAAAGCCTTTGGGTCGGCCAATGGCATATTTATAAGATAGATATAGAAATGTGATTGCACAAATCGTTAGTAAAAGCACAGTTAACATTGTAGACACGCTGCTAATGAAGTTCCGACAAAGACTGACCGAAACGATTTGTCGACAGTCCCATTTTTATGCACACAACTCGAGATTGCGACTGTCACTCTTATACATAGAGTATGTACTATCTGCACTCTCACTGGATTTCGGAAAACAAATCGTATAAATATACAAATATTTATTGCATATCAATATGTACTTAATCGGTTACTAACAATACGGGTATTTATGGCAGTGTTGATCATTTAATTGTCATATAACTGATAGATAAATATAGATATAGATTAGCTTATAGATAAAGTAAGCAGACTAATTAATTGGCGTTGCTCGTTTTAATAAATTAAAAAACTATCTTAATATATATATTATTAACATTTCAAATTTGTGTAGAATGAGAACACAAGCTTGATTACAAAGAGAGCAATAATTAATTTGCGGAACTAACCGGAAGGAAACTATTGGAGGCTGACTAATCTAATAGATCAAATTCAATTCTATTGATAACAGCAACAGGTGTCGACAGCGATGCCGTTACAATCTGTACTTTGATCTTACAAATCGCCTTTTTTTGCGACAAAATCATTAAGTAAATTGTTCATATTTTTATTGCGCTGTGTTTGCTTTGGAATATTAATAGTTAATCTATCAATCACTTGTGGGACAGCGGTGAGGTTAAATCAATTTCAATTATAGATGCTGCTGATATAAGAGCGTTATCATTCTCGTTTTCATTGTTGCCTTCTGAACTGTTTAATGACATTAGTTGGCGCCACCTTGTAGTATGTACGCTGGGAATCTCTAGTCGGTTCCAGATGGTGCTAAGACCCTTCAAATCGCCAGCTGGCACATCGAAGGGCAACCACTGATCTCCTTTGCGGGAGATGCTGACGCCCTTCAGCCGAGTAGGCAACTCCTTAGTGCTGATCAGTGTGTTGGTGGCTTCGCATAAGGTGCGTACACTTGAGAGACATAACTTGAATTAATATTATCATATTGTAGACGTTTTGCTCACAACTCACCATCCCCTGATTTGATCTTGTTCCTGTTTCGTTTGCGCCAATTGCTGCTGCGTTTGTTCGTTGCGTTGTTTGGCAGCAGTCAACTGTTTTTGCACAATTTCATTGAGTGCATTGCGTGCTTCCAGATCTTCTCGGCGTTGCTTTACCAGTTCTAGCATTTTTTCAGATTTGCGTTGTTGTTTCGCAATTTCTTCCTTTAATGAAGCTTTGAATATTAAAAAACAAATATTTGGTTTGTTGCACAGACACAAACACGCAGATGTACTACATACCAACAGTGTTGTGATATTTTGAGCTCTGCTTGGCCAAGTTGCTCATCTGCAGCTCGGCACGCTTTTCGTTTTTAAGCAATGCTAATAAACGTTTGTTAACATCGAATTGTTGCACTGCCATTTCTTAGCAGTTTTCTATTGTAACAATTCAAAAACTGCGCGTTGTTTACCACTTTCCAGCTGCAAAATGTGATAGACGCTTCCAAACAATGTAGAGCTGCCAGACTGTTGCAAAAATTGGCAATGCAGTATATTTTAAGGCAACTGATATAAATTGTTATGCACTAAATGTTAAGTTTATTTTTAAGAAATTATTTGCATGCCATAAGCTGAAAATTTGACACAATTTTATAATTCTCGTAAATAATATTTGGCGATACTTATCGGCATCAGTGTTGCCAGACTCGTATATACACTTGACGCTCAATTTCGCTAGGCTATCGATGTGTGCACATATCGATATTTCCACCATCGCTATTACACTGATAGCCGGCAAAAAATTTGCAAGTAAGAGAAATTGGCAAAGGTTTGTGGACGTGCAAAATTTTGTTATTCTACGAGTTGGAAATTAATGAGTTTGTTGCGTAGCACAAAAGCTATACGTGCTATACACAATAGTAGTCCAGCTAGAAAGGTAAATATTTAGTATTCTAGAAAAAGCCGGCGTTGCGTTTCGTATTTTTTTTTTTTTGTTCTTTTATATTTTGTTGGCGAACAAAGCGAAAATGCTCTGTCATTTAGTATCTAAAAATAAACAAGACATTTGCATAAACAATCTGTGTTGCCAGCTAATCCTATTTGAGTGCACACATCTACATATGTACATATACACAATTTGTTTTCGACAAAATGAAGAGAACAAATCTTAAGAATTCGCCCTGGTCCCTTCTCCACTCCCCTTCTCAACTATCAGAAAGTACTTCTTCACCCACTTGTTGGTTCTCTTGTTTGGTTTTGCTTGACCACAAGGTCACGGCTTCTACTATGCGAAGTCACTGTGCTATTTGATGACGTCGAAGTAGACGCTAGTTCTAAATTATATAGCCTCCAATGCTTATCAGCTATCAGTGAGTACAAATGTACATACATATATTCGGGTGCCGACGGCCCCCCAATTGTTATTATAGCATATATTCGTTTAATTGCAGACACTGTGCCATTCAGTAAGTGTACATACATATGTTTGCATGAGTTTTATTTATAGATAAGAACTTGAGTATTCATATACTCTGGTAGCGGGTATAATCAGTTTGTCATGAAATATGTAACATGCAGAAGATCACAGGGCAATTTTAAAATCAAGTAAAGTAGCTAATCCACTATACTTATACTTTCTTATTAGATACTATTTTGAGTAGTACAGTTCTGAAATCAAGAAAATCTGTTCTAAAAATATGTATATATTATACAACTAATCTGTATTCGCTTTAGGAATCAGGCTAGTAATTATAAGATTTATCTCTTCAATCTGCTATCCCTTAGCATTGTTGTATAGGGTATTAGAACTTCGCTGTACCGCATATAACATTTCCTCTGTTTCTGATCGTGACTAATAATCCAGTATTAGACCTTAATCTCATTGGCAGTTGGAGAGCTCCATTAAAATGTCAACTGTAAATCTAAATATTTATAGTTTTGCCAGTTAAATCTACAACAAACTGTTCCCAATGATTAGAACTGGAGTGAAATCAGTTATTTCACTCAAATTGTGTCATGTGCAGAACTTTGCACAACAAACTCGTCGCTTTGTGCCCATCTGGAGTATCATAAACTCGACGATTTCTGCGAATAAAGGTGTCAAGGTATTCTACTGTCTATATAGACGTGATACAATTTGTTGTAGTTGATGTAAACAATTTGTATATATTTATATTTGCTACAATTTACAGATGGCAACGGACATCAAATTCAAAGAATCGTTGACTCGCAGCGATCCGCAGTTGCAGCCAGTGCTGATTATTGGTCAACTGCGTCATCTGAATCTGTTGAAGTTTAGCCATTTGGCCAGCAAATTGGAGCCACGTGTCACCGAGGAGACATTCAAGAATGCCATTGCCTGCCTGCATCCGGCGCCCACGGACAAGTGTTCACTGTATCTGGATGTGGCCACTGTGGCAGCACTGCCCTTGAAGGCATCGAGACATAACACTTCTTCGCGAGCGCATGCCATAACGCGTCTGGTGAAGAATCATGTGCTCAATGTGAATGAGGAGAATGTTGTGCTGGTCTGTGAGCGTGAGAATATCTTTGCCAGCGCCTGTGCTGTGGTGCGCGCCTTTCCCACCTATTCCCGCAAAACGGGAGGCGGCAATGGTGGCAAGTCGCCGGCTGCCGATGGCGGAGATGCTGATGCCACGCGGTCTATCGTTAATGTGGAGTTTATTGTCATTGACAAGGATGGTTGCATTGAGGAGAAGCCCCTGAATCAGGATGATCTCAATTGTTTGACTGAGGCGGCGCGCAGTATTCGTTTAGCGGCACACATTGTGGACGCGCCCTGCAATGAGATGAATGTGGATCATTTTATTGAAAACATTCGCGAGTTTGCCAAGGAACTGTCGCTTGTGCCACAGATCATACGTGGCGAGGAGCTCAAGGAACGTGGTTTTGGTGGCATCTATGGCGTTGGCAAGGCAGCTGCTGTACCGCCAGCCCTAGTGGTGCTCTCCCACGAGCCCAAGGGGGCTCAGGAAACCATTGCGCTGGTGGGCAAGGGCATTGTCTATGACACCGGTGGCCTGAGCATCAAGGGCAAAACCGCTATGCCGGGCATGAAACGAGACTGCGGCGGTGCTGCAGCCATTCTTGGTGCCTTCTACACCGCCGTCAAGTGTGGCTTCAAGGATAACCTTCATGCGGTATTCTGCTTGGCCGAAAACTCTGTGGGTCCCAATGCCACGCGGTAAGTTAGGCTATAGTTTTTGTTGTTAGTCTTTGAAGTTATATATTGGTTTCTTCTGTTGTCAGTCCCGATGACATTCATACGTTGTACTCTGGTCGCACCGTTGAGATCAACAATACGGATGCCGAGGGACGTTTGGTGCTCTCCGATGGCGTTTGCTTTGCCAATAAGGATCTCAAGGCAAACATTATTCTCGATATGGCCACTTTAACGGGTGCTCAGGTGAGTTATCCTATTGTGCAGAAACTTATCAAGCAGCTAGCATATATATGTTGATATTTGGTATTAATTAAGTCTGTAACTTACTCTTAAAGAGTAAAAATCCTTAAGTTAATTGCATAGATATTGATAAATTCATTAAAAGTAGAGTTGAGATCACCTTCTCTTTTCTCAATTTACTAGTTATTCTTTTAACATGAAAGTTTTGTAATTTTTCAGCTGATATATTTAAAGACGTAATTAGCTAAAAAAGCTGTTTGCCTTTGTTAATGATTATTACTAACATTATTATTTTATATTGGCCTTAATTAGCATTGTAAAAAAGCTGTTTGCCTAACTAAACTATTAATACTTACACTATTTTTATAAAATGATCTTAATTAGCAGTTGTTTAGATACTAACATATTCTAAATGCTTCTTTTTCATTTGTATATTAAGAAATCTTGCGATTAGTAAAGCAAACAATCTACTTTATTAAGCATAACTTCCTTTTAACTTATATCTTACTTAAGTTGACATATCTGCTTAGCTAAATGTATAGTTTTTTCTATGCTTTTATTTCGAAATGAGTTATTGCCGAAAGTGTCTAAAGTAGTTTCGTTTGCAGTTTCTCCATACCTGATGAATTGTACACAATTTAGCCGTGCTGTGCATTTTTCCTGCGTTCGTAAATGCAAAATTTATGCCACGCTTTATAAAAGTCACGAGGTTAATTGGCAAAAATAAATTGCAAATTTGGTTTTTTGGCGGCAACTTGGAGCAGCATCAGCATCAGCAGTAGCTAAAGTAGAAGTAGAAGTAGAAGTAGGAGGAGCTGACGCAGGAGCAGAAGCATCAAGCAAACCGACTACGGCGTGTGCACAAGACCAACAACAAAGGGCAACGAAGCAAACCCGTTTTGCGGTTCTTGCTGCTTTTTGGGGTGTGTGAATGGGGAGGGGGCTTGAAACTGAAGTTAAAAGAGGAGCGGTGCGAGTGATTGAGGGGAATTGGAGGGTTTGAGGTTGATGCTGCCAATGCAGGAGGCGCACAATTGCTGCGATGGCGCACAATTACCATAAATCTTGGATGCAATTTGCTTAAAATATGATGCCAATTTGCGTTATTTGTGGTTCGATGGGAAATAAATCGAAACTGGTCAGGGATATGAGCAGTACAGCACAGTACAGCACCGGATAGCATAGGATCGGATAGGACAGCAGCACAGACAAGTCAAGCCACTGTTGACTTTGCATTATTCTTCCAGTACAGTCAAATAACAAAAAACCAAAAGTGGCAATAACTTGAAAATGAGAAAAAGAAAAACACTTGGTTTTACCTATTAAAATGTTCAGCTGAATTGTTTAGAATTAGTTTTGACGCTTGTTGTGTTTAATTTCATTACACACGCGCACATATACACACACACAGACAGGCACACACACAAATTGCTGTACATTTTCTGCAACATGCAATAATATTAATTGCCAACATTGGCGCAACTGTGACTGCAACAACAACAACAACAACAGCAGCAGCAACATTTAACAATAGCAAGAAATTGCTAAATATACATAGCAAAACTGACTAGCAAATACCCTAGGTATTTATTGCACCAAAATGTATTAAAATATGTTAAATATATTTATGGACTGTTTTATAATCAAACAGACACCGCAGACTAGTACCTTTTGCTTAGATAGACCGACCTCTTGATGCTTAAGAATATATTAGTTGTAGAAAAAAGTATAGAATTAATGAGCACATCAAATTTCGTATTATATTACACATTTTCTGCTGTGTTTTAAGACTTTTTTCCGTTTATTACGGCTGTCAATTACATTTGAATTCTAGCTTAGATTCCTTCGTTCTTTTTTACTTAAAGCTTAAAATATCTTTTTGTTAGAATCCTTACTTAAATGTAATTTTGAGCAAAATTTTTGCATACATTATGCTCATTTTATAAATAGTAAAATATTATTTAGCCTGTATAATTCTTTTAGTTAAGTGGTTTAATATCAAATCTCTTTGTGAGCAGGAACTTTAAGGATCAATCAGTAATATCTTCGTTTATTTTAAATATTTTGAAATTAAATTTAACTTAATAATTCAAATTAACTTTAGATATTTCGAATCCCAATTTAAAATTGTAAAGAGATTTACTTGGAGAAGTATACATTAAACATTACATGGTTTCTTTGAGGTTTCTAGTGGTTTCTAGTGTTCCTAATTGCCCCTTAACGTAGGTAAGCCTATTTTTTCTAACTCAAGTAAATTACAAATAGTTTGCTAATGTTTTTATCACAGAGTGTATCAAGTTGTCTGTTATTTGTTACAAGCTCACCTCAATAGTCTAAAACTAGTTCAGCTAACCATTGAATTTGAAAGTTAATCCAAAAGTCTTCTTGATATGGTATGAAAGTATATATAACACTTTGAAAGATTTTAAAGAAATAGTACTACAAATCAAGTTTTATTAAGAGGCAACCTATTAAGCATATGCATTGCAGCTACAAACAATTACAGGGTATATTTTAACAACCAACAAAACAGCAGCCAACACTTTTGTGCTTTTACATTTTATGTAGCTGCTGCTTGTTGTAACTATTGTTGTTGTTGTTGTTGTTGTTGTGGATGCTGTTGTGTATAGGGTTTTGTATGTGTGTGTGTGTGTGTGTTCCTTTCATTTGTCCAGCTGTAGTTGAACACGCGCCATGCAGTCCTTGGATATTTCTGTTCCTGGTCCCGTTCCTGTAACTGCTACGGCTACTGCTACTGCTGCTGCTCTTTCGGTTTCGGTTGGTGTTGCTTGTGCTAAATAACCTTGCACCTTTTTATTGTTGGTCGCGTCGGATGCTTGCAATTTTCGGTGGCAACTATGCATCGCCGCTTGGCTGCGTCCCTCCTGCAACTTTTCTGATGACTGGCATACTATATATTCGTATATACATACATATATACAGGCCCTTTTTAGCCAACTTAACAGTGTTAGTTTCGTTTTGCTGTACTTTTGTTTTATTTTTCGAATTCTGTTAAATATTTTGTGATTGCCCCAACGCTTGAAATGCTTTACCATTAAAGATTGTATATAGTACTTGTGCTACGTTTTAAATTTGTGGCTCATGTTTTTTTGTTTTGTGTCTTTTCAGGGTGTAGCAACAGGCAAATATCATGGTGCCATATTGACAAACTCGGAGTCATGGGAGGCAAAGGCATTGCAAGCTGGACGCAAATCCGGCGATTTATTGGCGCCCATTATTTATAGTCCCGAATTGCATTTCTCGGAATTTGCATCGGCCGTTGCTGATATGAAAAACTCTGTAGCGGTAAGTACCCCAAAAAAAAGTGTAAAAAAACGAATCACTTGACAACGACAACATCTCCAAACACACACACTCACACACATACATACATCAAACAATACACCCACATTCACACCCATACAGACAGACACAGTTAAAAAATAGACGATTTTTGTGGAAGGCTTTTTTCTGGTTTTCTTGTCTCAGTCGCAAAAAAAAAAATGCAGCAGTTGATTGCAAACTAACAGTAGACTAGAAAATACCAGCTAAATGTTCTTTTAAACCATTTATCGATATTGATGCAGTCTTTTTTTTATATATTTTTTAAAATTTTTTTGCTAAACGACAACTTGAAGTTTTTCAATTTTTAAACTTTTCTGTTTAAGCTTGAATAGTCATAAAATATGGTACTATAATTTAAATGTGCGAAACTATGAATGAAAAAAGCTCAAGTAATTTGCTTATGTCAAGTAATTTAAAGTAATTTATGAAGAAATAAATTAGCTAATTTATTGTTATGAATATATCATTAATGCGAATCAAGATAGATACATCAAGTTTTTGTAACAAATATAGCAGCATGTAATTTTAAACAAATATTAAAGTTAAGCTCTAGAATTTTAATTATAGTTTAAAACAAAGATTAGGAAATTCCCAATTATTGGGTTGCCCAAAAAGTCATTACGGATTTTTTTGCTAGATAGTAAATACATCGACCAATTCTGGGCGCTTCTTCTTCATGGCTGCATTCAATTTGTCCAGTTGTCTACTAATATACGAACTAATAGTTTGGTTCCTTGGAAGCAGCTCAAAACTTACCAAAACCTTTTAATTCCACCAAACTGAAGAAATTTTTTTTGTGTGAAAAATCTTCCAAACGGAATCAATTTTGGGACTGTCTTTCTTTAAAGGCTTTATCACATTAAACGTGACGACTTTTTAGCAAACTGCGCTGCGGTTTTTCCTTTATAGAAATAATAAATTTGTTGACTAATAACTGACAACAGAATTAAATTGAATCAGATTTTCACTGCCGTTCAAAAAATTCTCAAAACATGCCAAAATTTAAACAGAGGAAAATTTTATATGCTTTTCAATTGTCTGTATATTTAAAGTCACATAAGTTCAAGTGTTAAATAACTTGCGACGAAATTTTGATCATCAATAATGAACGATGCTCTGCAGACCTTCTTAATACACACATACGCATAATACACACTCTTATTACACACACTACACTGTGCAAAACAGTTGTAGTAAAAACAAAATGTGTGTTGGTTTTGCAAATATGTTACACAGATTTTTAATTAACTTTATCATGGCTGGGTCACTCAATGTTGATATACTACGTTATTTTTTGCTTTTGTTGTTGTTGTGCCGGCGCCGCAATGTTGCGAAAAATGATGGACGTCATGTTCGGTTTAAAGATTGATTAGCAGAGTAGAGCTGTGTGATTTAGTAAACTCAGGCAGACCTGTATATTGCACACATGTATCAAAAACTTTTGCGTTCAATCCACAATCTACATTGGCAGCCCACTTGTGTTCAAGTAATGGTAATGGCACGGAATTGGGGTTTGGCATTGGTGGTATGGCTGCTGTTGCTGCTGTTGTTGCTGTTGTGTGTTGTGATGCGATGCGTGGAGCCTCAAGCTATGTCACAACAGCAACCAAATCGAGTTACCTTATTGTACATCTAAAACGCTTCGGATCAATGGTCATTCATCATTGTCACGCCATGGCCATGGGCGACTGTCGGGCCAACTGTGTCGCCTGCTCGCTCGTCCGCCTGACTGGGTGCGTAGGTGCCGGGAGAGAAAGAGCGAAAGGGCGGAGCAGAGAGAGGTCAAGTGTTGGCTTGGCTACCTGCCATTACCTGCAACACTCGCTCCACCCGCACCACCCGCACCACTTGTGATCTGAACTTGCCACTTGACTTGCTGCCTGCCGCCTTCTTGCACCATAAACTGCCTGCCACACATCACACTTTTTGGCTGTTTGATTTTTCGACCACTTTGAGGCTTTTTTAGACTTCATTCCATGTTGTTGCACTGCCACACGGTCTTCTGCTGCATTTGATGTGACCTCTGCGCTGCTGCGTCGCACACTTTGTCAATGTGCCTGTGATAAAGTGTTTTTAACTCTGACGTTAAATGCGAAAAAGCTGAATAGAGAGCAGATGCGTAAAAAATGAGCAGAAAAGAGTGATAAAAGTGCTGGCTGGTTACAAAGACAGTGCAAGTGAGTCAGAGTCTTGCCTACGCACTCTGTTTTTTTTTTTTGGGCTACAGGGTATACAAATTCCCACGAGTTGCGTTTAAATTAAGGGACATTTTTTGGCTGTTGGCAGCCACCGCTAGTTTAGCGCTAAATGGAAGGATTATGAGTGTTGTTAGCGGTTTTTGGCGGTGCTTTGTGGACGCGGCTTTGTTGCTGTCACTGGCTCATTGTGACGTGGTTTCAGCTAGTTGGGCTATCAGCCAGGCTTATATGGAATATTGTGCTGGCTCTTTTTTAATTATTGTCGAAAGAATAAGCTATAGTTAAAAGTGTATTTTATTGCTCAAAAGATTTAAGCTACGAAGGCGAGATAATAAAACAATAAAAATGTTTTAAACATTTCAAATTGTTTCTCAATTTAAAGCTGCTTTCCAAGAGAGATACAAGAGTTCCACCAGAGCGTTGTCGTCGTCGTCGTCGAGCAAGTTACTCAAATTTTATGACTGTGAAATTTTACCATTGTTGGTAATTGATTTTTATGCTAAATCGTAAAATGGCACTGCCAGCATTTCATCGAAGAAGAGAAAAAGAGAGAAGAGAGAGAGAGAGAGAAAGAGAGAGAGGGAACGAGGGAGTAAAAGAGATGCCAGAGAGCATGAATTTTAGATAAATCCATTGAGCAACGTGTTGCAGTCGCTTTTGTGTGTTGTGGCTTATGCGGCGTATGCGTAATTGCTTTCTTACTTTTTGTTGTATTTTTGGTTTTTTAATACGCTTTGGCTTTTGTTTGAATCGCACTTGGTAAATTTTTATTAAGCGGCAACATTTTAAATTCAATTGTACGGCGAATTTTTACGCTTTTTAATGAATTAAATTGAACTTTTTATGCGCAAAAGTTTCTTTTTATGCTCTTGTATTTTCTGTTTACTGTTGCTGTTACAGTTTGTTGTGTTTTGTTGCTGTTGTTGTAGTTGTTGTTATTTTTACGCAGCGACCTCAAGGCGCCAAATATGGTTTTTATACCCTCTTTTTTTTTGTTTGCCATTGTGCTCTTGATTAAATAATGCCCAACAGTTTATAAATAATGCCGTAGCTTAGTGGTTCCAGTGGCTTAAATGCAGATTTTTTAAAGACCCATCCGCCTCCCAAAACGTTCAAATGTTCTGGACAAAGCCGTAAGTCACGTAATTTGCGCAATGGCCGCGATTTCCGTTGTCGTTGCCGTTACCGTTGCCTACTTACGATGGAGGCGGCAACTCTCACAACTCATGCGACTCTGACAACTCTGACAACTCCTACAAACTCCGGCGACTTTGTTAACACAAATCTTTCCGCTTGTTATGTGTTGGTTTCCGTTCAACTTTTGCACGTCTCTTAGGCAAAAAGAAAAAAAAAAAGAAAAAGAAAAATGAAAAGAAATGTAGAAGAGATAGAGAGAGAGAAAAAGTGGAAAACCCCGCCGTTCGCATTGAATGTTTCGAATATTTTGCTTTTGCTCTTTTGCCTTCCACCCCGTCCAGTTGTTGGGTATAAAGTTTTTAAAGCTCTGCTGGCAGGAAAATTGAATAAAAAACGGTTGTCGCATCTCTCGCACAACGTGCCCAAGCATCGATTCAAGCCGTCAAATGGCAACTGTCTGTGCAAATCCATGGGACGCCATGTCGCGACGCTGCGACGTTGCGACGTCTCACGCCCATCCGATGAATGTGTAATTGATACTGAAACCAGTCAAAGGCATCCAATACATCCCCGTACGTACATTTTTGCCCCCAAGGCTTCAAGGGGTGCTCACAGCGATTTGCTTACGTTTGTCCTGTATTCTGCTCGAGTCGTTGGATTTTGTTTGGTTCTCTTTCTGGTGTTTGTGTGCCAAAGTGTTACGCCTGTCATTGATGTAATCTTCCTCAAGCATCATGCTTGGCTCAAGTGTTGCTGCTTTTTAAAGACTTCGTCTGTCAATGCTATCATTTAGGTAAACAGCAAGTTAATCGCATACAGTTTATGTTCTCAGTTGCAAGAATTTATTATAAGCACTCGACGCAATATCACTTTAATATTAAATGCCCGTGTCTACTTACTTTTAGATTGCTTTAAACTGAATTTAGATTTTAATTCATTTATTAAAATGTTGAAACACATTCATTTTTTAAGTATCTGAAACTTTTTATATATTTAATTATTATATATTTGAACTTAAATTAGTTTTTTAAATGTTTGTTAAAAGTAAGTTCTGATTTAAGAGTTTCAAAGTTGATATTCGAACCTGTTCTTCTTGTTTTCTATCTTCCTAAGTTCTACGTTCTTTAACTTGCCTCGCTCTTAACTTCTCTAACTGTAATCATAGCATATAGTAATATATAGTAACTGAGCTAAATTACAATGAAATGTAATTTTCAATTAAGATCAGTTATATTTCGATTTCAATTATGTATTCTGGGCAAGTTTCTGATTATAGGCGCTGCATACGCGGCGGCTACTTAATGACAGCTTAAATGTAGGCAACGTAGCGCGATAATTTTGACTGCTAATTAAAATGCACGTTAATCGTAAATGGGACGCGTCGCTTTCAATGGCGGATGACAACGCATCAAAAATTGCCATTGATTCTCGCCCTTCTCCCGCTCTTGTACCCCTCTCTCTATCCATCTCGTATGTGACACACGTGGCGTATCGTTGGGGTTGGTTTTTTGGGGTTTTGGGTCAGGGTCTAGAATTGAATTCGGTTGGTGGGGCTTGGGGTTTCAGTTTCGGTTTTGGGGTTTCGGATTTGGATTTGGTCACGTACCTAACCGCAATTAGTCGCCGACCCATTGACAAACTTGATATGTGGCTTTTGTGTGTCTAGTTGCTCGCCTATTTACAAAAGGTTCACACAATCAATGCGTCGCGCAATGCAATCAATGCTAATGACATTATGTTGACAAATGTTTGTCATTATTGATGAAAACGCGTACGCTAACAGTAGCAGTGCCTGTGCCAGTCCCAGGTGCCAGGTCCCAGGTCCCTGTCGGTTGACTGAGCTGATTCAAAATGATTCGAACCTATTTGTTTTGGCCCACATATGCATGACTCTTTGTTTAAAATTAAACATTAACAATGAACAACATTTTTGTTTAAAACTTTTATAAATTGTTTACAACTATTCTGAAAATGTTTTAGTATCTTTGTAGCAATAATAATTTTATAACTATTACAAATCTCTTGTAGTCCTAGAACTTGTTATGTTTGCCACAATTGTCTTGAGTTTATAATTCTATTAAATTGCTAATATTTTAATTGATTGCTGCTTTTAATATGTATCAAATGACAGATCCAATTACAAAACATTTGCACAATTGAGAATACGATTAGTTATTGAGTTTGTTAATATTTTATATTTGTTTGTCAATACATTTTGAAGTTTGTCTGCAAGTGAAACAAAACTTTTAGCTGCGTTATACAAGTTGTACGACAGCAAGAAAAGCTGCTTCGGTTTTCTAAGCTGTAAAACTGCCAAAAGCAGTTAATATGTAACATACATCAGCAACAACAATAACAACAACCACAACAACAACAACTTTTGAAATCTTTGCTTTGTTGCAATAGACTAGTTTCCGCTGCACGACGACGACAGGCCAAAAGAGCATGTGTATGTGTGTGGGCGGTGTGTAGGAAAATCTCTATGTATGTGTGTGATTTTCATTTTGTGCAAAACGCGTTGTCATGCAATTTTCCTTGGTTTTGCTGCCCGCTGCTGCTGCTGTTGCTGCTTCTTTGCTGCCTTTGTTGTCTTTTAGTTGCTTCTTAAATTGAATAATGCTGATAACATAACAAGCTTAAAATGTTATGTTATGCCCAATAGTATGTAAATATTTATTCATACTCAAATTAATAAACAAGACTGTACCAACTGTCACTATAATTTCGTCTTTAAGTGCACTTCAGCTGCACATACAGAGTATCTTTTAGTTGGGCACACTTGACAGTAAAGTATTCATGCTAGCTTTCTATATATGGCCAGCTCTCAGCATACGTTTTTTTTTTTGACTTCCTGCACATGCTATATATATGTATTCATATAAATACTTATAACTGCCACAGTGCACAGTGGGCCTAAACTGCACAATTAGATACTTACAATATAAATATTATATTATTATTATAAGTATTAATTTTTATTAAAAATATTAACTTTTAATGTGTTGTTAGTTGCTCAAAATGTATTTCTTTAACTTTGGATAGTGCCCATTGTATAGAGCATAGTACCACTTTATGTTTTTCCATTTAAGCCATGTAATTTCCGTTGAAGTTAGCAGAGCGACAGTTTCCGTTTCTGGGTAGCTGCCATTGCAAGGCATATAATTTGGGCATTAGTACATTTATATAAGTATTTATCTATGTACGAGCACGAGTACGAGTACGAGTATATTGTGTGTGCCTTGCGAGTGAAATTCCTCCTGGGAGCAGCTAGCTCGTCGCTGCAGGATGCTTTTTAATATAACCAACGATGTTGGATATGTGTTGTACTTGTTGCATTTTCATTTTATAACCCAGTAGTTAAAGAGTGCAATAAAGGCGTATTGAAGTTTTCAGAAAACAACTAGATTTTAGTTAAAATGAGAGTTAGAGCCACTAAACTTGATTGAAGTTTAGAAATTGAAAAGATTTCTCAAGCAAGTTTTCAAAATTGTGTATCTAGGTTAGAGATAGAGAGAGTTTCTATTTCTATTAGACACAATCTTAAACACACTGTTCAAATGTTGTTAGAATTTGGCAAGTATATATATATATTTTTTTGTGGGAATTTTAATTAAATCTTAAGCTTGCCAAACAAAACCTTTTATTTAAGGTTAGGCCTTGTGCTTATTGAGTATAATATAAATGGAAGAGGAAAGCACTTAAAAATTGAGCTCAAAAACAAGTGCTGGGTCTTTAACCACCAGTTTCTTTTTCTTTTAAACAATATAAGTGTATCTTCTTTAATTTTTGAAATACCTAACTATATTCGTTTAATGTTTTGTTTTTTTAGGATCGCCAAAATGCGCAGGCCTCGTGCGCTGGTCTCTTCGTGGCCGCTCATTTGGGCTTTGATTATCCTGGCGTTTGGATGCATGTTGATATGGCAACACCCGTGCACTGTGTAAGTATAATTACACTCACTGTTGTGCGCTTATCTTGTTGTGCTAACTGTTAACTGTTGTTTTTGTTGTTATTGCAGGGCGAACGTGCCACAGGCTACGGCGTTGCACTGCTGCTCACACTGTTTGGCAGCCACACAAACTGCGCTCTATTGCAGTCGATTGCACCCACCGATGAGGAGCCGCCATCGAAGCGTATGTGTCGCGATTAGCGGCGTAATGGTCGCAACATTTCAAGCATTTCAATCAAGTTAATACACACTCACACGCACATACAACAATACTTACATACTACACACATATGTGGCAACAGAAGCATGCGACATGCTGAATTAAATGCCAATTAAATTAAGTAGTTGACAGGCAATAAAAAAAGAATGAAATAAAGTGCTTTAGATTAACAATGTCTGTGACTTGGTTCCTTCAATATTTCACATAAGCGCACACAAGATCCTTGTGCTGTTCAATTAGACGACTGCTGTGCGAATGCTACCTGGCTCTTAAGTGGATTCATCATCATTATCATCATCATCATATCATCATCACGTTGATGCGGCTGCAACGTCAACAACAGCATTCAACAACAGCTAACAATACAAATTAAATTGCAACATCACTGTGCCACGGCGAATGCACGGCACGGCACGGCGCGTCGCTTCGTCTTTGTTGCCTACTTTTGTGCGCTTGCAACTCCCGCGGGTTTGTTCACTGTCAGCAGCAGCTTGCGAGACAGACTTAGTGGCACGCCCACTCCGGCCACTCCAAACTACCCACCAACGCCCTACCTCCCCTACCCCCTTTTTTTTTACTCTTATTTGCTAAATTTCATTTGGACGCGCTCGCATTCGCCTTTCAATTTGCCTTTACTTCCTTTACCACGTAACCAGCTAAAGGAGATAAACGGGTATGCCGAAAGGAATGTGAAGCATATTTAATTTTTATGAGCTGATAAGATTACAGAATATTTATATTAAGCTATATAGAATAATAGCAGTAGAAAGTTACGTACAAAAACGTTAAAATTAATACTTTTAGAAATATTATAAAGTTAGCTCCGATAATAGGATTTGACACCCTTGTAAAGTTCGACAATAGTTCCTTATACTGGTTAGATAATATAGTAGTACGATTAAAACGGAGATAGTAGTAGTGTTAGTAGTGGAATTGTTTATAAAGAAGGTTTTTTTTTTATTTACGTTTGTTTTCTCCTAAGTACATGGTATTGCATTTCGATATGCTAAAAATATTTTGTGTTAAAAGTTTCAACACTTATTTCCTTATACAGTATGTGTTTCACTCAATTTTCCTATGCTAGCTATATATATAATTTCTAAATAGAAAAGTGTTTTCCATCAATTTAATGACACAAATATCATATAGTGTACTAATCTGGTGACTTTCAGTTTCAAGATAGCTTCAAAATTAGGAGAGTACTTTGCCAAATGCAGAATGATGCTGATTATAAATATACTAAATATTCTATAGGATCTACTAACACCCACTTAAATGTATGACAAAATCATAGTATGCTCTGCTAGGGTACATTTTTCCCTATAATGGTGAATGATTTTCCCTGGTCCCTTTAATGGGGAAAAATCTTCGCTGCATTGCTTTGTTCTAGAACAATACAAACGAAATCGAGGGTAAGCTTTGAGTAATACACTCCCCACGTGTGTACATTTTGGCTGTGTTTTTTTTTTTATTATTTCATTTGTTTTCGGGTTGTGCAGCTCTGGCGCTTTTATTGTTTAATTAGCTTGAAATAAGTTTATTTTCAGTTTGTGCTGCAAGTGGTGTAAACAACGTGCAAGTTGAGTGCACGTGAAAGTGCAGGTGATTTGTTAAAACCTTGAAATGCATCGCAGGTAATGTAATGTGCCATTGTGTACATCCATAGATTTCAAATGGAAATGGAATAACTGCATGAGTGTATGTACTAGTGTGTTTGTTTGTTAGAGAGACTATGGCTTAGACTTTCAAAGGGCTATTGATTTGTTATTGGCAAATATACTTACGACTAGTTGCTGTTGTAACAAACACAACGATAATTCTGTAGTGGGTTAGCTGAAGGGAATTGGTAAATTGTTGATCCTGTGCAGCATAACATCATTGAGGTAAATAAGCTCATTGTATTGCAATAATAATAATAGATTTGTCCAGATGTTCGTCCTAACTCCTCAATGTCAATAGCACTACGGGACGCCAAAGCTAAACTAAATCGTTGAATAGTTAAATAAACAGATAAATTGATAGATAGATTCATTGAATTACACATAGAGGGAAAAAGATATGCAAAAAATACAAGAAGTGGAATATTTCTTTATCGCATTTGAAAAAGTTCCAAAATTTAAGTACAAAACTTTAACATTTTTGCGCCACTGAAGCTGAAAAATATTTTAATTGCTGTTTTCTACTTGTGGTTGCTGTGACATATTTGCATAGTGCTGTTAAATTGATTTTGTGTGTATGTGTTTTTTTTTTCTGTACAAGTTGCTAGTTGTATTGCAGCCGTAATGTTCTGCATATCACTCATGCGCCATGTTGCCCCCAACAATTGACCCGATGCATGCGTTCGCATTGAAGCGTGTTGAACCTTAAACGGCTTACAAAGTCTTCTCAAGGCGATTGGTGTCAGTGGCTGGTGTCCAGTGACCAGTGGCCAGTGGCCACTAGCCGTTGGCCATAAATATCTTCACACAGCGCAGCGAGCAGCTCTCCAAGGACTATCGAGCATCGTCCATTGCTGCCTGGCTCCCTATGCAGCAGTTGACTTTTGTCGCATTGGCGCTTGGCCCCAAACGGCGCTGACTAAAGTTTATATTCGAATTTTTTGCTGAACGTTTTCACACAACTCAATTTGGAGTCCACTGTGCACACACACACACACACACACACAGTGCGTGTTGTTGCCTGGTTGTTGGTTGAGCCCCGGCTAAAGGCAGAAAAACAATAACAATGACAATATTAGAATTTGTTGCTTTGCCTGTCGACTCGAGGAGCCTTTGTGGTCATTTTCATTGTTTTTCCGCTTTGCTGAAAAGCTTAACCCCAGCACGGCATTTAAGCTGCACAAGTTGCCAGTTTGCTTGGTCCATACAACAATATATAGTACTATACAGGTATAGGAGAAGAGTACGTACAAATTTCGCACAAAATAATTTATTCTTTTTCGCACCTCAAGTGACAAAGATCCTGCTCCTGACCATGTTATTCTCTCGGCTGAATGTTTGCATTTGCTAGCGACTTCTTGAATAATGTACAACTTTGCTCAACTCTCAGCTGTTGATATTTTGATTCCCATGTTGACTATATGAAAAATAGATAATAATTTCAGCTTGCTAAAAGTATAAAGGCACGCAAAACAAATTGTCAATTTATAAAGTGAAAGTTTTTGATACACAGAAATACACAAACACGCATATACACAGCTAATGGATGCCAAAAGTTTAATAAATAAAAAATTAGCTGAATTATGTTGCCTACTTTGCGGCGCTGCGAAAAAACCTTTGGCAAAGCTATAGCGCAAAACATGGCATAACTTAAGTCGCGGACAGTTCTCGGTGGACCAATAGCTGTCATAAACAAGTGAAGTTCTTAAACTGCACAGTGATGGACTAGTAGCTACCCTGTATAACACTATTATATAATTATTTGTAACGAATAAATCTCAAAGTGCTACTCAAACCGACTTCATTATACCCTCTACTAGCATCTGCTAGTATCTAAAACAATCTTGCAGTTCTTTGAGTTCTATAGAGATTATGAAAAGCCAAAAGCAAAAGCTGCATAAACAAATGGAATGAGGGCGTGGCCTTGGGGTCGGTCTGTCACAAAGCCACAAAAAAACAGCCGTGGACCTTGTTGATGCTGTTGATACTCTAGCGTTGCGTTGGGTTGCTTCGTGCAGGCCACAGGGCAATAGCTTAAAATTAGCTATAAGCAAAATTACTGTAAAATGGTTTAAATGAGTGTAAAAGCAAAATATAATAAGCCCAAAAGCAGCGACTAATAAAAAAGGGCAGCACTGCGAAGCACGACCAAAAATAAAAAACAATGCGCGATGCGGCAAAAATACAGGGGGAGTGGCTGGCAGTTGGGGGCAGCGGGTGCTGGTACCTCCCGCGGGGCAAGCTGTTAAATGAAGAATAAAGTAACAACAACAACAGCAACAACAGAATGCTGTTTGTATGCTGTGTAAGTGTGTGTGTGATGGGAAACATATTTTATGAGCTACTGTTGTTGCTGTCGTTGCTTCTGTTGCCTCTCAAACGCAGCTGATAATAAAACTTTCCTCTCGGATGGTTACAGCCCGCTGGGAGCGTAATCGAGGCTGTTACATCTATGCTATGGAGTGTGTGTCTGTAGTGTATGTATGCCTGTCTGTGTCTGTTTAAGCGAATCATGATTCCATGTCGGTAAGAATATACATACGCATATACAACAACAACAACAAAAATTTATAAAAATATATCAAAAATTATAACAATGCTGTCTATTTTTGAACAAGAAACAAAATATGTGAAATATTTTTACAAATAGATGATTACACAAAAACATTAAATTTATTATAATGTCTGCAGCAAAAATGTATAAAAACTAAATAATTATGTTATTCATATGTTAAGGTATGCAGTCGGTAAAGATGTAAACTAAAATAAAATTTAATTTAATTTAAAATTTAATAACTTTGGCGTTTTGTAGTCAGTTAGGAGTTAAATTTCATCTGCATTATATTTTTTTCAGGCGAAATATTAGATAATTAATAACGTTTTCGATTTTCCTTCGAAATTTTCTTGAAATCGAAGCACACCATACTTTTCCATAGGAAAAATATCTATTTTTAGTGGAAAACATTTATGTTTTGCTGTACAGGGTCTTTTAAAGTCGGTTCACTCAGTAAATCAGGCTTTAAATAGAAACGCAAAACGAAAATATAATTTAAATAGTTGGCTTATTCAGATTTAAATAGCTTTTATCACCATAATCATTACTCTTATTGTTATTATTGCTCTTTTTTCGTCTGGCTTGTCAGATAATGACATCAACTTATGTTGCAGCTGAATATATAATGCAGCAAGTAACTTATTTATATTATTTTCTTTTTTTTTTTTTGCGAATTGCTTTCCAAACTGTCATGAGATATAAGTACAACATGTACGAGGAAAAAACGCTTGAAGGCGATGAAAAAAAGGTCATGCGAAAGGGATTGACTGGGACATGAACATATTCAAATTGCTTTTGGGCAGCTAATAAAAAGCTTGTAATCAAATGGGGCGGTACAGGGCGATGTTCGGCAGTGTTCGGTTGACCAAACTTTTCCTTAACAAAGTCACAAACTTGGACATGTTTCTTAACAGCAGCAGCAGCAACACCAACAACAAGAAAAACGATGAGAAAAATAAAATATTCGACTTTGATATGCATGGGCAGCATGCAGCTTATACTTAGAGTCTGGGCCAAAACTTTTACAGCCAGTTAGGATATTCTCATTTTTTGTTGTGAGTTTGTTCTTAGTGTTGCCACCGCTTGCACTTATCCAAGTGAAGAGCAAAAGTAACTAAGCAAAACACTCGTTGCAGCTACTTAACTTCAAGCTAATTTAACAGTCTGAATATTCTCCTGGGAGTGTGTAAGTGCGTGTGGAGTGTAGATGTACATGTACATTCATGTTTGTACCTGTTCAAAATGTCCCGTAAGCTGATTCGGATGCTCTTTCTGCTTCGCTCGCATCATCAATGAAAATGCTTCTGAATAATGCAAGCCTAAGAAAGTAAGCTGCACTCAAGAGCGCTTTTTTTTAACAGTCAGCGTCAAAGTTACAGTTCCACCTGCAGTTGAAGTTGCTGTTGCAGGCAACTGTTGCCATGGCCATTGTTGCTGATGTCGCTGTCATTCAGCTTATGTAGCCAGCTGAAGTATATATAACATAAATATCACATATGCAGATAAGTGTACTTACTTGTATTCTCAAATTGGGTTTGAAGAGACGAGAGAGGACGAGAGGGAATATATGGAACCTCAGTGGGTATGGGTAGATTTACGAATGGGAACCGCTTCCTTTTGTAGAGCAGCTGTGTAGCTAAGGATCTTTCCAAAACTTCTGAACACTGCAGCAAAACAATCAAGGTATATTAACATTGTAAAATGTATTTAACAGGTACAAGAAGAAAATGTAGACCTAAAATATTGTAAATATTCCTTATCAAGGACATTCGCCCAGTCGATCTGTATGTTTTTCCGTATGAAGAACAGATCTCAGAGATGGTAAGAGCTAAAAGCATACAACTCACAGAAACTTAAGTATTTCCAAAACAATCCTATGAAAAGATTTAAGCAAAAAATACTCGATGAATAGTCTTAAAAAATGTTTCATAAAGACTAAAGAACAATTTATACACATGATAAGTTTAAAGTAAAGTAATTACATACTGCAAATTGTTAAATGACAACAACTTTATTATTAACGCCAACGTAGTTTTATGAGATTTTAATAAAATCAGCGCTCAACTCAGTTTTCAACTTCGGCCACAATTTTAATGAAGGAAAATGAAAAGCCAAGAATTAAGTGAAGTGATTAACGCAGCGAAAAGAGCGAAAATGCAACAAGATGTAAGCCAAAAAAATGAAAATGAAAAGAAAATAGATGAATGACAGCGGTTACAGTACAAAAAAAAAAAAACAAGAAAAAAATAAATGAAAAACTAAATGAAAATGAAAACTTTAAATTAATATGAACAGGAGTTAAGGTAGAACGACACGCACACACACACACACACACGCACAGACACACGGTGAAAAGCAGCCAAAAACTGCTAGCAAAATGAAAACTGAAAATCATTGCTGGCATTGCAAAAGTAAAAGCAAAAGTTGCATAACGAACCAGGCTAAAACTTGATACGAGTAACCAAACATATATACCAACACACACACATACGTTTATACACGGCTTTCGTGTCTGTGAAGCTCTTGAAAATGTAGGCGTTACACGGTCGAAAAACTTGGCCCATGTTGAACTTTGGCCTATGGAGTTTTGGCCGCGTTTACCTTGGCCATAAACTTGCCCGGCGACTTGCTGGCAATTAGTGCACCTTTCACGATGCTTGTGCAGCACACTCTAAGTATGTATCTCTCTCTCTTGTGTGTGTGTGTGTGTGTCTGGGCGTGGCCGTTTAATTCATTTTCACTAGCATTTTGCACCTTTTCACCTCCCCCTTAGACTGTCGCTTTTGCACACAATTTCTCATTCAGAAGTTTTCTGTGCCGCGCGCGTTTACAAGTTTGTAATTCTTAGTCTGTTAACAAAGTTCATAAATACTTTGGGGGAAGTTGGTAGTTGGCAGTTGGTTGGATGCTCTGCAACATCAACACTGACTGTTTACTACTTTTATTTTGCTCTCTAGCCAGACCCACAATCAGCTGAATATCTTTTTACTAATTGTTAGATTTATTGATACATACATGTATATGGCTGTTGTGCTCAAGTAAACTAACTAACAAACAATGCTTTAAGAGGTTGGTTTTTGTGCTATGTACACATATATCAGAAGATTTGCATACTCCTTTATACTTTGGGAGAATTTTATTCTTTTGCTACAAACAGTAAAGCAACAAGATTTAGTTAAGTTAAAGATGCAATATTTTAATTAATAGTTTAATTATTTCTTTGTGATAATTTGTTGTTTGATATAATGGTAGCAAAAAACTATTCTCCCAAGATCAATTTGGGTAACATAGAAATAATTCAACACATTTCAGATTTATTTACTCAGTAAATTAAGTGATCCTTCGTTGAATTTTGGGTGTATCAATTTAATAAAAATAAAATAAAATATTAAGAAATATTGTTTTCTTACGAAATTCGATCAAATTTGATAAATGAGCTTAGAAAGTTGGTAGAAAAGTATTTAAAATAGTTGTATTTTGGCATTACAATTATAAAATGTTTGAAATTGCTTAATAAAATAACAAACTAATAAATAAGCTGTAAAAGAAAAAATATAAAATTCATTAAAATTATAATTTCGTACTTTATATTACTGAGTATATAATAAATATCGCACCAGCGCTATCATAACTATCGTTGTCCCTTCTGCTTATTGCTAGAGTCAGCAATTTTTATGAAATTTCATTAGCTTTAAATCTAGTTTTTTTTTTTAAACATTGCTTGCTTACAACATTTACATGACATTTACATTTAGTTGAACTAAATATTCGGGTGTTTTATTTAGAAATAAAGGCTTATCAAAAAATTTTTGACTTATTTTATTAACCACTTCTAAGCAGTTACATATTTTCCTCAGTTTCACTTTCTTTTATGCAGTTTTCTATCACATATGTCAACCTATTTGTTTTCGTCCTGAAGTCTACACTAATGTTAGTTGAATAATTTCATGTCCGTTAGCTTTAATATTTAAACTAGTTGTGAAGTTTAGCTGTCGATGGTTGACTTCGCTGCATGGTCAGTAACTACTGTAGCACTTGATTCCTTTACATACAAACATACATGCAGTTTACGAGCTGCTGTGCTGTGTCTGTGCGCTAGAGGCATTCCATTTAAGGCACGTTATCTGGCATGTGGCAAGATGGTAGATCAATGTGGCACAGGTGAACGGTTAAAGGAAGTTCAGAGAGGGGGGTGTGAAGGGCAGGAGGGGCATTTGCAGCACTTCAAAAAGTAATTGTTTGCGATTTGGAGAGTGTGGCGTGTGTCAGCAGCAGAAGCTGCTGTTGCAGCACATCGAAAGTCGTCTGAATGCGGATAAGGATGTGGATGAGGATGTGGATGCAGTAGTCAGCCTGACTGGCAGCACTCTTGAGACATTTGAGTGGCCGTTCGGGTGCCGAGCCATCTGCAGTAACAGCCAACAACAATAACAAACAGTGCAATTCAGTTAAAGCTGCCCTGATGACGCCCTAGGATGATGTGGGCAGAATTCTCTTGCTCTCTTTCTCTATCTCTCTCTCACTCTCGCTCTTGCTGTGTGTGTGTGTAAAGGGCAATGAGTTTATTTGCAGTCGAAATATGTCCCCAGACAGCAACAATAGCAATTAGTTCATTGTCAATAGTTTGCTTGCTGAAATTTTCCTTCTGACAAGGACAATTGCTGCAGGACGACGACTAGAACCTTAGGCGAGGGATGAAGTGGGGGTTGGGGGTCCAACAAATTTAACTAAATTGTAATCGGAATATGCGCATACAAATGGCATTAGCTCGAAATGCAAATTACTTTACGGCATGGCAGTTGAAATTGCACAACCAAATCAGAGAGGGAGGCAAAAGCATTGCAGGGCACAAGAGGCAGAATGCAGAAGGCAGGACACAAGACGAGTGCAACAAGGACATTCTGCCTTTCGGCATTGTAGCAGTCAAATTGCAAGCGATTAAGTGAAGTAAGCTAATTAATTTTGCATTGTATGCCATACGAAACAGCATCTAAGTGCTGACTCTGGTTGCCTCTCTCACTGATTGGCACAAACACACACTCACACTATATCACACTCACTCATTCTCGCCATCTCTTTCTGGCAACGAGTCAACCCACTTGCCCTTCATCTCTGTTTACTTAACATTAATTGAGTTGGCAAAAGTATCCATAATTTCGAGTCGAGACTGTCGCGGCTTTTTGGGCCATTATAGTAAACGAGGCCAGTCATTGCATCGCCTCTGCAGAGCTCCAATTGTACTTACATAGTGTTGCCGCCATTGGCAAACGGCGGCATCACGTTAATAAAGCCATTTAAGATTCAGGCCTTCCTTTAATATTACGATATACAGTACTTTGCATTATCTCCTGCTTTCTCATCGCTTTTAAGTGCTCGAAATGCACTCTGCTGTCCATAAGATAATTATATTTCATTCAATTCGACTGCAATTTCAATGTTCTGTTTATTTATAAGAATATTACAATTCTACTTGAAATTTAAGTTGCTATTTAAGTTATTAAGAATTGCTTGTTAAACTATTTTGTTGCTTAATTAAGTACTATAAAATCTCTAAAATAATTTCATTTATTAATTGCATTCTTGGTTTGTCTGAGATTTATATTTAACACTTACAAATACAACATCTTATTGGCTATTTTGATTAAAACTTAGAGTTAGCCTGTTTGTAATGTAATTAGTTTGTTTATTAAACATTTATTTGATTGGGTATCTGATTAGATTACTCAAGTTAACTAAGAGATTTAATGTAGTTCTTAAAATATCGAGTTTATTTACAATTTACTTATATTTATTTATATTAAAATTAGCAAGAAAGCTAGTGCCCAGAAGTCCGAATCCTGTTTGCTTAGGTCCCATTTATGTGAAAGAACTAAGTGACTATTTTCTGCTTTATTTAGACAATTAGTCGAATTTGTTATGTTAAATCAGTTAACGTTTGGAAATATATATACACTATTTATTGAATTCTACATATACAATATGTTCAGTTGATCAAATACACTTTTTGTAGCATTTCCTTATCGTTTATATGATATTACTTGTCCATGAAACTTTATAATTTCTAATATGTTGTATATGCTCTTTTGAAGCTCATGCCTGAACATTTAAATTATATTGAATTCCCAACTGAATTGAAATTCATTTCTTACTAGTTTTGGGGTTTTTTAATCGATTACTGATATCAAAACTATTAGGAATAGCCACCACATTAGCCATAGTTCTATTCATATTTGCAGTTTGATGTTGTTTTTGCCCTGACTGCCATTAAATTGGTAAGTGAAAAACAACAAACTATGCCAAAATGATATGTATGCGTAATCAAGCATAGATCTCTGTGTTTTCTGGGATGTGGGTATGCAATAAGGGGGAGTTCGGTGCCCAAGACGACAAATTGAGCGAATGGATGACAATTTCGATTTGTGTCGTAAAAAGTGCAGTAAATGCGCTGCAAGATGCAAAAAACATGGAATCCAATTGGAGCACAGCTAACATCAGAAAACGGCAAGTAACCATGGTAATATGGGAGGATGCTAGAGGGAAGAGGGTAGAGGACATTGGTAAGGGTATACAACCATGTGCATAGATTTCTTATACTACATACAAAGCATAACAATTTTTGTGTAAAGTTTTGTTTTCATTTTATCTGCCATGTTTATTTATTTTTATTTGCTGCTCGTTGCCGCTAGTTGTACTGAGTCCTATGTCCTGTGTCCTGTATCCCGTATCCTCTGGTCCGTTTCTGTTTTAGTATTTCACTATCTTTAGCTATTTCTTATGCTATGTTTTTGTTATTTTTTGGTAGTTTTTGTTTGCCTTTGCCTCCACAACTCCACATAATGTGCTGCTGCCCTTTTCTTCTATTTTTCTATTCGTTTTTTTTTTTTTTGATGCTGGGTATACGGAGCAAATGAAAAATAAGCTTTCAAAACATTTTGTGCCATTTAAAGAACAACATTTTGTGTTTTGTTTTTATTTTTCTTATATTAGAAGTTTGGTCTCCAAGCTGCTAGTGCTGGACATTGTTGTGTTTGCTTGTTTGTTTGGTTGTGAAAATCGTTTGTTGTGTGTCCAATTTGATTTTTATACATTCTTTTTGCTGCTGCTGCTGCTGTCCAGTGTGATAGAAGAAATGAGTTTTTCTTTCCAGTTGATGTGTTTAATGGCGTTTGCTTTTACAACTTTCCTTTCGGTATTCTTTGAGCCACACATTTATGCTAATTTTTATGTGTCAACCAAATAGCTGCCAGCTCCTTGTCGCCTGCTAAAGGATCCTGCATAATGTGCATGGAGTCTGAATCATCTTAATGTGCTCAAGAAGAAAACAGCAGCTGTTGTAGTAGCTTTCACTGTAATTAAAAGTGCAGTTAAGTATGTATGTGTATATGTGTGGCATGCAACGTTGTGTGTGGTTAGTTAGATGGCCCTAGTTCTAGACTCTGTACTTAAAGCAAAATTCAAGGATCACTTTAATGTGTTGTAAATAATCTTTGAATGAGGTAAAGCGATAGAAGTTATGACCATCTTAGATCTCAGAGTTTATTAAGGTCAAAATCTTTACCAACAACGCATGACTGGATAAAGGTCTCACATTTATTATGCGATAATATATATCACAATCAAACCAAATTTGGTTAGAATTAATCTTACTCTTGCTATATAAAAGTCTTGCTATCATTGTATACATACTTATATTTTAGACTAGCTACAGAGTCTCTTATAGTCGACTCAATCCACAACTAGTTTTTTTCAATGCTTTCCCTTTAAAAAGGGAAGCAAAGTGAAAATGATTTAATTTGTGCGCATTTTGCAATTAACTGCCAGTCCTTGAAATGTACGCAGCAAATACTAATTGCATTTTTTCACGCCATTTTTGTCTCTGATAAAAAGGGATTTGGCCGTGCTGCAAATGAATTTCCACAATGGCCGACAAAACCGAAGCGACTAAAGCTTGGTAGCAAACTTAATTAAGCCAACCGACCAACTACGCCTACGGAAGAAAGCAAAGGCAACAACAGCAACAAAGCCAAAGCAGTAGTTGGGTAGTAGTAGTAGAGGAGGAGTGCTTGGTTTATAGGGGATTGGGGGTAAACGAGTACTGATTCTGGCAGCATCTTTAATAAAGCGCTGCGAAAGCCAAGTTCGCCGCAGGTAATGAAAATCCTGATGACAATTTTTAGTTGTTGCAATGAAAACATTTCAATTGCGGTTGCCAGGCGTCGACGCTGGCGTTGTCCTTACGGAAGTCGTTGCGCCTGATTGCCAACCCAAGTCCAGCTAGAAAGCAACAAAAACAACAATAACTACAAGTGCAGCAACAACAACAACAACACAGAGCTGTAGTTTCAGCTGCAGCTGCCACATCTACTACAAACAAAACGGAAAAAGTCAATTCAAGTAAATGCTTTTCTGCTTTTCTACACTTCCCTTTCATTTTCATTTGGTGCCGACTTACTTTCTACCTCTTTTAGTCACTCTCATTTCGTCTCTCTCTCTCTCTCTCTCTGTCTGTCTCTCTTTATTTCTCATATATATTTGCAACAATTGCAATTGTCATTATTGTTGGTACTGCTGCCTTGCTTTCTGCTCATTGTTGCAATTGCAGAGCATTCTATGTTGCAAGCATTTGTGTTTGTGTGCTTTTGCTGCTTGTGGCAGGTGACGCCAACGTTGCCACTGACAATCATCAGCATTTCCCGTTACCGGACCAGACACACTAATGTACTTACGTACCTCCAGGCCATGGCAGCACAATTAAAAAATTCCATAAACTTAATTACTTTAATTTGCAAATCTTTTACTTTTTGCCACAGTCGGTTAACAAACTTGAACTAAACTTTAAGCGGAATAAAAAAATACAACTAATTGCCTGAAAATATTAATAAATTGTTTGCTATTTTTCTGATGAGCTTCGAATACTTAGTAGCAGTAGTTGTTCACTAGAACTTGTTAAGCTGACGCAGCTTAATGTAATCTTATTTGAAAGTATTTGAAAACCCACTATTATCAGCAAGGTTGTTGTTCAAAATTGAGCCTTAATTTGGTAAAATCTTAACTTAAGTTAAAGCATTTTAAAGAAGTTTCAAATTTATTAAAATTTTAGAATATATTCTTCAAAATTAGCAGTTTAGTATTGATTGCTAATTCCAAAACATTTATTTAGAGCAAATTAGTAGTAGTATTTCAATCAAATCATTTCAAATTGAAGCACTTTAGAGACTATTTGCTATTTGGTTCGCAATGCTTTCCTGGCAACGGTATCCACATCGCCTGTCAATGGTTCATTAAGTGTGTTGGCTTAAAAAATGTGTGCTGCCAAAGCAGAATGTGTATGCAATCTCAGCAAACTTGGCCCATTGCTTTGGGGTACAATTTTTCTTAGTTTGGTCTACAAGGAATGTTGCTGCTGCTGCTGCTACTGCTGCTGCTGTGTGTTAGTTTTTCCCATGTAAAGCTTGAATAAATAATGCCAATCTATCTTTGCTAGCTCAACGGATCACCGCTCATGTGTGTGTGTGTGTGAGTGTGTGTGAGTGTGTGTATGTGTGTGTTTGTAGCTCTTAAAGTGTTCTATTTTAATATTACATCTGCAATTTTATTGTCTTTTGAGCATATTTCCATAGCGCAAATAATATGCATATTAAAGAAAAAAAAAACAATAAAAAGGAGTCAACTTGAAGAAAAGTGTGAAAATGCTCATAAAATGCTCGTAACTAGGTGGGAGGGGGAATGCTGGAATGGACCACGGTCATTGTAAATTAATGGTCTTCAAAGTGTGTTTTTAAGCGAAGGACGCAACCGGAAGTTGAGCGCAAAAGGGGTTCATTGAGCGCTCACAAAGAGCAGCAGCAATTTTTATGAGTTTCCACGGTAAAATAAGAAATTTTCCACAAAATAATATTACGCCAGCGTGAAGCAAGCAGATGAAAAAGAAGAAGAAGTAGAAGTAGTTGAGAGCAGAAGAGTAGACAGACTGCAGACTTCTGGAGCTGATATTGGCGAGCTGCTGCTGTTGCTGCTGCTGCTGCTGTTGCTACTGCTGCTTCTGCTGCTGCTACTGCCACTACCATTTGCCGTGTTGCCATTAAGTGCAAAAGGATTTTCATTCTTATGCGCATCCTGTGCATAATACAGTCGCATTGCCGCACGCAAAACTCATTGGCATCGTCTCTGCGTGTGTGTGTGTGTTTCATCGTGCACTGCTAAAAAAAACAGAGCTTATAAATATAAAAAAAATATTAAAAATTATACAATTTGAAAGCTTTAACATTTTTAAACACTTTGAATTCTCTTTTCTTTATTTTAAAAAGTATAATATGCCATTTATATAGAAATTCTTACATTTGGATATCAAAACACTTCTTTTTATCAGTGTATTCTTCGTCTATCTCCGACTTGTTCTCACTTGCCGTTGCTCTCATTCACTCTCTTTCTCTGTGCGTGCTTTGTGAGGATATGCCAATTTATTGCACACACGAGTGCATTAGAGTGCCAGCTCTTGTCTGTCTCTCTCTCTTTCGCTCCCACTATCTCTGTCTCTTTCTTGTGCTGGCAAAGTTTTTGTGTTCATTTGGCGATTGTGGCTGCTGCATGTCTGGCAGAAATTACTTAATCCTTGCGGTTTTTGGAGCGGCAAGTGCAATACGCCGCTCCCCCAGCCACGCCCTTTTCCGCACGCTCCCCCCACCTCCCTTCCTACCAAATACTCCACGTCCATGTAGCTCACATTAAAGCAATTGTAATTGGCATTTGTTGTTGTTATGTAAACAGCACTCGAAATTATTTGCTCACTTGCAGTTAAACCCTTTAAGCCCGATCCCCCAACAGCCCCACAGCTTCACTGCCCAAAGCTCACAGCTGTCTGCAGCAAATAGCCGACGGATAGACGTTTGAGGTCACAGGCCAGAGGGTAGAGGGCAGTAGCTGGCTGGTTGAGTCGAGTGGTGTAAGGGGGGCAAACAGACAGGCAAGCTGCCAACTGGCCGACTTAACGTTACCGTCTTTAAATATTTGCACCGACCCACCATTGCCCATTGCCGGCCATTGCTACCGCAGCCGTTTTTATTACCCCAAGAGATGCGAACCATCCTTTTGAACCGAATGCGTTCCGTTTCCTGTTCGCACTGCACTTTTGCAGCTCCTTTCGCTGCTGCTGCTGCTGCCTCCCATAATCGTGCCCCTACATGGCTGCTGATGCAGCCAGCTGAGTTGCATTCACGTCGCAGATTACAAATAAATTATCGCTTAATAGTCTTTTTACTGGGCTAGCTATTTTCTGCCTTTTTTTTCTTTTTAGCTGTTTTCTGGTTCTTCTTCTCATTGTTGTTGCTTTTTAACTCCCTTGTGCAAGTTTGCCAAGCAGCTTTGATCCTTCATTTTGCTCAGACTTATGACTGTCTATGCAGTTGCTGCTGCTGTTGTTTTTTATTTTTTGCCGCAGTTCGCAACCGTTTATTGCGGCTAAAAGGTTATTAAAATCTTTAAAAGGTCTTTCAATATTTTACAAAAAATTTATATTCATTGACTTGGCTGAATATGGCTTATACTACAAGGATTGCTTAATGCATTAATGTGTATTTGCAATCGTATAGAAAATTTTGTTGTTTGTTAAGTTCGGACTTTCTGTACAATTTTATAACAATAATGTTAGTTAAAAGTTTGAGTAAGGGTATGTTATAACTGCTATTAATCCATGTTTAACTAATAGAGCTGAAATACTTTGTTCTTTAGAAGCATTTAATCATAAGTAGTTAAAAGTAGCTTTTAGTTTTTAATAAAATACAACTTAAGTTGCGTCATTAACTGTAGAAAGGCCTTGTTTAAGTAACCCTAATTTGCTTTTAATTAGTAAATAAATCGATTTTCTTTTATTTTTGAGTCTACTAGCTTATTTATATATAAAAATATTTTAAAATATTTAATTTATGTATATTTTCTCTTGATAATGGTTTTGATTATAGAAATTAAAATACAAATATTTTTATCTTTATGAAATATTTATGTTTTTTCCTCCATCGAAGTGTCAAGCCTTTATCCAACATGATCTAAATTTAAAAAATTTCTTCTAATCACACTGCCAAAAAGTATACAAATGTTAACATCACATTTTCTACAAATATGTTCAACTGCAATATTGCAGTATTAATTGCCATTAGCTCAATTAATAATGAAATTAACAAGGAGTCAGCTTTAAGAGACGCTTTAAAAATGAAAATTAAATTAAAATTGAGTGGGCAGTCGGCAGACTGCGTCCAATGGGCAAGTCCTTGAAATGCAAACAAGAATCAATCTCGTGCTGTCAAGAGCTGTAATTGATATGCAATCTGAGTGTTTCGGGTTCTGTGTGTGTTTTATGCTGGGGTGTGACTTGAGTGTGGTGGCAAGGAGGCACAGTTGAGGCCATTAACACATGCCTCAATACACGCCGACATACCAGCACTCACACACTCACACACAGTTACACACACACACATAGTCTGAGCGTTGGCATTGCGCGCATTTTTGCAACCACAAACTTGCGTATGCAAAAAAGGAATTGCAATTGATTTCATTGAATTCGATTTAAAAGCGAAATGAATACGAGACGGAAGTCAGCAAACTCGGCAGCTGCTCGACATTGTGCTACTCATGGTTATTGCCACTTACATAAGTACATACCAGCGCTTAAGTTTGGTATACCCGTTCAATGAGATAGATATGTATATGTATATGGCTACAACATGCCTGTGGGATATTTAACAGCTTTCGAATGCTGGTCGTGCTGCAAAATGGCAGAGGAAGTGAAACTAACGCATTGCTTGCATATTTATTGATGACTTTTAATTGTATTGCATACTTACAGGCTATTTACACAGTTGGCTTCTCGTGGCTTAATTTATATCGAGTGACATACCGTACATATACTATACAATATATATATATATATATATATTTATATATATCAGTTGTAGTTGTAGTTTGTAAATTCTCACGTGCATTTCAGTTGCTTAAAGCTACAAAATGTATACAGAACCCATAATATACATACTAAATAAGCAAACGAAATAATTAAACGAATAATCTAATGTGAAGTGGCAGTCTCCGTAGCTGCAGCTACAGTTGCAGTTGCAGTTGCATTCTCTGCCCTGCATTTGGTTGCCATTTTGTAGCGCGTCAACTTCCGGCCGCCATATTGAAATGCCAGCGGCAAAAAGAGCCACTGCGTGCTAATGGCGGCTGCCGCTGCGGTTGCCGTTGCCAGTAGCAGCTGAGCGCCAATCAAGGCGACACCTGGTGCGGCTAGAAAGAGAGAGAAAGATAGAGAGACAACAAGAGTTGACAGCTTTATTTATTTGCATTTTAATATATGCATTTATTTTCATTTTAAATTAGCAACCGCCGCATGTAATTGCGGTCGAGTGCATTAAGCATCTCACTCTCTGTCTCTCTGTCACTCACCGGACTTGAATGATTTCTGATTCTTCAGATCGATGTCATCTCGAAAGAGCACTGCTTGCAGCGTCGTCTCCCGCACCAATTGTGGATAACTCTCGATCTCTGCCACACAGCGTAGGTCAAGACCCATTCGCGTTGGGTTAATGATGCGTTTATCTCGCTGTTGATGAAATCGCGGTTCATTGGCATAGAAGTTCAGCTGCGATACGACGCGTCGCAAATTGTAATCGTGTGCCGCAATTGTTGTCTCAACCACTGGCATCAGATCCACCACAGAGGCCTAGAATTTGTTGCTTAGTTTAGTTAGATTTTAGGTGTTTAGTAGCATAAAATATTAGGCACCTTTACGCCATTAATGTACCACGTTATTGTGGTCAGGAGACTGGAGAAATCAGTGCTGCAGTTGACCTGGACGAAATCATCAAAGTGGTACATCGAGTGAAAGCTGCTGATTAGCGGATTATTTTGGGGCAGTGCTGAAAGAGAATGAAATACAAAAAGTGTTAAGAAAGTACTATATTCATTGAGAAATTAATGCAGTTTAACGTCAAATTAATTGATTGCTATATCTATTGATTAGTAAAATTAATTGCATAAAAATAAAATAAAATAAATAAAATAAATTAAAATAAATATAATAAATATGCCCATATTTAAATTTAACAAATATTGTTATTATTATTTCCGCTACATTTTTCTTTCTTATTAAAAATTGATTATATAGTTTTGTCTGCAAAATTTGCTTAATTAATTCATTACACACATTCTTTTCTTCATTTTATTTCAATACTTTTGGTATTTTACTATTAACATTTTAGTTTCCTTTCAGTTTTCCCAGCTGAAAACATTACACAGTCATATTATAGTTTTTTTTTTGCCGCACTTTCGTAACATTAATTGATTAAGGACTCGCATACGAGAGAGCACTCGAAAGGATGCAGAAACTGCTGTAAATAAACTAGTAGCGAGTACACGTATCCTGTGTGTTTTCGTGACATTTCTTGGGCTAATATTAAATGTGCATTAAACATGCAAATTGTTGCTGTTGCTGTTGCTGCTACAGTTACAGCTACTGCTCGTGTTGTGCTCTTGTAAAAACCCAGGACATTCCTTGTTGCTGTTGCTGTTCCTGTTATTTATTTTACAACTTCTCTATTTGCTTTTGATAAATTTTTAAAAATATTTCAGCAAGAGCAGCGGGAGGGGAAGGGGAAGGGGAAGGAGGTTGGAGAGCTCCTAGCAAGACCCCATGTACGCAGCGTATCTACAAGATATTTATTTTATATCAGCGGAAAAATAGATGATCATAAAACACATGCAGTGAACGCAGGCAGCAACAGCAGCAGCAGCAGCAGGACGAGCACAGAAACATCCTGCTGTGTATGTGTGTATGTTTGGACAAAAGTAAAAGCGAAAATAAAATGAGAAGAAACGAACACACACACATACATGCACACGTACATTATGTATTTCGTTTCCCTCCTGAGCGGGAGATTTTTGAGGGAACGAGCAGCGAAGCACTCGGCAGCGAAGCTTTTCATTTTAGCGATATCCTTTTTAAGCATAAAGTGCTGCCGTAAATCACAGAGGCGCACACCAATTCACCCACACATACACATACACACACACACACACACACACACCACACATGTATACTCGCACACCCGCAGACACGAGGCAGCAGCAGCAGCAGCAGCAGCAAAGTCAGAAGCAAGCAAGCGCGATTCCTGTTCGCTATTTTAGCGTCCTTGCTGCTGCTGCTGCTGCTCGCCAGCTCACAGTGCGTATGTGTGTTTTCTCCCCTTCTCTCTGTGTATGTGTGTGTGTTTTAGTGGGTATGTGGCTAGGGATGCGAATCACATGCATCTCTTGGTTACATTTTATGAAAACATTCTGCTTCGCCTGGATGTTTGCCTGCCGTTTCTTTCGCGAATACGAATACATCCTGCTGGCGGACTGCTTATCCTGCCTGTTGTGCGTGTTGCCGGCCGTTGCGACGATGCAGCAGCCACTTTTACCAGCCAGTCAGCCACTTACACACACAGACACACATCTATACAATCATAATACTTATACGTACACTAATAAAAAATATATATAGAAATTATGTTTTTGCAATAAGATAACTAAGAACTTCTTAAGTATAGAGAGCGCATCCCGACTACTTTTAATAAAAAGAATTTTCCATATGTAGTAAAATTAGTATTTTTCATTTATTTGCATTTTTATTATTAAACATAACTATCGGTTTCTGATTAAAGTGAATTTCTATTTAAAGACTTTCCATCTGCTTTATTCAAACTTTGTTTTCTTTAAAAAAATAAATTTAATGTTGTTGCTTTTTTTTTATCAGTGTATTTGCAAGTTGTACATGCTACAATATATATATATGAATATATGCAAACGATGTTGCATGCTTTTTGCCGTTTTCTTCCCATGTTGTTTACCATTAAAATATCACGGAAATTACACATTTTACTCGGTTTATGCTGTGCAGAACCGCAGCGGGGATTGCCAATGGATAGTGGTAAAATATATGCATTACGTATACGCACACACACACACACACACATAAATACAGACGCACATACACATATACACTTGCACACCCACTCTTAATTTAAGACAAACAATTGAAATTACATAGCATTACGTATGCGCCCTGTGGGCGTGATGACTTACCCTCAACACTCATGTTGGCCGAGCGTGCGGTTAGCTTGAAGTGAGGTGCATCGCCTGAAACTTCGCACCTGTAGACACCAGATGATTTGACGCCCAATAAATTAAGGTCCACGCGACAGGAGGATTCATTGCATTCGAAGCTATCATCGATCAATTGCAAGCCCTGCACCGGAAAAGTTCGGAAAACGGTCTGCATTAACGGCGCATATCTAGAGAGGAGAAAAACGAGAGAGAGAGAGTTGAAGGGTTGAGGGAAATACAAAATAAGTGCAAAAAGGGTTCCCTTTGACGGCCGGCTAAATGGGCCGCAAATTGCGCCAGCTTTCATTTAGTGTCCCTTTTTTTTTTGGTCAGCTGATAATCGGTCTATAGGCCGGTCTAAAAGCTTTCAAGCCATAAACGCAAGCGGACCAGGAAATGGAGATTTTCAGACAAGTGGCTTACATGCACTCAACCTAAACTGGCTGTGTGTGTGTGTGGATGTGTTGAGCTCACTTGGTAGATTTCTTCAATTTGTTTTCTATTGTAGATTGTTGCTCATTAATCCCTCAAATACGTATTGAATCGATGTGTATAAAAATCTACAACAAAAGTGTTCAAGTGGAAAACTTGTCCAAAATGGCCCAAGACACATAAATAAACAGGCATCGCTGGCAAAGCAGATGATGAACTATAGGGTACCCTATATAGATGTTGTATTTAAGCAGTTGGTTTTCAATTGGGCTATACTTCAAATACTTTTCACTGTTCATTTTACAGGGTATAAGTAGCTACCCAAATACATACACCCTCCCACACAAAAATATTGTTGCCTACTTTTGTGGGCTGTTGTAGTGTTGATAAGTCGCTTTGTGCGCTACTTGTTAATAGCTGTTAGCCAGCCGTTTGTTGCTTGTCTTGAACCACGAGACATGGGGAAGAGTATTGCGAGGGGAGTACGAATTATTTGCGGCTTAGGCGGCGGCGACTGCTGCGCGCAGCAAATCAACAAATTTGATAAGCAATATAAACGGCTGCCGGCTGCCTTAACTTTCTGTCAGTGTATATGTGTGTGTTTGTTTGTGATTCTGGCTCGTTACAAGGGATTTTGTGGCATCTATTAAATCCGTCTGTATTTTTCGACTCGCATTTAATGCCTCTTTTTTCACTAGCCAGCATTAAGTTTTCTTACATTTGATGTGCAAAGCTTTGCAGCAAACAATTCGCATTGTTGTAGATAAAACAAATCTATTTGGATTTTATGGCTTGAAATTTCAAATTAATTCGCTCCTAATTCGCTGTTTAGTTCTAAAGTTTGTTAATGCTATTTAAATTTGATTTATATACATTTATGCTATTCTGTTCAGTTTAAAGTTGTTAAACTTTTTAAATTTTATTATTTTGCCAGTTAAATTTGCAATTGGTTTCAACTGACTTTTACGTGCTTCTGCTGTCTAATTAAAACTTGTGCTAAACAAGCGCCCTTTTTCCTGTGCCACGCCCCCCTCAGTGACAGTTGGAGAGTCCCGACTCTACACTGACTTTCACTGCATACTCTATTCTATTTCTCCCTCTCTCTCTCTCTCTCTCTGTGTATATGTAAGTGTGTGCTGTGCTTCTAAAAGGCGCTGCTCATTCTCATTTTTAATTAAGCAAAACGCGAAGCAGTCACTTGAGATTTTTCATTAAGTTGAAACTTATTGCAGTGCAAATATTCACATATGCCTAGATGATAATGATAATTAGAAATACGCATCATTATGATGAATTTAGACTGCTGTTACTCTATCAATGTGGTTGAGTGTTAGCTAAACGATTATTTTATCAGTTAAATTTAAATGTATTTTAAGGCCAACTTTTCTGCAGATGCCTTTCTTATATTAAGTATACGTAGCGGGTATTTTAGGTAAGTCTAGTTTATAAAGATGTTCGGCAGTTATTTTAAATTTCAAGAGATACTGTTGTATTGTTTCTTCTGTACCTTTTTAAAGAAGACACTATTAATAAATAATTTTACATTTCCATGAGTACTTAAATACATATGCAAGCACACATTATTATTGAGCTGCTAAGGCACATTTAAAAGATTAGATTTTGATATATAAGTTATTGAAACTATTCAAAAATAAAGCAAAAAATTTATTCTGCTAATACTTAGTTATTTAAATACGAGTTTTCTATAGAAAAAACACTTCAAACTCTTACTAAATTACCATTCACTAAATATTTAAAGTAAACTTGCTGCTGAACTAAATTAGAAGCATATAGTAAGCCAGGTTAACAATTTCACTATAAATTTACACAGTGGTTTACATTGGTGTTATTCTACTGTTGTGGTTAGTTAAACAGATCTTTAAATAACAATCCGAAGTGAATGAAATATGCCTATACCACAACTTTGATGTTGCTAGGTGAACCAGAGATACTTGCTCTTTGTGTTCCTTTTGCTTTTGTGAAGTGGTCAACTTGTGGCCAGCTGATCATTTAATGGTCCACAAATATGTTAGCCAATTCTGAGCATGTTCATAACCATAATAACTGCCTTTTGGGCAATTAGTTAAATGGCTTTTGTTGTTTTGTCAGTAGTCTGGCAACAACTGTGACATAAATATTAAATGCCGCTTAGCAAATCAGTTTTGAAATATGACTGAGTCGGTGAGTGAGTGTGTAAGTGATGTGTGAATAATGTGAATGATGTGAATGATGCCGATGTATGATGATGGCTGTAACAGAGGGCCGTAAAACCGAAAACCCCGTAGAGCTGTAAACCACAGAGAGTATTTTATGGAGCGTTTGGAGAGAAGGACATTTAAATTAATTTACCGTTGCATAAACGAACCAACGTAAATTAATTTATTTAATAATTAATTAGGCAAGAAAGTCGCCTGACAATGAACATATTTATGTGCGGCAAACGAGTGTCTGTGTGCGTGTCTGTGTGTGTGTGGAAAGTGGGTATATATGGGGTGGTGTACGAATAAGGGCTGTTTGTGTGAACATCAGGCCTTCGGCAATGGCACAGATTTTCGATGCATTTGACAGCAGAAAAAAATAACAAAATAAATATAATAAATTACCAACGCACACAAGCAGACACACAATGTGTGTGCTTGTGCGTGTGTGTGTGTGTGTAAACTTACCTAAAAAACTCGCTGTCGTTTTTGTACCACTTAACCGAATTTAACGTGTGACCACTTATGTCATAGCTGCAGGATAATGTCACGTTATCACGAAAATCAACAATTTGTGGCACATTGATGTCAGTCACAAGTAGACACTGAATGCGTCCCATAACTGCCACAAAAAGCGACCCAGAAAGAGACAGAGAGAGAGATATACAGTTAGCTTGGTTTGCTCGATAAAAAATATAACCGTCTGATAAAAATGATGGAAAATGTCATATAAAAAATGTTGCACAATGTAAGAAAAAAATAATGCAAATTTAATATTTTTTGCTGTGTAACTATTATTTATTTTTCAGATTTTAAACTGGTGCAACAATTGCTGCTCCAAGGGGACAGATTATGTTGTTGTAAAATGATAAATTTCTTAAATAAACATATGTATACCAGTATTTATTACAATAAATAGTACGATTAATAAAGTATTATAATCAACTGTTGAAGGTGAAGGATTATATATTTATATATATTTTCTACAATATTTTGAATGCTTCCAACTTTAAGCTATGTTATCTGTTCTGTCTTTAATTTTATTAAAATTCAGCTAAAATTTCAAGCAGTAAAATTAACATAAGTAAAACTAAAGCACCAGAAAGAGAAAATGGTTGAAAAGATCTGAATGAAAGCTGAGAAAGTACGAAAAACTGACGCACAACTCCTAATTGAATGAACTTGTAAAAATGCTCAACATCTAAATGACACAGCAACAACTTTAGCTGCTAAACGCTTTCACCCAACAACACCAACAACAACAGACACAACAACAACAAACAGAAAACCGCGCGTGGATTTTTACAAATTTGCAGAACGTTTTTAAGTGCAAACAGACGGACAGACAGACAGACAGAAAAACGAAAAAGGAAATGGAAATGCCGGAAAAAAGTGGTTAATATCATTAGCTGCATTTTGCGTTTTTTCTTCGTGTTTGTCTGCTGTTGTTGTTGTTGTTGTTATTTGCAAGTGGGCCAACTGTTTATAGCGCTAAATGCCAAACGCTTCGCGCTGCAGTCGCTGCTCGTCGGTTTCTTGTGCAAAAACTTGTGCGAAATTTCCATAATCTTGGCCATGTCGCTGCAGTTGGCAAAATCGGAGTCTGTGCAACATGATAAGCAACAAATTTGCAGCAAGAACGACAAACGACAAACGACAAGTTGCGACTTGTCTGCATAATTTCAGCTTCTTCTCTGCTCTGTTTGCTGTGCTGTTGGTGTTGCAAATGACATTAGGCAACAGCACAGCAACACTTACTGAATTTAATTTGTTGCACTTTACAGTTGAAATAACTTTGAGGTGTTTCGGCACCGAAACTTTTCGTCGAACAGTCAGCGAAAGTGACAGTGAGATAAACAACGAAAATTTGCTAAATAATTCGGCAAAATTAATATGCAGTTTAAATCTGGCGATTACCTTGTGGCACAGCCAACATACATATTTAAATAGCTTGCAACAGATTGCGTAGCGAGAAAACTGAGCCAGAAGCAAACAACAACAACAAAAACAACAACAGCAAGAAGAACAAGAACTGCAAACTAGTTTAAAGTTTCAATAGATAAACAAACACAAATGTGTCTTGCAGGCAAACGTGAAGTCTATCGAAGCAAAGTCTGAGATACAGGCTGAGGCTGAGTTTGAGGTTGAGACTGAAACTGAGGCTGAGGCTGAAGCTGAGACAGAGTTTGAGCTGCAGTCTGACATGAGTCTTTTCAAGCATGTCAAAGCTGCAGCAACAAATAAAAACAACAACAACAACAACAACAACAACAACAACAATGACAATGGCAATCACATTTGCAAATGGCAACGGCAACCGCAGCTTAATGACAGACTCACAACACAGAGCACATAGCATAGAATACAGACAACAGCGAGGAGTTGGAGAGTTGGCGGAAAAGCATTGGGAAAAGTTCACCTGCACGGCAAGAGGCATGACAGCTGTAACTGTGACCTAGCAGCACATACACTGATAGAAATTTATTGATAACTATTATTAATGCTGCTATTTCTAATACATACACTCTTATTATAAAGAAACAATTGTCTATTATTCAGTATTAAAATTTTCATATTTTTAAGAATTTTTGTGTTTATTTGTTAGTTAATTTGTCAATTTGTTACTACCTATTTTTATATTATTTTCAACTTTTATTTTAATTGTTCAAAAACCGAAAACGCTGAAATAACCAAAAGATGAATTCCACAAAAATAGTTAAAGTTTCATAAAAATTTAAGATAGATATTTAAGAAAAAGTTTCAGATAAATTTTGTAGTAAAATGTAAAAAAATGGAAATGTAAAACTTGATCAAATGTAAAGCAGAAAAATAGTGAAAAATAATTTACGAATATGTGAAAAGTTTCTATGTTTTGCACAAAAGCTCGTTTATTAATTTTAACATATTTTAAAAACTTATTTAACAACTTTTTAACAGTGATATTTATTTATGAAAAGCTTTAAGTGCTTATTTTTAAATTTTTGATCATAAATTGTACATAAATTTAAGCAAATTCTCTTTATTCTTAAAAGTACACTTTATTTTTTATCAGTGTATGTAAATAATAAAAATAAGTACATCAAATACACAGAAGAGACAACTTTTTTGCACGGCAATCAACGCACTTGAGCAAAGTTTGTGCCTAACAACGACATCAACAACTACAAACGAGAGCTCCAATGCCAATTGAAAACATCAATTTGGTATGTCTTTCTGTCTGTCTGTCTGTCTGTTTGTCTGTCTGTCTGTATGTGTGTGTTTGTTTGTCGGTATATTACTTAGTTATAAGTACGCCTACTTGTCTGAGGTCTTTGTCTGTTTGCTTGTCTGCTGTGGTTGTTGCACAGCTGTTCGTTTGCGGTTAACAAGGTTGAAAGTTGCACGCCGTGAAAATGCCTACAAGAAAGTCAAGAGGCAGTCGAAGAAGCAGACGCAGGACTAAGAGACAAATACGAACAAGAAGAAGAAGAAGAAGAAGAAGTAGTAGTAGTACACATAGTTTCTGCTCTTGACTGACTGGATAATGCAAATTGTCTGTACCATGTCTGAAAGTAGACAACACAAAACTTGCTGTAGTATTTCTAGCTGATTCTCAGATTCTGTTTGTGATTCCGGCCATTGCAGCTTTAGCCAATTTAAATCTGGCTAGAAACAGCAGAAACACTGCTTACGATAAACGACTGAGCAGACAAATCTGCAGAGGCCGTCGAACAAAATAAAGAAATGCCAAGCATCTATAATTTGCATATAAATGCGACAAACGCTTCAAGCCATACGCAAGTCCAAATAGGCGGCAGTTTGTTTTCTTTTTTCCTTTTTGCATTTTTTGGTTCAACTTGTGGCAAACGAACACAAATAAAGATGCTAATCTCAGTAAAGCGTAGCTCTGCACTAACAACAACCAAGGAAAAAAACTAATCGGAAAAGCTAAGACCAAGCAAAGGTGACTGCTAAAGACCCTGCATTGGTGGCAAATATTCAAGTTGACGGTTTATTTGGAAAAGCTTCAAATACTATAAAGTTATTCATAGCTTAAGTTTATACATGGCTTCAACATAAGATTCAGGCTTTCAATTCAAGGAATATACTAAAACTTAGTATGCGAAATTTAAGTAAGTAACTCACCAAATAGAAATACGTCACCTTGCTCTGAACTATGTCAGTATAAAGAGTTAATAGTTTCATAAACACTTAATGCTGCTTTGATATTTCTTTTGAAAATTCTAAAATTAAGTCGTTCGATTCTATCCAAATTTGCTCCAGATGTAAAGGACTATATACCCATAGGATATTAAATATACATATTAATGGTGTTCTATACCAAGCATGGATATTTCTTGCTTATGATTCTGTTGTAACCAATTGTAAAACAGCTTCGCTATTATAGCCAAACTTTATAATGCTATTATAAAATTTATAATGGAATGCATATAGTATAGGCTGACAGATAATTCTATATCAACTCTGCTGTTATTGCTGATTTAATAGAAATAAAAAATCATTTATCCGCCCCCTGTTAATATTGAGAATCTGAATAGATCCTTTGTATATTTTGAGTACAGGGTCTAGAAATTGAACAGCTAAATGGCTCACACAACGTGCAGCGTTCTGCGATGGAAAAAAGCGTAGAAAAATAAAATAAATAGATGCTGGTGGCAAACTATGCGAAGAAGACTGTCTGAGCAGAAGCTGAGATTCCAAAGCTGCTGTTGTTGTTTTTGCTGTTGTTGTTGTTATTGTTGTTGTATTTTGCTTAAATCCCATTTGGTATGCAGCAAACCAGCCATAACAACTACAACTATGCAAAGCATCGAAGTTTAAACTTGGCGTCTGGCGGCTTTGACTTTGGCTTAGTTGCATGCCACATTTTGGGTACTGTTTTTTTTTATTTGTTGCTTAAACTGATTCACAGTCTGCAGAGAAGTCTTCACATTAGTGTCAGTTTTGGCCACACGACACTTGAACTCGGCTGAAACTCAAATAAACTTAAGAAACACATCCATATGGAGTACATCATCGCACACTTAATAAAATTGAAGACACTTGTAAAATAGGCAATTTGTTTAAATAAACTTTATGGCACTTGAAGCGACGCTAGCATTTTCTGAGTACTCTGGCACTTGTAGCCAAATATTTATACTCTCGGCCTGTCCTTGCCAGCCAACTGCCTGTTTGGCCTTCAACTCAGCCACCATTTTAGACTCCATTCTCATCTGCGACTCCATTCTGTTTGCAGTAAATTTGAAAAGCGTCTATAAATTTTAGAAAAGTGCAAATAAAATATAGCGCAAAGTTTTTATGCCTGTTGTGTGGGTAAATCCTTTAAGGCGTACTCTAAAATGAAATTGTCACATTTATGATTGCTTTATGTAAATTTCTATGCTCTTCCATTTGACTGTGCTCAGAGAGACACTTCGTTTGAGAATGATAAAAAAAAAGTTAAAGTTCAACGCTTGAAAATACTTTAGTTTTTGCAATCATCTTAGATATAGAAATATATATTAGATATAAAGATTTTAAAATCAATAAGAGATTTGTTGTTGGTAAAAGTTTTTAGTAAGCTAACTATATAAATTTTTATAATAAATAATGAATATAATAATACGAACATCAAATCAAGAATATCTAAAACTGAATCTAAATTAATGATATTGTAAAAATTATAAAAAATATAGACTTACTTTAAGATTATATAAAGAATGTCTACATTTTCATGTCTTTATGTTTATGTATAGTTTATATAAAATATAATTTCTTTACGTAAACTTGTAGCTCAAGTTTCCACCAAGGTTTTTATGGTAGTTTGTTTTGTAAAATGACACTTTAAAAGAAAATTGTTTTAAACGCTTCGTTTTCTTGCCATTTTAAAATTTCCATTAAGATTTCCTTCAACTCTCTTTTATTTGTACTTAAGTTCTAAGTTTTTCTTTGCTTTTCTTGCTGTCAGCTTCGTTATTCGTTCGAGCAGCTGAAAAATTGCACTTGGAAAGTGAAAGATGTTGGGGAAAACAGTCAGCGACATACACACACAGACAAACAATAGGAAGTGAAATAGAAAAACCAATTACTAATGCATTTCGGTCAGTTGGGTTCAAATGGAATTCATTTCCATTTGTGTGTGTGTGCGTGGAAAAATCTCTGATAGACATGGCCAATAATCATAATTAGAGGCAATTATAATAAAGTGAACAAATTATATCTGAACTCATGAAAAACACAATTATTATGATGCGAATGTTACGATTTGAGTTTCATTTGTTGACATTTGTTGTGCTGTTGTATTGTAATAATTGAAAGTGTATTTAAAAAACAATTTAGTGGCATGAAATTTGCATAAATTTATGATACAAACCCAACAACACACACACATTTATTGGTATGCTAATTTTGAGTTTGGGTCAGGACAGTTCTGTATAGAACAGAAAAGCCAAGTGCACAAAAGCGCAAAGCGGAAACGGAAATGCCTAAATGACTTTTCATGGTGTCGCCCGACAGAGGGACAGCAGTTCGTAGCTGTGTGTGTGTGTGTGTGTTTGAGGCAACCGCAAAAGTTGCCCCACGTCGTCGACTTTGTCGTAAAAAGGTTGACCAGCTTTAAGGGATTAAAAGCAAAAGGCAATAAAATGAAAAGTTTCAAATATTTTTTATTACTATTATTACCGAGCGACCCAAAAAAGCAAGCCAAAACGCTAGACTTTAAATCCAAAACTTACCCAACAGCATGTGGATGCTCAGCTGCAGCAGCCAACGGACATAATCCATTGTAGCGTGTCCTTAAAGGTCCTTTCTCTCTCACTCTTTAAGCCATACACAATAGCTTGCTGTCGGCCATATTTCCAGACGTGTATGTGCAAACTTTCAACATATTACTCGGCGCCTTTAGTGCCTTTGATTATGCATATAGTAGTTTCAATTTGCACAAATGTCACCAACATGTCAACACACCCCATGTGCGAATTGGCCAATAACCTTAACTTCAACGTTAAAGTTAACTTTAACTTTAGATTTTGCTTTAAATATGTGGCGAGTTTTTGTTCAGCGGTATTTTTTTCTTTGTTTATTTTCGTTGTTCTTTCCTATACTGTGTTTTAAGGTTATTAAATTTGAAAACTTTTTTGGCGTCAAAGTCCGTTGTCCACTGCACCATATACACACCCACACATACACACACACACACACACACACGCTAACTATCTCTTTTCCACACCCAGTGTTAGCAATTGCCACGCTTCTGTGCGACTTTTAGAAAGTTTCATTTTGACTTTTTTATATCCTGCACTAAGCAATTGATAAGGTATACAATATCAGTTTTGTATAGTAACCTGCTATGAATACTATCAAATACAATCGAGCTAAAGCTGTTTGTAATTAACCTATTAAACATTTGGGTAGTTGAAAATGTTGTTAAACATTTTCTATCCATCATGAGAGTTTTAATAAATAAACAATTTTCTAGCTATTACAATAAGTATTTTGTTTTAAGCAATTATTTAAACCCTATTATTAAATTGTATAATATAATAGATCCTATAATATTTATTTATATAATTCTCATCATAATTCTCATTTTATACCACGTAGAGAGTGTTTTAAGTTCTTTAACAGGCAGAAGGAATACTTTCTGATCTTATAAAGCATATTTGTATATTCTTGATCAGCCTTCATATCGGAGTTGATTTATAATATCAATGTTCGTCTGCCTGTACATATGAAGAAAAATATCACAGATATGTTAAGAGTTACAAGCAAAACTTTATTTGTATATAGGCTCTGCATGTAGTACAAGTTTGTTTTCGATATTATGCCTCATTCAACAATATATCACATTATTAACAAGTGAAAGTGAAAGTGTATTTTCCTCAGACTTATGCAAAGCCTTTAAAATATCTTTATTAACCAATCTTAAAGTTTTCGTCAAGAACGGTTAAAAACAATAAACAAATAAAATTTTTTAAAAGATATTCTCTTAAAATTCAATTGACAAAAGCTCTATAGAATTCAGCAAGCAATTGGACTGCTACTGAAATGTACTGCAACTGAATTACAGGGTAGTCTATAGTTCATGCTTTAAATATGCATTTGACCGCCTTTATTAAAGTTTTTGTGTTTTCGTATTTTTGGCGGCACAGTGCATTTGTTTATTGTCATTGTCAGCGTTATTTAAACGTTGACAGTTTTTGTGCAAAAAAAAAGCGAGTGAGGAAAAAAACAAAAACAGAAAAGTTGATGTTGTAAAAATGAAAATGTAGCAGCCGGCAACTTTGTGTGGTCTTTGGTTCAGCTTTTGGCAATTGTACATCTGCCAACTTTCAGTGCCTGGACTAGTTGCTCCCCACAGCCCAGCCCAGCACAGCCCAGCACAGCATAGCACAGCGCAGCCCTGGTCGAACCCTGGCCTGCCCCAAACCGTCGTGTGTAATGCTGCCCAACGAAGCCTGTGGCGCTATGGGCTTTGTGGCATAAAGTCCTTTAATGCTCTAATCAAATTGTGGCTTCTTTTAGCGCTGACTTGCCGTCAACTTTAACTTGTTGTTATCGTTGTTGTTATCGCTGTTGTTGCTATTATTGTTGTTGTTGTTTTTGTTGTTGCTATTACCGCTGTTGGCGCCTTTGTTGCCTTTGCTGTCGTCATTGTTTTGCTTTCATTGACGCGTTTATTAAAATTGCCGTGGCAAAGTTTTGCACAGAGGCACAATATTTTATTTTTTAATAAGAGCAGCTTAGTTAATTTGCTTTTGCTGCCATCTAGAAATATATATTATATATGTACGTATTTTGCCATTCTCCCCTGCACTTGATGGCGGTATTCCCTTGTGTCTCTCTCTCTTGTGGTTGGACTAATTTAATTTTCACCGTTGCCTGATTAACGCTTGTTTCGGGTGTGAGAAGACTCGATAAAAATGGGTTCGTAGTAGGTATGTGCTTTGTGAGACTTGATTATGTGCCAAATAATTGCTGTGAATAATTAAAATTGATTGATTTCAAGTTTCGTGATAGCCATTGATCTGTCTAAAGTACTTTCTATTGTGTTTTGTGATTAGTTGAAAGTTTTGTGTGCAAACAATTTAATTGTCTTTTGCTTTTGTGTTTGCTTGCAACAAACAAACAAACAAACAGATACAATTGAAAATTTGACAAATCTTAAGTTGTCTTTGCACACAAATCAATTCAATTTTCTCAAATCACTCTGCACCCTCTCTCTCCCTCTCTTTCCAACTTGCTCTCCTTTTGTCTCTAGGTTTGCTGTCAATTAGAGAAATGTTTTAAGTCTCTCTCTCTCTATGGAAAAGCGTATTAAGCGTAGCCTTAGCGTTGCATTTATACTCTAGGCTAAATGGCATTATTGTTGCACACATGATTTAGACGTTTGCAATTATTACGTATACGCAATTTATGCTACAATAATACTAAGCCTACGACAAAGACTAAGACAGAAGATGGACATGCAGTTAGGCAGCTAGACACACACTCGCATACACCTGAGCTCAACAGCGCTCCCATCAAAGTTAATTACTTAATGGCAATGTAATGCACAGGCATATAAATAACTAACACACATTTCATTGACTGGTCTCTGACAACCCAACACACACACACACACACACACACACACTGACATATTGGCTTTTATGGCACACTTTGTTTGCTGCTGCACTTTTGAAATATTTATTTTGAATTCTTGTGCAACAGTCGTCGTTGTCTCTATTTTTTATTTTTGCTATGTTTTTCTATGACAAAATTTGCATGAATGCATAATAAACACAGACATACATATCTATACTCACTCATACTCACACTCATACACATGTATTTAAATTGCTGCTAATGTTATTTATTTGCCATTTGGTGGCCTCACGCGCTTTAGACGCGCTGTTTTGTTGTCACTGCCACCCGCCACGTACCGCACCGCACCGCACCGCTCCGCAGCAAACACTCGCACTTTGCCCCACAAATGTTGGCGTCTAACTGACAAGCAACATTTACTGCTGCTGCCGCTGCGGCAGTGAGTAAGTTCATGTCCTGGATTCCGTTGCTGCTGGCGTTCAAAGAGCACCGGCAGCGACAGTTTCATCTCTCAACTCTTTGGCATCATCAGCTGCTGCGGCTGCTGTTTCCCACTTCGGCTCAGCTTCGGCTTTTGAGACTACTCGTGTCCGAGAGAGAGAGAGCGAAGAGTTTTGGGCGCGCCTTGTTATTGTTTGGCGCTCTCGTCAAAGAGAAGCTGTGCAGCTGTTTGTCGCTTTGTCGCGCTGCTATTTAACAGTGCTGTTGCGTTAACAGCAAGTGGAGACTTTTAGCAAAGCTGTTAAAAGCAGCAACGGTTGCTGTTAAATGTAAAATTTGAATTGCAGCAGTTCTGTTAGACTAAGTGATGACTATTGTAACATAAAGCATAAAATTGTTTTAAAATATACTATTTATACTAAATTAAATCAACTAAACTGCATTTCTAAATCAACTGAAAATAAACACTTCACTGCTTATCTGTTTAAGGTAGTCTTGTTTTGTAACATCTTTCACTTTAGTTGTAATGTCCTATTTGATGTTTTAACTTTTTTGTGCTGTGCTGTGCTTTGTATTTTGTATTACATTTTCAGCATCAGAATGAAGTGCAACATCAAGTGGCAGGCAACTGTGGCAACGGCCTTGTGCACTGAAGTATGCAATTGCAAAATCCTAAGGCTTTCCCTGTCATTGTCAGTGTAGTTGCTGTTGGTGTTATAGCTGTTGGTGGTGAAATCCTATTAGCCACATGCCTGTCTTCTTGCACATTTCAGACAGTCAGAGACTGGGGGAAACTCGCACAAAATGCAATGCAACAAGCGGAAATGTATTTTTCGGCTGAGGCTGCAGGAAAAGATATTCAACTGCCAAGCCGCTTATCAAAAATACTCGTAAAGGGAAAATCCAACAAACAAAAAATAAAAATACAATGAAATAAATAACAAAACTAAAAAAAAAAAATTAGTACGCTACCGATTTCATTTGCTGTGCGCAGATATATATTTATACGCTATATATAGTATATATGGAGCTTATCAGTCACTCACAGCAATGGAGATGGACTGCTGCACAATGGAACTCAGTTGATCCCGAGACTTTAGACTGACCTCTTGTATTTGACAGCTGAGCTGATTTTAATGCATTGTTGCGGCTTCTTGTGGCGTGTTGCTGGCGCACTTGCAACTAAGTATTTACTAAACCATTTGCTTGTGAAATGCTTGCAATACTTTAATAATGTACGATATGCTCGAGTAATCGATTTTGTAATCCAAATTGTTAAAATTTTACGCCAACTGTTTTTAAATCCACTTTTATTGTGTAATATTTTAATACAAAAATGTTAAAATTTTGTTAAGGCATTCGTAAAATACTTTTATAATTAATTCCGTCGAAACGTTATGTTGCTCTGGCTAATGGCTTTTGTTCCATAGCAACAATAAATATATTAAAATTAAATATAAATTAATTTGTCGTTGCTGAAATCAATAAACTTTAAAGCTGCTTAACGCTGCACAGTGGGACAATATGTTGATAATTCTACTAGTTTTGATAAATCAACAAAACTTTTAGTTAACATCTTTATTTGTAAAATAAAATGTATATTTTCGCATGCTAGAATTGCTTTTGCACCACTGTGTGTATCAGATTTATACAAATATGTATTTCCAAATAATTAATATAACTATTGCATTTTTGAAATTGACAGCAGACTGTTCTTAATATAAGGGAATTAAGCGTAAATATTTAAGCATATTATTCAATTAAATGCTTCATTACAGGCGGTTGGCAAAAAAGGATTACGACGCGATTCTGTTTGTATTTTGTGTACATACAATTATCATCAGTATTTTCCTTATATACATATGTATGCTGTTTAACTTTTTCCTTTTTTTGTATCTCGTATACAAGTATTAGCTAGTTTTCTGAAACTTTGTAACTATTTAAAAATTGATTAAAATGTGGATAAGAATGTCAATGTTATTTGGCATGAACTGCAAATAAATAACCGCAAGAATTGCACTTTTGTGCAGTCTCAAGTTTCTCTTGTATGTGTGTGTGTTGTCTGCGACGCTTTTGCGGCAAAGTTTCTGGCAAGCTGCAAATGCGACACGTGAATTTTCTACAGCCGGTGCATGACTAAAGGAACTAATGGTGCACACACACACACAAACATACACACACACGCTCACTGTCATGACACGTGTTTTGACTACAACAAATATGCTAAAAATGTTATGCCAAAAGTCAGCACAACAACAACAACGTGAAGCTTTTTGGTCTCTTTTTTTCTGCATTTTACAACGTTCAGTACCGCGAAGCTGCTAAACTTGGCACCGTTTGTTACCATTTGCTAGAATGTGCGCAAGTATTTTAAAAATGTATTTTTTAGGATGGCAGCTTTACATTTTGGGACACGTCGAACGTGCACGCCAAGCTAGCATGGCCCGAAAACAACAAAAAACACAGTAAGCTAGCTAAGCGCTTGGCTTGCCAGCGCGTATAAGTATGCTATAGTTTTTTGCATAGCGCATTTTATAGCGAGGGAGTGAGTGTATGTGTGGGAGTGTTGGAGTGTGAGTGCCATGGGTTAATGGAGTTTCAGTCGAAGCTCATGTGTCCTCGTGGAGCACGAAACTACGCGAAACTGTTGTTCCAAGAAGCAATTGCGATAAACTTTAGTTGTGATCTCGCTTAAAATCTCATTTTCATTGCATTCCCGACTTTTGGCATTGGTGTTTTCAAGTATTTTGTATTTTGTAGATTTTATGAACTGCCGCCGCCGCCTTGGCCGCTTAACTTTTGTTGGCTGCTGCGGCTCATTATGCAGACGACAGACGACAGACGAAGGACGAGAGTAAGGTCCAAAAGGGTCCAAAAGTCGCGACCAGCACTTGGCAAGCGGCCCCAGACGGCCTAAAGTTGCCGTTTGTAACATTTCCAAGCAAACACTCGTAAATAAGCAAGGCAGCAGCAACAGCAACAGCAACAACAATAACAACAACAACTACAGCACAATAAGCACTAGGCTCTGCCGCTGCCAATGCGGCGGCTGCTGCTGCTGCTGCACTACCAGCGCATAAAAGTATGCAACAATAATGCGGACGAGCAGCGAAACATGGCCAACATGAGTTTATTAAAAATTTTGAGCACACCCCACGCGCCAGCCCTTTTATACCCGGTACTTGTAGAGCTTGGGTATATTGTTTGTTAAGTAGTGAACTGCAACTGTTTGTTAAGTAGTGACATGACAGATACTATAAAGAAAGTACAAAGTTGACCGGCATTTGGAGGTACTTAAATCTTAAAGACTGTGTAAGCGTATCTCACCTTAACTTAATTTATACAAATTAATATTTTTAAATATTTTTTTTATTCCCTTGACTAACAGGTATCTCATAGTCGCATGCACACATTCCACTTGCTAGTAGTTTTTCTCATTTTCTCTTATATTTTTTTCTGTGCTTTGTTTTGTTTTGTTGCCGACTGATGTTGTTCTTTGGGTGCTTTATTTTCTGTATTTCATTTTTTTTTTTTGTATTTCATTTCGTTTTTTTTTGTCGTTTTTTATTTTTATTTTGAGCTACTTGGGGCAGCACAACATGCACTTGAGTTTCATTTGCTTGTTTCGGCATCGGCTCCAGGACTCGCACTGGAGTGCCCAAAGTACCCAGAGTTTGAGAGTATGCGAATAGCAGAGTACGATGCAATGCCAGAGAGTGCATTAAGCATTTGTAGTACCTCGAAAAAGTTTTATGTACATTGCGAGAGCGCCAAAAGAAAACCACAACCACAATGAAGTCGAATGTTTGTTGCTGCTTTTGTTGCTGTTGTTGTTGCTGTTGTTGCTGCTGCTGCTGCTGCGGCCAACGAGGTTATTATTATTATTATTATTATTGTAGATGTTGTTATTGTTGTTGCAGTTGTTGTTTGCCGGCCAAGTTGTTCACTTTGTTAAATTATGTGCGGTATTTGTATGCACATTTGCACACATAGTGAAAGCCAGCAATTTGCGAGAGTTTTTGTTTGAATTGTGATCTCTTCAGTTTTTGAAAATCTCATGTGTTTATTAATTAAACAAAACTGCAGCCACAAGGTCTTGACCTAACTCGAGTATTTCATAAATATTTTATTACATTTTATGCATATTTTAATTTTTATATAATATGTGTATTTGTATATTTAAAACTTTATTTGTTTTGAAGTAAAAACACTACAGTTGTATATTAGAAACAAGTTTCTGTCAGACAAAAAAGGTTTTTATAATTCAAATCTCTTAGTTAAAGCTTTATGAACATTTAGCTTATTACTTAGTAGTTTTAAAGCGACACAAAATTATTTAAATCGGTTTTTTTTTCTTTTTAATCCCACATTTATAATGTCGTTTAATTATAAAGAGCGACCTTCATTTAATTAGGGATTACAAATACTTAATAAAAAACTTTTCTATTACGCTGACATGACGTGTGGAGACAACAAATTCCGCTACAAATGCAGACAGATATACCCAGATTTAGATACAGATACATTCACTTGGCGTGGAAGTTATTCAACCGCGCATTGCATGACAAAATCTTAATTAACCTCAGGGTGCTCAACATAAACCAGCACATTCACACACACACAAACACAGCCACATACACTTACATATACACACACATATATACAGTGGGGCTAATACGCGAACATTTCAAGTGAATGAAACAAGCTGAGCAAATAAAACTATATGTGTTTCAGTGTGTGTTTGAGTGTACGAGTGTCTAAGTACATATTCATTTGGTATGTTACGCACTTTATTCTAACTCAAAGACAATCCAACACACACAGACACACACACACACACACACACTCATATATGAGACTGATGCTACTGCTCGGGAATTACATTAAGCGTCGGGCATAATAAATTATTCCGTATGATATGATTCTGGTACATGATAAGCGTTTGTAATTTTAACTGTCAGTTAAATGAGTAAATGGCCCCGGAGCCTGCGCACAGCTGAAGGGTTAGTGAGATGGTTGTATAGGCGATGTAGGAGGGGGAGCTTAAGGGGGGAATGGGGAGGCTTTTTCTATGCGCGTACGATTTATAATTCTTAATATTTATCTTTGGCAGGAAACTTGAACATTAGAGCGCGCGTAAATAAAAGTTGAATGTCAATATTTGCCAACACACACATACACACACACACACACACTCACACACACACATAGACAGACTCTCACACATAGACATATAGTATGTGTAATTACTTTTCGCTGCTAAAGTTGGCAGCAGAAAGGGCGTTGACATGTACGTGACTATAATCAAGCCGCGTTTGGCAATGACTGCGCCACACGATCTGCACTCCATACAAGCCAACACACACAACCGCTCTACCCCCACAATCTGTCCAGCTGACCCCAACACCATCCATACCCCTCCCCCTCTTCCGTTGCACGTTATTTGCTTTGAAATTAAAAAAGTTTTCGTCGCTGTGCGCTGTTTTAGACTCTTCTGCTTTGGCTCTGCGTTGATTTACATGTTAAATAATTTTTGATGCCTTCGTCCGGCGCAAAATTGTTTCAAACGCATTGCATAAAAGCCGAATATGACTATGAGCCAAGTTCTGTTTGCCGCCTGTAAATATATGCACTGCCTCTTTGACTTTTTTCTTTATTTTTGGCTTTGACTTTACCATTTTCATTACCATTACCATTTCCATTTCCATTGCCTTCGAACCAAACAGCTCATTAAATCACGCTGTTAAAGTTGAGACTTAAAAGCTGAATTTTAAACGTCGCATTGGACACGTCGAAAAGAAGTCGAGAGATACAAGCAGAGTCAATATTTAAAAAAATACAGCAATAACAAGTGGCTCTCAAGTACAGGAATTTAAGCAGTGAAGTTTTGCTTTGAAAATCAAATCAGGAAAAAACTCTCGACTTTTCGATACCCTCTGTGCATAGCTAAGCAAGCTTGTTTGGAAACTTTAAACTACGACGCATTAAAAAAAAGGTTGCATACTTTTCGGCTCTAGTTATAATTAAAATCTTTTATTTAACGGCTATGTTCTTCGAATATTTTAATGCGATTGAGTATTGTGTTTTATTTAAATAAAATTGATAATTTAAGAACATAAACTATATTTAATGATTTTAGCTTTTATAGTTTACATTATAGAAACATTTTAAACTTATCTAGAGACTCGGAGCAATTAAAATTATCTTTAATATATAGTTTATTTATAAAATAATAGTATTCTGTTTTCAGCTAAAAATACTCACTTATACATCTCGTACTTTAAAATCGAACTATGTTCTTCTTTGATATTGAAGCTAAAAAATGGTAAAAGACACACATCTTTTGTTTTAGAGCTGCAAATCTCTTGTGCTTTGAGCACTGAAATTGTTGTTGTAATTTAGCTATCTGTTTGCTTGGAAACAGTGCCACAAATTGTTGTGCCCCAAAGTCGGTATGCACAAAGCACTATCGCGAATTTGTGCAGATTTTGAGTTTTGCAGATATGCAGTTTGAAAGCAAATCAAAGTACTAGACGCGTGGATAGAGAATGAAGATATGGAGATGTGGAAATCAAAATGGAGAATATGTAGGGATCTCTGTTTCATTCCACATGAAGTGCAATGCAAAACAACTTAAAATGTCATATGAAATTTGTAGCGTTTGCTGATTGCGCGTGTTAAACAGAAGGAGGGCGCGCCGTGGCGGACGGTAAGAAGCGAATCGTGCCACATGCAACACACACATACAATCGTTAAAAGAAGAGCGCGTAAATCCAGTCACGCCCACGTTCACGCCCACTCTCGGCGATAAGGGAGCGGGTAGTGCGGAGCGGGGTATGAACTAAAACAAAAAGCAACGTCGCTGTTGAAGCCGAAAGCAACGTGGCAAATATAAAAACGAATGCGAAAAATCACAAATTCCGAAAAAAATCTTTAAATCCCATGGATTTATGCATTTTTACGTTGCACTTGCTGCTGCCACATGTGGGTTGTCTATCGCAGCACCGCCTTCGCCCGTCACGCCCATTCGCCCATACACGCCCACTAGCCCACACACGCCCATTAAAGCCCTCGCTCGCTTATTCTATATGTTTTTGTGATTGTGCAAATGCGGGCAAAAGCAATGCTGTCGACGTCTCTGTCGACGTTGAAGTTGTCGTCGGCGTCGACATTCACGTTTATGCGATTTCTGCAGTTTGCCAACATCGCCTTAAGGTGTAGCAGCAGTGCGCTGCACTGCGTCTGTAATGCAACACAATTGCCATTAGGCTGGTGCTTATTAGTGCTGCTAAACTGTTGTCTAGAGTTGAAAAGTCAGTGAATAGAACAAACAAGTAAATTACAAAATATTTAAAAATTGCATTTAACATAACAGACTTTTCTTTATAAAATTCGAAATTTTATTTTTTTAAATTAAAAAAAAAGGAAAAATGAATGAAAGCATTTTTTAAACAAAAAAATATAAAAACTTCGGTGTCAAAAAATAAATCTGAGAACAATAGCTTCATTCCGGATAAAACTGGAATTTTTTAAAATTTGTAACACATAATTTATATTTTTTTGTGAAATATTAAATAAATCAGTATGAACTATAAACAACTAACGCTATAGAAATAAAACTTTTGCTAGCTCACTCTTTTATTTAAAAATATTTTAAGATATCATTAGTGAAACTTAAGTTTAGTACATGAGCGGAAATAAAATCTGATCTTTAAAAACAATATATTGTAAAGATGTTCACATATATATATATTTATATATTATATAAATACATATTTATATTTCAACAAATCATAAAGAAAATTTTAAGATTATACAAATTTTAAAATAATATTATATTTGAAAAGAAGGAAACTATATAATTTTACATACAAAATTAAATTCACTTAAAAACTTAACTTAACTTATTTTATTTTTGCATTTAAATAATAAAGTTAGTTTTTAAATGTTGACTGGTGTTTGGGTCCAGCCTAATGCATATACAAATGTACGTACTTATAGGTCCCATAGAGCTCAGAGCAGCCATTGATGACGTTACTGTCGACTGTCGTTTTGCTGGTGCTGGTGCTGCTGCTGCTGCTGCTGCAGAAGTGTGTCTGGATGCGCTATCTGAACGACGACAGAAGCAGCGGGAGTTGCACCTTTCCAGCTTGCCAGATTGAGCCAAAAAAAACAAAACCCTCAAAAAAGCTGGCCCACACACACTTAACGCCAACGAGAAAGTTCACACAATCGATTGGTGTTGCCCCCAACTGCAGCAACAATGGTGGCTCCTGTTGTTGTTCTTGTTGTGCCTGTTGTTGTTGTTGGTGTTGATTTTATGGCATGCTGCAAACTATCTGTCGCTTTTGTTTTACGATTCCTTTTGCGCTTGATGATCGTCACCGTAGCGGGCGTCGCATCCCTGCATCCCTCCATTCGTCCTCCATCCTCTCGTAATTCCATCCTCTCGTCCTGCTTTTGTCCTGTCGCTTACTTCTTCCTTCCACTGCTGCAGTGGCCGGCGGCATAATCGTGTTGCTGTTTGCTGCATTGGATGTTTGTTTGTCTCCGCAATTCCAAACGAAGCCGGAGCTCAAATCGGTTTGGGCCTCGGGCTATGAAGCTGGATTTCATTGTTGGTTCTTTGCTGTGTCTCTGTGTGTGTTTGTGTGTGTGTGTGTGCCGCATTTTTTTGTTCGCATTGTCGCTGCAATCTCGGTGTAATATTTTATTTTCAATTCGCATTTAGTGCAGCCGTGGCAAGCGTGGCAAGCGTGTCTGGGGCAACATCTAAGGGAAGAATAAATTGTATCTGACAATTGGCAATTGGCCTATCCGCCCGTTTGATAGTGCGACGGGCCCAGTTCCAAATAGGCAGCCAGCCAGAGAATGAGAACGAGGGCAACGAGGTGCACACAGAGAGTGAAGGAGAGAGACAGATAGGGAGTGAAGGAGGAAGCGAGAGAGAGAGAGCTGAATGCCAATAAATTGTGGGCGTGTCTTGTTCCTGTTTCTCTTGTTGTTGTTGTTGAATGCCAAGCATTTTATGCTGAATCACGAATTGCATTAGACAAGGCTCTCGCCGCTGTCTCTGTGGTTGGGCTTTGCCAATTGGATTATCACATGGATCCGAGCCCATGACACTTTTCATTAAAACTTGCGTTCGCACGTTGAACGTAAAGTGCGTTCGTTTGGACATGCTTTAAACAGCTCCATCAATGCCAAATGCCTGCTGAGACCCAGTCCAAACAGTCCAGTCCAGTACAGTCCAGTCCGTCCGACTGTCTATTCGACGTGAAATCGAAGTAATCCAGCAGCTGCACTGATAAATGTCAAATAAGCTTTGAGTGTCCTCGCTGTTCCCGGCGTGAAATGCTTTTTAAGCACTCACACGATGTAAATGTGGAATGCGGAAAGGGAATGAAAATAATGGGAATGTGGATGTGAATGCGGATGTGTATATATCGTAGTCGATGGCGTTGTCCATGTCCGACCATGTCGAGGGCGCATTACGAGCAAACAAAAATTTGCTCTGTCAACTAAATGTCAGAAAAATGGCCGGCAATGGCACTTGCTGTGCTTCAGCTGTTCCTGCTGCTGCTCCTGCTCCTCCTGCTGTTCCCGCTGATTTGAGTACTCCTACTTTTGCAACTGCTACTCCTTGATGCTGTCCCTGGCACGCACGCACTTGATCAATCATGCGAGGATGACGACGATGCTGCTGACAAGTGTATGTCTCTGTGTGAGTATCGGTGTGTGTGTGTGCTATGTTGTATTTGCATTGATGACAACTACATGTCGGCAACCACAGTGGCAGACGCTGACGATTATGGAGCACCTGCGGGATCTGACAACGATTTGCTCTGCAGATTGTGTTTAAATGTAGGCACTATTTATTCCCCTTCTCCTCTGACCCTTCCCTTGCCCCTTCCTCTGCCCCGTACGCCACCAAACAACTGTTTGCTGTCACCTTGCACATGCCGCATATTAATAAGCCCTTTGGCAGCGCCATAACTAATGGTTTGCCATTCGTTACAGCCAGGCAATCGACAGCCATTAACCACCCTGTAGCCACCTAAAACACCACCATCCCGATTTACTCCAACCCCCCCAACCCACTAAAGCCACCAAAGTACTCGTAATAGCAAAAAATTATAGAAAACGAATGCTGCCAAATGCTTTGAGCAAATCCAAACAAATGTTTGTGCTTTTAACTGGGATTATCGACGCGTTATTTATGCCCATCATTTTTCTTAAACTGAAGTGGAAGATGTACATCTCTGCGCCACTGTTTACAGTCGGCGGTAGCATTTCTCTGACCACAGATAGAGCTTACGCAAAACAGAAAAAAAAAAGACGCGGTGGTTGGTTTTTTGCTTTTTTTTTAAATTTGCAAATACAAACAGCTAATGGCTAAGTGTCTTAACTATATTAGAATTGAGTGTCTTTGTGCTTTGAGCACAGCTGACAATTGTCGCTATGGAGTAATGCTTTTGTAACAAAAACCAAGATCTAAATTTTACTATACTAAATAAAAATGTATTTTTTACCGAAAATTAAATTTAAGATTATATTAAATTAAAATTTTAAAGAAGTTTGATATAATTTATTTTTTTAGAAATATTTATATAAACTTTTTTTTATGCTCTTTCTTATAAACTTTAGTATACAAGAAATATTTATTAATATTTATTTATTAATTTGAGAGCAAAATCATATGTTGTTTGCTCTCTGTGTAACACATTCTCAAGCAATTAATTATCACAAGAGTTTGCTAACTAATTTCTCGAAAATTCTTGAGTGCATTATAATCCTGTTCCCCTTTGAACACGTTGAAAATGATCAGCAGAGTACTGCAATGGGATTAGCTCACCTTATGACCCAACACACTTGTGGCTTGCTCACTGTTCTAACTCGATTATTTGGCGCGTGTTGCTGTTAATCACACACTCACACACTCTCTCACACACACACACACTCTCTCACACTCTCACACACTCACACACACACTCGCACAAACACACACACATATACATTGAAAATTAATTGAACCGCAGGTTAAAAGCTTGTTAACAAGATGCTTAAAAGAAAAAGCTTTCAACAACAAATGTGTCGACCCTGCTGCCTATTGGGAAAGTTGTGCGTTTTACGCATACGCAATGTGGCCCGTGTGAAAAATACTTTGGGTAAAAGTTTTTGAAAACAAAAAAAAATATATGTATATATATATTTAGGGGGTGGTTAAGCCTAAGCTAGAAAAGTCTTTTCACTGCCATAAAAAGCAAAAGACCTTTTCTATTAAGGTAAATGCTACAACAAAGAGAACCCAAGACTTGAGCTTTGTTTTGGCGCAACTTTATCAGACACCCAATTAAAAGGGCTTTATAACAATTAGAGCTAATAACACGCTTCAATTGTGCCAGCAATGCCAGCCAGAGGGCATTCCCAACTTTCTCCACCCAGCACACTTAGCATTTTATTTTTATTACGATTTTTTGGCATTCTTTTTTCCACACTGACATCGAGTAAGCGAGAGAGAGTGAGAGACAAGAAGGGCTTATGGTTTGGGTTTTTTATGTGCTGGCATTTTTGGTTAAAACTGCGGTTGCAATTAAAGCGAAAGACCACAGCAATTAGCAAATTGACAAGTGGATTTTCTATGAGTTTGCCAAATCTAACTGTAATCGCAGTTACTCTTGTAATTAAAAATAGTATGACTATTGTTTTGGCATTTAGCAGGCATCTCTGTCCATCCGGACATCTATCCATCCGTTAGCTAAACTGAATCCTTCGCTGATTCTCAAAACTTTAGTTCAAACAAAAAAGTGCAGCGTAAATCTCTGAAATTTGATAAATTAGTTGAAAAACTACAAAAAAAAAATATAAAACTTTCTATGGCTGCCTGAGCTGCTTATCCATTTGACTGTCTGTCTGTCTGTCTGGGCCATGTGAAAAGTTTTTGGCCAAATGCAAAATCCAATTTTTCGAATGAAAAGTCAAACATGAGTTTAACTTTTGATCCGTTTGACTGCCTAAGCAGTCAACAGCCAACAGTCAACTTTCCCCCAAAATTGAAAATCTCTTTTTTCGCTCTCCCAAATCAATTTGCTAACTGACTTCAGTGATAGGTCCCCAAAAAGCACTGACATCAAATCGATATTCCAGTTTTGCGCACATTTTCAGCAACTAATTTGCAATCATTGGGTTTTTTGTTAATTTTAATTTGATTATATATACATATATATATATTTTGCACAAAAAGCCCATCACATCAATATTGCCAGCGGCTGCACATTGCCTAAAATCAATGAAAATTTTCTAAATTTTTAATTCAATTGTATGAAAACAATATTGTTGTTGTTGCTAGAACTGTAGAAATTTGTCGAATAATTGAATAAAGCTCAATGATTGATGATTTGCATTGGCTCATATAAATTGTATGGAGCAGTTTTTCCAGGGGATTATGTGAAGCTTAAGTTAGTTTGCATGCTTTGTCTATTTATTGAGAAATTGATTTTTAACCACTGTGTCTCAAATGATAATTATTAAAAGCAATTTCATTGTGCTCATATAGAAATAATATTTGCTGATTTGTGCCTGCATTTTATGCATGTGCTGTCATCGAATTCATCGCATTTTATTGATATGCGCTGTGAAAATAGAATTTTCTAAATTCGAATCTAATTAACATTTGCTTCACAATTTGTATAATGTATAGTGTTTTGGGGCCAATTGCTGCGATTGCAATTGGTTTGGCTAAAATTTGCATTTTAATGAGCTTCAATTGGCATTAATTGTTGCCAGTTGTGATGGAAGCAGCCTTTAAAGCGCGAAAACTTGTTTAATTAGCAGTTCGATAAATGCTTTCAAAAGCTATCATTGTATTTATTAACAATACGTGCAGTTTTACCTCAAATCCAGTTGCTTTGTCTAGGTTACAGTTCTTAAGTAACAATGCAGCAAGCGATGCAGCAATAGTGCAACAATACCTAGCACTATGCAATAGGCAGAAGCACCACAAATACTCTCATATACGCTATGTATGCACATTGATGCATAAGAGTCGCACACACATCTACCCACTCACACATCCACCCACACACACACAGACAAACATGGCATATGGCTGTGCCGTTGCAAACACATGCTCAATTGAATCGAAATTGAATTTGCAATTCTATGTGCTGAGCTAACGCCATTTTCTTTGGGATGCGGCAAGCCCCAGCTACGAATACTTTTTTACTTTATGCTCTCTTATTGAAAAAAGCGAGTATGCTGAATCTATCAAAGACTTGGCCACAAAAAACCAAAGTGCTAACTGCATACAAATAAAACAACTATAAAGTATAAAGCAGGTAAGTGTAATTTTTGTTTTAAACTATTTTTCGATTACAATTAACATACTGTTTAACTACACTTGCAATAAACTAAAATCAGTTGTGGAGTTACGCATTAATTTACATGACGTATACTTAATCTGGGGCCACCATAAAGCGAATATTTCTTATTCAACATGTGGTATTTGTTTGAATTGCATCATTTAAATTCTACAAAATTATATTGTTAAATTCTATATTTTAAAGCTCTAGAAAATGTATATCACTGCATAAAATAGATTTCTACTTTCACAATTTATTTATTTTTCTAGCACACTGAGTTTCCCTTAATAGATAGATAGTGTATAGAATTATCGACTTGTTGTGAATTTGAATTTGATCCATGCTTTTTATGCTGCCTCGACGGGCACTTGGCAGCTTCCTTTCGATGCGACGTGCTATTCGATTTGCTTTTGTCCATGGCCGATCTCTCATGTCGCTGTGCGTATTTGTATGTTTGCTTTCGCTTTTTTCTTTGTATTTGCATTTCGTTATTGAGATTGAGACAAAGCAGAACAAAAAACTGCTATCGACGCTGGCTGAGTCTGCTTTTGCTGTTGCTGCTTCTTCCACTTCCACTTCTATTTCTACTCTTATTTCTATTTCTATTTCTGCTTTTGCTGCATTCAATCATCAATGACATTTACACATTTCACTTGGCGCATTTCTGCAGCTGATGCTTTTTGTTGTTAGCATTTTGACACGCCCCAAAAGGCGCTCGAATATAAGAGTGGGTGTTACATACACTCGTCCTACTACCTCTCCTATGTCTAACTTGTTGGGTATACGTAATTGGAGCCCACATCTGAGCGCCACCCAAAGCTACTGATTGGCAAATCCAGTGCATGTCTTCAAAGTCTTTTGATTTATTGATTGATTGTCAAAGCGATTTCAGTTTGCTCAACTGGCTCGTAACTAAATCTGTCCTACAGCATAATTAAATTGCAAGACTACCGACAAAAAAAGATGTCTAGTACCTGGCTCAAATCATTTGTGTTGCATTTTTGTGTCGCCATACTTAAAAGTACTATATCCATATGTTTATGTATATGTTATGTGTGTTTTGTATTTACATTAGGACTGCTGCTTGTCCACTCGACAAAATGATTTGTATGTCAGACGTGGGGTACAAAACACACTCTCACACAAACATACGCACACTTTAAGCACATGTTAAGCCCCACAAAGTATGCCACACTTTTGTTTGAGTATTGAGGTAAAGTGTGTTGCTTTTGTTTGCTTTGACTGCGGTTATGCTCAAATGGAATTGTGTTTTTAGCCAAATGCAAATGCCTTTTCACAAGGACAAGTGGTCCAGAACAACACAATAAGAGCAGCATTCAATCGCATGCAGTTAAAGTTTTTGCTCATTAAATGGAGTTAAAATTATTTTAATAGGGAGTTTAAAGCTCTACCAAGCAATAAAATTTTAAAGTAAATTTAATGTAAGTATTCCTCTTCAACTATACATATACTGATTAGCTTAAATACGCTCTCAAAACGGCTTTTCATAGTTTTTAGATAATTTGCATCACCGAATTGTTAATTTTCTTCAAATTGTTACTGAATGAGCGGCAAAACTTTTATGATTTCCATATGCAGAGTGGTTTGACTGTCACGATGAGTTGGCCAAGGCTAAGTCTGGACGAGGATATTACCGTTTTGTGCACACCGTTGCATCCATTGCATCCCATGACATTCTCTCATTCTCATTTTTGTTCTTGGTTTTTAGCGTTTCTTAGCAAATTTGCAAGGATATTTAAACTGTTGAGAAGTTTTTACGTGCGCCGTCATAGTTTGAAAGCTACTTTTCCCCACATAGCTTGAGGTTTATGCAGCTGCATAAATGTTACTTCTACTTACGTAAATTACAAAATAAAGTTATTACGAAAAGTAATTTAAGTTAAAAATTTTTGTGCGCCGCCAAGTTACCCGCGAAATTGTGCAGCCAACTGGCAATGTCCCCCCTTGCCCACCACCACAGATTCTTCATTTTAGTTTTTATAGCCTCTGAGGGGTATAATGGGTTTGTGAAAAGTATGTAACAGACAGAAGGAAGCGTGGCAGATCCCATAAAGTATATATATTCTAGATCAGCATTATATAGCCGTTTACGTCAGTCCATCTATGCGTCTGTCCGTATGAACAAACAGATCTCCGAGATGGTAGCCGTTTTAGTCAGTATCGACCACATATTTAGTCAGGCAATACGGTGTGCTCTACTGTACTTTGCATTCTTGTTCTTTTTCTTAGGTGCACCACCGCATGTGGGCGTGTGGCAAGAGTATTCGCGTCTGTTGGCATAAAATCAGGTAAGAAGTTTGCAAAATAGTTACGCTCTGGGCGCATCTCACTCTGCGCTAATTTGAACTTAAAGCTGGGTACAATTTTCTAGCTAACTGGTTTGGTATGAGAAACGGCAAATCAATTTGCATTAAATATTCAAAATTCATGCTACAGCAGTCGCATGCGGAGTATGTGTGTGCAACTACGAAATGGGACTGACACTCATAAAGAATGCAAACTGCAGCTTAAAATCGTAATGTAAACTTTTAGCCTTTGCGTCGATTTGCGGCGTTGCAGAAGAGAGAGAGAAAGAGAGCGAGAGGATTTCGGAACGGATTGGCTACAAACAAACACGGTCACGCTTAATCAATGGCCCAATAAGTAAACAAACAAACAACAAACCAGACCAACAACAACATGAAAAAAACATCGGGAACTTCTACTCACATTGAGTGACCAACGACAAAACGGTAAGCAATTGTACAAACCTGTAATGTCAGTCGATGTTGTTGCTGTTGTGTGTTTCAGTTGTTGCAAAATCAAGTTGAAAGTTCCTGCTGGCAACTTGAGGTGCAAGTGTCGTGTTTTTGTCAACGGGCCAACAGCAGCAATTTCCGTTTCCTGGTGCCACGTTGATGAAAAGAAAAAAAAAATAAATAAAAAAACGAAATAGAGAAACAGCAACGAGTAGTAGTATAAAAGTTTAGATTACAAATTCACATACGTACACTGGCCAACAGGGCAGCAGTTGATTTACTACTGCCTGTCTCCCTACTTACCCCCGCCTTTCTCCAGCTTTTGGGTTATTCCCATTTACGTTTGGTGTTGTTGTTGTTGTGCTTTTTTGTGTTTCTCATGGCAAGCCAGGCGCATGTTTTGTGGTCACTCTGTGTGCTGCAATTGGAGCAGTCTCTCAACTGGTTTTTGGTTGCTCTTGTTGCACTGTTGTTGTACTGTGTTGTACTTTTTGCCAGTGCCAGTCATGCGTGCCACGTGCTACGCTTTGATGTGGTGCTTACTCTCTTTTGCCTTTCGTGCGCCTTGCACTGATGTCTTTTCAGCTTTTTTCCTGCCAGATCTGACTGCTTTGAAAAATGGTTAAGTATCGATATTTACTTCAATCGAATAATTTCCCTCAATAATTCCCTCCTATGTAAATTGATGCATTTTCCAACACTAACATTGTGAAATTCTTGTTTTTTTTTTCATTATGAATAATATGTTTCTCAATATGGAAAAAAAACAACACGTAATTTAAACTAAGAGGGTATAAAAAATCAGCTGATTTTCCAACTGTTTTTTCCGGGGATTCAGCGGTTTTTAACAGTTTTTTTGTGTCAAACTAGCTATTTTTGCTCAATAAAAAAAAGTGACATCACTGGCGCTTTGCCTAAATAAACTTAAAGTAATAAAAACGAGCAAAAACGAAAACGAAAACGAGAAAAAAAAGGAGCAAGGAAAGAAAAGAAAACATCACAAATTCGCACACGCCGGAGTGCTACAAATGCTGCTTGTACATTTGGCTAAATTGGACACAGTGAAAGCCACTGTCGAACACACACACACACTCACACACACACAGTAGCACGAAGCAGTTTGTAAATATTTTATGCAAAAACACAAACACAGTGAGGCTTCGTCGCAGCCACAGCAGATACCTGGAAATGTTTTTCAACACATCTGTACACTCACCATCAAATAATATTTACTTTACCGTCTCTCACATACCCAAACCCCCTCCCCCCCTTCCACACACACACACGCACACAGTTATCTGAGTGTATCTGAGACATACGGTTCATTAGGCAGCTCAAGAATCTCACACGAATTGTAACTCAAAAGTTTTGCAGCTTTTACCTGAGGCAATTAAATAAAAGTCTTGACTTCAAACAGAAATTACCCAACACTAAGCAGTACAGTAAGCCGTTGCAACTACTACTTAAGTTTTGTACTGTAAAAAAAAAAACAAACGCTTGTTTCTCCAAAAAATGTGCAATGATTTAAACATCAAAGTTTATTAGAACAATATAATAATTGTTGGGGCTATAAGAAAGGTAGAATTACAAATTTATTGATTAAAAGGCAAATTTAACTTTAAAAACCAATTTAAAATTAAACAGTGCATATAGCCTATTTATATCAAGCAAAGTTTTGCATTTAAATTAAAGATTTATATGTAATTACAATCTACTTATATTTTTAAGTACTTACATTAAATTATTATTAAAAAGTTAACTTATTATTTTAATTTTATATACACTTGAAAGTGAATTAAATAAATTCTTTCACTTGGAATGTATAATTTTTTCTGGTATGGCTTGGCGATCATAAGTTCAATGATATCGCTTACTTAAAAAGTGATTAAAGATGAACAAGTTTCCCATTACGATTTAATTGCTACAACGCCTACTTTTACATATGATAACTATGCAATCTTAACCAATAATGATATTAATTTTAGTATTTTATGTACTAAAATTGTTTGAGAGTTTATGTTCGAATTTTAATCATTTCAAATTATATTTCAAATCTGTTATACAAAAAATTTACAACAAAGAATTGTAATTGTCATGCAATACTATAACTTTTTAAACTATTTAAAATAGCTTCACATTCGTTTGCAGTTGAACTAATGCTTTAACATAATAGATATGCAGCTCTACGAATTAAATTACACCATGTTCGACATCTAATATCACACGGATGTGCAAAATGCGATTGCATTTAGCTGCCAATGAATACGTACATATAACTTTTTTTTTTTTGGTGAAATAGCACAATGTTGTGCTTCAGTTCAGCTGATGTGAAACGAATCGTTCCATAAATAAAGCAGACTAATCAGCGCTGCCATTTGCAGCATTATTGTCACGTATTATTTTACATTTGTCTGCATTTGCATTGGCATTCTCAATGTCCGTGCTGGCAAGTGTACACATAAATTTTGCCACTGGCAGCGGGAAAAGGCTTTGAAGTTTTAATGCACTATTAAAGGGCGTATTCGCTATTAAATAGACTTGACAAAGAAACATTAAAACATTAGTGAAAATTCAAAATTATATATGTAATCCAAATTCCCTTTGCTTATTATCATACCTTCTTTGTCTTTTTGTTTGGCAGTGTATACAAGTTTCGTTGTACTGTTTGATCGGCTTTGTTGCTGCTTGTTATTTATTCACTGCTTGTAAGTGAAGTTCACATTTGAAGGGATGCGCCGAATGCAAACATATTGCCAACTTCTGTTTGTGTTGTTGCTTGGCTCAAGGACATCACACACTCACACACACACATGGACACTTAGACAGTCTCTCTCTTTCGTTTCCTTTTCGCTGGATAGTAGAGTGTTGGAATTTGCTTTGGGGGCAGCAGGTGGCGCGACATTATTACCGCATCGAGATGCTGTGTGATGCTGCATGTGTATAGTATGTTCTGATCAATTTGTTGCTATTGTTGTTGCACTTGCCACATTGCTGGCAATACGTTGAGTTGAATTTGCTTAGCTGTTTGCCACTCCATATTGTTGCATGCAACTTGCAACACTGCAACAGCCATTCAAATTCTGTGAGTGCAACGACAATGCGATGAACTGTAACGTTGCCACGTGGCTGTCACTGTTGCAAGAGTTATCCGTATCACTAAAGTTTATCGATTGCTGATATAGGAACTCTTCGTATAGCATTATATATATATATTCTTGTTCTTGTATAAAACAACTGCCAACTAAAGATTTTTTAATGATGTCTTGTGAGATTTCTTTTGATTTACAGAAACGAGCAACAATATAAAACTTTAAATCTCCAAAGTGTGCCTTGTGGAATACTCCCCACACACAACGTATGATACAATCACGGTAATTGTGAACTTTTTGGCAGTAAAAGCTGCAAAAAAGAAAAAAAAAATACGCTTCAGCGGAAAAGTCGACAGCGTCAAGTGAAGATTTACTTCGGTTTGGCAAAGCTCCCACAAATGCTTCATTGTTTGTGTATAAGTGTGTGTGTGTGTGGGAGTGTGTCCATAAGAAATATGTGCTGTGGCACACAGGAAAGTAAAATAACAGACTCGTGTCATAATTTACACGTGTGTGTGTGTGAGTGCAAAAAACAGCTCACTTCCTCTCTTTCTCACACTATCTTTGGGGTCAGCAGTTGGCAGACCAGGTTCTTGGCAACCCTTGCACCACTGTGCAGCTGGCTAAAAAGTGTGAAAGGACGATAAGATACAAACCAAGCGTTGTCACACACCCACACATTCCCACCCCAAATACTCAGACATCCATTAGCCCCCAAATGCTGGATATGCTGTTGCTGTTGGTGGGACTCATTAGGCCCGTCTCTTGGTTTATGCAAATTATTATTCGGCTTTCCTTTCACTGGCAACTTAATCATGCATGTTTACACGCAAGTACGAAACTCAAACAACCAACCGAACCGAGTAACAAAGTAAGTAAGAGGCACAAAGAAGCACAGCATTCTGCCCTCCCAATGATATATATATATATATACTATATAGTAGAGTGTATTTAATCTCCATACAGAGAGGGCTAATCAACGCGCGCATGTCGAAACACAAACATTTAACTGAATTAAGTTTGTTTCCAACAATTTTTGCATAGCTAATTAGACGTAGGTACAAGACGGGGCCAAGACGACGAGTTCAGTACATGTTCTTAACATCGTCACCCATTCACTCACTCTTGTGTCCTAAACAAATGATGTCTGCTTATTTCTTGTTAAGGCCTGTCAGAGAGCCTTTTACTCCTTCGCCACCCTTTAATTCACCCCTGACGTTGCCATTTATACCCTGTACTGCTTCAATAGGTTTTCAATTGTTACTTAACATTCTGCATTACTTCAAATTTCACTTTAATTCAAGAATGTTAAAACAGTTCTACAAGCATATCTTTAAGTAGTTCATTCAAGATTTACTCTGTTAATTTTAAATTTATTCCCTAGAGAATTTAAATTTAGTTGCTTTTAAAAAGATCATATCTACATTTAATAAATTTAATCTATTAAAATATAAACTCCATCTCAATATCTATCAATAATATCTTATTGCTATGAGTACAATCAAATACATTTGATGAAACTGAGAGAGTTTGTTGCTCGCAATGGTCTCTCTCTGCTCAGATTCATTGTTGTGTACACTTGGATTCGCAGAAGTTTGAGATTGTTTAGGAATCTACAAAGTTGACATAACGAAGAAAGTTTTGTGAGAGGCTCAGGTGCAGTCAGTGGGCACGTAAAATATGGTTGCAAACAATGTGGAAATAGTGGAAAAACTGCCGCTTGCCGCTTGTTTTATTTATGCATTTTGAGCAGTTTGTCCTCATGACTCTTGAGTCGAATTTCATGCGGAGAGGCGCTCGCTTTGGCACTCGTCACTTTTGCAGACTTTGTCTCATTTTTTATTTAAACAACAAACTTTTGTCCATGCACAAAACTTTAGCGTTATTTTGTATTTTTGTTGTTGTTGTTTTTTTTTCTCGAAAAATTACCTAAACGAGTCCAAGTGGGTCGGGGATCGCGAGCTGGTTATAACTTTCAATGAATTTTTTCTTCTGTTTTTGTTTTTTGTTGTAAGTAGCACAAAACTTTTTCACAAATATTATTAAATAAGCAAGCGTGCGACAAAAAGAAAACAAAGGCAAAAAATGTTACTCTTAGGAATACAGAAATTATAAGGACAAGAAATATTTATTTTAAGTTTGCGTTTTTCATATTTTATTTACAAAAACAAAAAAAATTGTGTGTCAAATGGCAGTAAGGAAAAAATGTAATTTAGTTTATAATTGCAAAAATAAAAAGTGCTTGTCTCCAAAACAATTAAAGTAATAGGCATTGAGAAAGTAAAGGGCACTCGAAATTGGAAGGAGTTCAGCGCTCGTCGCACTCTCGATGCTCGTAAAATGTCCTGACAATGTAGTACACCATCCATCAGATGTCAATTGTATGCCAACTGCCAACAAATCAAACTGTCATCCAACTCAGCCCCAACTCAGGACAGTAGTCAGTTGAGCCAGTAGAGCATTCAACCAGTGCAAAGTATTTCTGGAGCGCAATATTTGAAATTATGCCACATGCATTGGCATTGAGCCTGCTCCAATGTGAGTGAGACTATGTGGCAGATACTCGTAGCTGTTACTACGAACACTGCAACAAAAAGAAGAAGTCTTTGAATTAGATATTGTTAGCCGTAAAATATTTCGAGTGTTTGAACAATATAATTCTATTCAGCCCCATCTATTAGGTATTAATTTAATTACTGAACCAGAAGCCTTCTTTCGTTAGTAGTTTTTTCTAGCAGTGTACCTCCTTTGTGCAACATTTTCTATATGCAATACATCTATCTATCCATCTATCTATCTATCTAGACCGTAGTCCGTGTCTCGTTGCAGCTGTCAGCGCTCTATTTTGCAGTTCATCATCATTGTCATTGACAGTTTCGAGTGGTTACAATGGCAAGCAGCCTGCCAGCCATACTAGGTTAGGTAGTCTTCGGGGAGTTGCGGCAACATACTCCACATATAGTATATATAATGGCAAAGTACTGGAGGGACACAAAAGAGGGAATGCTGAACGAGTGCTTTCACAATGGAAAACTGCATTGCTTTCGATTTATTTGTGTCTGATAGATTTATGCGAATGAAGTATGGCAAATTGCCAAAACTGGACATGTTTTTCAAATTAGTTATATCATTGAATTTTACGACTCTACTGCTAAACAAGACCACAATCTATACGTTGAATGTATAAATATATATATATATACACGACATTTTTAAATTGTCCTAATAGGATGACGCAATAAGAAGCATATCCATTGACTGTGAAATAGGAACCACTTTGGCTAAAGCTAATAATAGTCGAGCTGGAATTGCCATGATACTCGTACCTGCGGGATAAATTTGAATTTGGGCCGGCGGAAATTGATGCCATTATGCTGAAGTCTTGGTTCTTTCAGACGGAAGTGGCCTGAGGTGCAGTTTAACGTAAAGAAAATACCATTGGCAAAGGAAAAAACACAAGTGAAAGCGAGCGTGAAAAGCTATCGGAAAAATAAGAACAGTCGACACACTTTCATACGCACCGTATGCCGACACTTTTTCAGACAGACGCATACATCAAACTGTGGGACAGCAAACAGACTGGGAGGCAGACAGACAGAGAGACAGACAGACAAGCGAATGACACCCACAACACGTAACACACAACACATCAGTCAATTTATCTCAAATTGTGTGTATGTGCGTGTTAAAATTACGTAGTTTATACAAGTGTACGACGCGACCCATTGAACTTTAACTGAAATCTGGCAATGAAAAATCTACATATTGATAAATGACCCAAGTACTGTCCCTAGAACGGAGAGAGAGAGAGGGCATATAAAAATCGATGCTTGAATGAATGCCATTTGACATGTACGAATAATACTCGGATGTGAATTTATTTGGCCCTGCGCCTCTCTGTATTAAAGTTAAGCTGCCGTCTGTAGTCTCAGTTTTGATTTCATTTAATCGGTTGATGATAATTGCATATTGCAGCTGCATTAACGAACTTTAAGTGATTTATGCAACACATGCAACAAATGGCAATGGCGGCAACAAAAAAAACTTCATCAAAATGCGGCCAACGATGAACGACAGCAGCAACGAAGTGTAAAATAATTACTCTGCTTTTTGCATTACTTGCACGGCTTTTCTGCCGACTCCCAACTGCCGACTCCCGGCTACTGCACCCAGCCCCCTTCCCCGAGTCTCTGCACTGTGCCACTTGCCACTCAACAGTTGCCACTTGTTTTACGTTCGAGTAATTAATTAAATAAGCGCCTTGACCCGCAGATATATTGAATTGGTTGCTGTATCTCCACTGATTGACTTTTGGTTTTCCAGCCGCCTGCGCCGCACCGCTTCCTGTTTGCCACAGCCGCAATTATTATTCAAGGAGCATGAACAGTTGCAACATTTTAAATTCAATTTAAATGAAGTACAACAGCACATGGCATTAAGTCCTTTTCAAAATATATTCACTATTCGTACTTTAAATAATGTTTAACTTTTATAAATATTATGGTACTGAACTCACTTTTAATATACCACAAGCTGTAAAGAGTTCCATGTAAATAACATTAAAATTGCCCTGACTTTTGGCTGCAACTTGGCAAGTAGTTTGGCAACTATTATTGCCTGGCTAACATGTTTCTCAAATGCTGTATTAGTTGGCCTTCAACGAGTGGTCAAACATTGTGTAATCCCGTTGCTCAGCTTGTTAATTGCTCTATTGTCTGAAAGGCTTTGCGAAAGTAATTGCAATGGAAAGTTTACTCATAAAGCGTATTCGAAGGACTTTTATGTCTTCTCACAGATATTACATGAAATGTCATTGCTACATATTTTTCTTTTTTGGCAAATAGTTGGTGAAAATATGCTGCATATTGGGGCTAACCGCACGGCAGCACAACCATACACACACACACATGAAATTATAACATTTAATTTTTAATTATGAGTGCTATTAACATGCCTGAAAGTTTTCGCCACAGGCAAGCGCCGTCAGACAGCCATAAAATGAATGGTTGAAAAAGAGAGGGAAGGGGAGCAAAATAAGAGAAATGCGAAAATAAAAAGGCTGCACACACAGAGAGAGACAGAGCTGAAATTATTATTTTGCATTTAAGAGCAGAATGCAGCAGCAGCAGCAGCAGCTGTAGTCCTTTTAAATGCCAACAACTGCCAACTAATTATGTAGAATAATGAAACAATCGTGAAAAAGTTCATTTCTTGCATTTGCCATAGTAATGTTTATAGCATTTTCATACCCATTTTCCGTAACTGTTCCGTTTGACATTCGTTTATGATATTTCCATAAACTATTTGGCAACGCAGTACTTGCTCAAATTGCAAGTCAACTTCAGCCGTTTGAATAAAACAATAAATACATGATTAACATACAACCAAACTGGCTGCCTTCTGATTTATGGCGATGCTCACTTTCAGGTCGAACTGAAACCATTTTCTTTTTTTTTTTTGTTTTTAATTTTACTATTATTATTAATTGAGGTCAGTTTTTTGTTAGTACTCTCTGGCTGTTGTGTAAATGGAAATCGTGTATAGTTTCAGGTGTTGATGCATTATTAATGCAATTTTAAATGCCGCATTCAATAACTACAGGGCTTTGACTAAAAACTCTTTAATTTGGAATTTAATTTGTAATTAAATTAATGCCAACATTAAGTGGCTTTTGCAATAATTTCACACAAAATGTACAATGTAATTTACTTAAGGGTCGTTTCAAGAGCCAGCGAGCACTGTGCATATATAATTTATTCGTTAGTTTTATGGTTTAAAATATTACGTTAATATTGTTACGCCGAACATTTTAAGCTCAATTCAGTGAATCTAATTATCTGTGGCGTCGAATTGAATACTGTACTTAAAGCCTTGTTTTACTGCTCTTTTCGGAGCGGCAAGCGGCAAAAATGATAACTATTTGCCAATTCCCTGGTGTGGTCTAAACTTTTGAACAAGCGAGCGAGCAACATGGCGTATGCGCGATATTCTGACGAAAAGTTATTGCACAATCATCATTAATGGCAGCTATGAATTCCAGGACGCAACTTTGTCTTGTCTACAGCTCCATCATCAGCTTATCATCATCATTATTATGATTATAACTATATTCATTAGTAACGTCAATACCCAAAGGCCTAATTAAGTTGAGGAGGGCGAATCTACCTACACTGTTGCTAGTAAGTATGTGTTTCGCTTGTTTGAGCGCTTAAATTGCATTATTATTAACATTATTATGATGGTAAATTAGCTAACTGACTTATGGCCATTCTGCTCGACTTCTGACAGCAGTTCTCGACTGAAACTTAGCATTCGCCAACTTTAAAGACTCTCATAGAGTGAAGAGAAATAAAAATTTACCATCTTAGTGATGTAAGACATGTTTTACAGATATGAGACGCATAATTTATACTTTAACACCCATAATTAAAAGAAATCATTGATGAAATTTAAATAAATATCAAGAAATCTTAGTTAACATCAAGTCTAAGTGTCATATATGTAAATTATCCAACATATTGCTGGTCTAATTAAACACAACCATCTATTTACATGGTCAAACACCAAAGTCGATGGCTTAATTTGCATAAATTTGAATGCAGCTGATATGATGTCATATTATGCCGAACAAGTGAGATAAACCTGTCCTTTTAGAGGCATTTCAAGGGATTGCTGCTGCGACAAGTGCGAGTGTAAACCCTTTCAGAGGATGCTAACAATTTGACATGCATTAATTAAAATGTTAATTCGTTTATCGAAACTCATGATGCATCATTGAGGCTTTGTTTAACGAGTAATTGGCAATCAGAAATGGTCTCAGTTGCAGCACTCAAGTCTCGCAAAAGTCAATTAGTCTTTATTAAGCAGCAGCAGCAAAAGCAACAGACACAATTCACTGCCCAGAATAATGCAAATGTTGTGTCTTCAGATTCTGCGATCTATAAAAATTGCAGCAGCAAAATGTCAGGGACAGCTGCAGATACAGATTACAGATACAGATACAACTGCAGATACAGATACACAGCGAACAGATACTTATTCAAAGAGACGCGATAAAGCAGCGTTAATAATAAGCAACATTTACAAACAACAAAAGGCCATTTTAATGAAATAACCATGCGATGTGTGCGTGCCACACGCTGTTGCAGTCATTTTGGCCCAAAAGAACCAAACAACAACAAAACAACAATAATAACAAAGGAAACAAGCAGAACAGCAGAGAGTATACGGTGTGTTGTAGTGTAGTTAAGGAGAAGTAGGGGGAGGGGGAACCCTGAACGGGCATTCTGGCCAACAAACAGGCCAACAGCATGCGTACAAGATGAAATCATTAAAGGAAATGAGTTTTTTCCCCATCGGGTTATGACAAAAAATGCGTTAAAATAAATTATTTTAATGTAGTTCTCATGTCGTCTCTACTCTTACTCAGTAAGTGTAAGTGTATGAGTGTGTGTGTATTTTCCCTGTCGGTGTGCCCCAGTGAGTGCCTGTGTGCGAATGCGCGCTTTTTAAAAATTCATGTAATCACAAAAGTACACATGTTGTAAAAAACTCACAGTGCGCCTGAGTTGTGTGCAAATGTTTGTGTTTGGCCGCGCCTACATTTGGCCAAAAGCCTGAGCCAGTGCTGGGGCGCACAAAAGCAAAAGCCGTGTGTACTCCGCAGTTTCCCTTAAGTCAAATAAGCCGAGCGAGCAGCATTGACATGTACATCACGAATGAATGTCACGGTCTCGCACAATCTCAGTTGACCAGCAATTTGATAATGCATCATGATATGTTTTAATCAACTGACAATTAGTGGATGCCAAGTATAGAAAACAGAGCTGAATATGCAGCTATAATCTTCACAAACAAATTGAACTATTTAACAATTTGATTATATATAGAAAAGGACTTAAAATTGCTCAGCTATCATTAGTTTTTAAACAAAAACTGAACTCTTAACTCGCCGAAAGAAACTTTATGTTATGAATTCATATGCCTAAAAAATTCAACAGTCTTTTATAAGTTGTTTTAAAACTTATAAGCTTATTATATGAAATATGAAATATATAACTTTAATATTTATAGAATGTATCTTTGGAATCGCTGACTTTACCAGTTTCGCATTTTAAAAATTAAAGTAAATTTGTAATATTATTAATAAAATTTCTTTAAAATTTATTTAACCCTTACAAGGCTTACTAAAGGCCTTTGTATAATGGTACTTAAAGTCTATACCTATGCATAATGTATTTATACAAACGGACACTGGCTAAAAAAACAGTCTTTGACTGGCTTTCAGTTGAGTTGGCAGTGTAGCGTATGATATGAAAATAAAGGCTTCTAATTATATAGAATATTGTGAATGGACTGCAGCAGCATACAATATATGCTTTTAACATGTATGCACCATATATGAGACGTGGCACAAAACTGACAAATTAATGTCAAAATCAGCGATTCGTGCGTTGCAGTTGGAAAACCAAAAAACAAGAAAAAAAATATAAAAAACAACAAATAAAATGGGGGAGCAGCCGCAATTATTGAAAACAGCTCATGTATGTGGTCAGCAGTGGCTGCTGGCAACTAACTGCGCTGTGTATGGTGCACAAAAGTCAAATTTGCATCTGCCATTAGTTGTTTACCATATTTTAATTAACATAAAATAATAATAACACCACAACATGCGAGTATTCAGCACTGTGTTATGATATCCCATAAAAGAGTAAACATTTCACTGTGGGAAGAGGGAGGAAATCTAAACCATTGACGAGTCGTCCGTCACAATTAGAATTTTAGCCAAAATAATGATGTGCTTGATAAAGAGTTGGTATAGAAACTTGCCATAAACAAAAGTCAAATATATTCAGTTGTGAAACAACTTATTATTTTTGACAGAAATGGCATAACTCTTATAGTATATCAATATATCCTACAAATAACTCATAAGCAACTAAATGAAATGATGTTAAATTTGGTTAAATTACATAATTTATGGCTTTGGATTTGAATTGTGTTGCATTTAATGTGCATAGCCAGTTTGGAAAGTATCTAACAAAGAATTACATGCATGCAAATTAATTGAACATTTTTTGTATTTACTATTTATTTATCATAATTAAATGTGGCGGCATTTAAATCACAGTACATTATTTGATTCAACAAATGCGAAAATCATAAAAGGTGTCGGGCGTAATTAGAATTTAACATGCGTTTTGCCACAACGGATAACTAATTAAAGTTGTTTAACTATTTTTTGTTTGTACGAACAGTATATTATGATCATTGATTGTGAATTGTTTAACAGCAAAATTGGTATTAATTATCAGGTCTAATTAAAGATAATGCATGTCCAATGACAATGGGATTTTAACAAATTTGTAGGTAAATCCGTTTAGTTGCCATCAGTTAGCGGAGTCCAGTAAGCCTATTATGCTTAAACAGAGAGATACACACCTAGAGAAGTTAAGCTGCTTGCTGGACTTGTTTATTTTACTCAGGAGTACTTTTTGCTTGGTTGCTGCTGCTGCTGCTGCTCATAAATATATTTACTTTCACTTTTTGCAGCTGAGGAAACTTGGCCTTTTGTTGCAGCTACAAATCTCGGCTAAGACAACAACACAACGGCCATGAAAATGACATCGACAACAACTTAAATGACAGTTTATAGCTCCCACGTTGAGCACGTTGAGCAGAGCGGACAATGGTTATTAAGCTGCGTCTCTGAGCCACAGCAACAGCAACAACAACAACATCGGCAACGGCAATAACAATAGTGCAAACAATGTGGCCAGTGGCAACAGCAGCTCTAACAACAACAACAATGAGCGGATTTGTTGGCCCGAAAAAGCCAAAGCAATTTATTTTCCAAGCCAATTGCACAAAATGAACACCAACAAACGGTTTCCTCCGCCATGTAAGTGTTGTTGTTGCCAGTGAGTGTATGTGTGTGGGTGTATGTGTGTGTGTGTGTGTATAGTGTCGATTTGATGTATCGACGCGTGTGGTTAGCTACCGTTGAACAATTGTTCATTTCATTTGCAGTTGATTAGGCGTTGCGCTTGATATTCATCATACGCCGCGTGGGCTACCATAAAACAACGATTGAAGCATCGACTGGCATCAAACCCAGAAAACCAAACAAACCTCAAAAGCAAAAGGAAAAAACTAAACAGCCAAAAACAAATAGCTGTCACTGACACAACACACACACATTTGGGGGAAGCTCAAATGGCTCAACGGCGCTAAATAACTTGAAAATTGAGTTTGGCGTTTTTGCGAAGAGAATCTCCCCAGGCGCGCATTGGCGCAGAATAATTGCAAGCACTTTGCTGCTGTAGTTGAATGGATTCACAAAGATTTGCGATTAACTTGGCCGGGCTTAAAGCAATTGAAGCCTTGGCCATCGCCTCAGCCAGTTGTTGTATTGTAGTTAGACTAGACATCAATTATAATCCAAATGAGCCGCACAACAATTGCCGAGCTTCTCTTATCCGCCTTGGCAATAAAATAGAACAATTTTGTGGCCCTCACGCTCATCCCCCCAATCCCAGTCCCAAGCTCAATCCCCTACCCCAACCCTTATCGACTAGAGAATGGCTCTCTAAGGATATTGGACGCACTCTGCCTGGCTTAGTTGTACAATCGCTTAATCGGTTTGTTATTTATACATCTAATTTGATCTGCAAGCGTTGGAGCAACAACGCCTCCAACAACACCAGCACTACAACTAAAACCCTGTTGTTGTTGTTGTCGTTCTGCCTGTGCACGCTTAAAACATGACACTTGTAAGCTAGTGCCTAGTAAGCGCAAAAGATACAAGTGCACACACATACATACATACATGCACATAACTTGTATCTGTGTGTGACACTAAGCCATGGCCATAAAATGACCAAAAATTATTGAACAACGATTACAAGTGTCTCCGGCATATTTTGGATTTTATCCAATCAAACGATTTTACTTTATTTTATATTGTATATCGTATTTTGGTATTTATGTAAGATTTTTGTTATTTGATTGACAATTGGATTTGGGTTTATGTTTTATATTGTTCTAAGAATTTTATGAAAATTAAATAAGAAATTGTGAACATTTAGTAGTGTAGCTGAGACGATCGATTTTAGGTATATGCAGAGTAATACATAAAAAATTATATAAAAAATAGTCACATTGGTGCATTGTAAGAATGGAAAAGGAAAATACAGAACATATATATGATAAATTAATTATATGCTATACATTTATCAATTACGCTTTTCGATTTTCGTTGAAACACTTTCGCATAGTGAGTGATTTGACAGTTGTTTCTGAGTGCTGAGTTTCTGCGACTTAATTGAAATCATGACAATTCATTACATGCAGCGAATTAAAGCGATTTCCCAGTAATTTCAAGTAGTTTGCTGCTGCTGCTGCTGCTGGTGGCACTTAAACGCATAATTCAATAATACGACGACGATAAATGAAGATGCCAGTCGGAAACGCCACCACAGATACCCAAAATGTAGAGCATGTTGGTATAAAATAATTGAAATCCGCCACAGACACATGAACAGACAGACACAGTGAGAAAGGGGGTGATAGAGAGTGAGAGAGAAATAGGCAGAGTAATGGAAACACCTACTGTCTTTGAAACCACATGCTCGTAGTCTGTGGCATAAGTTTGGTTTTGGGCAAGGGAAAAACACGCACAGCACGCATTTAGCACAACTTCATTTATCTTTAGCATTTTCTTTTAGCATTTAATTAAAAAGACAAGTTCCATTGTCAACGGCAATGGCAACGGAGACGAAGTCGAGGGCGGAGCAGAAGCAACCGGCTTGCTCAGCCATAGATATCCTGTTGCCCCGTAATGTGGCGCCTCCTTCCGTGGCAGTTAGGCAGCCAGACAGACAGACATACAGACAGACACAACAAAACAGCTAAAGCACCAACAAAAGCTAAACATATTTGCGGTTTTTACGCCGACATTGTCGCCCATGTGGTTGTCGCTGTCACATATGCCAGCCAGCCGAAAAACGGGAAAAGGGCACTGGAGGAAAAGTCCCAGAAGCTGCTTTGCCTCCCTGACTCTCTCTCACTCTGCTGAGTTTACCTGCCCCATTAAGAGCATAATCATGTAGCTTTGATAAATGCCAACAGTCGTAGCAGATATCTCTACAGCGGTAGGACTTAAAATTAACAAGCTGATTAATTAAAGGTGCAGTCGAATGCCTGCGCACAAAAGTATGCAACGAAAAAATGTACAAAGTTGAGTGGTCTCAATGTAAAATGTAAAATTCATAACAATTTTTTTTCACATCGCATAAAACAGCAATTAAAACATGTACACAAAAAAGTGGCCAATGTAGAGCAAAAAGGAAAGAATGAAAGATAGAGAGCGAGACAGAAAGAGAGAGACAGATTTTGAATTTGTGCCCGACACACATTTGTGCCCGACACACATGGGAAAGCTTATTACCATTTATTCAAATCTGACATCGTGCATCTTTGTATGTGTGTGTGTGTTTAAATGTGAGTGCGAAATTAAATGACAACATATTTGACACTGATTCTTGTCAGATGACAGTGTGCAGCGCATGTCACGGAAATTTATCATCTCTCTGTTCCTAAATGTGCCTCGAGTTCCCTTCTCAAACTCGCAGCGATCACACGGTTCAGTGAAAACTGCTGCCAGTTCGGTCGTGTAATTTTTTAAAAACAAGTGAAAATGCTGTGGAAAAGTGTGCTGAACGAGCAGATATCCAAGCTGAGATACAAGAGACATTCGAATGAGTAGAATATACTGTGCTTTTGCACACTTTTATTGGCTTCAGGGTATTGTAAAATGAAATTACAAGGTTGATAAATTTTCGACATTTTCATTTCTTAATGTAGCAATGAAATTAAATTATAATGAATATAACTTACTTTTATCCGAATTTAAGCTCGCTTTAATTGATTTATTTAACCAACTTCTATAGCTTTATAATAGTTGCAGGTTTTTCAACCGAATTGTTGAATATGCATATCAAAATTTGGTAAATGTTTGAGCACACAATTATGTTTCAGTCGGAAATTGATCAACATTGATTAAATATTTAGCACACTAATTTCATTAGCCTTTCAAATATGTATACAAATACATGCATATGTATGTGTTGAGTAATTCATGTTAAATGTTTTCTATTTGCGTTATTTAATTTTGCGACGAATTCAACTTCCGCTTTCAGCAGCAAACTAAAATGCAAGCACACATACACATACATTGCTTTGGGGCGATAGACAGAGGACAGAAAGACAGAGGGAGCATTGAGTTTGGCATTAAAGCGTATAAGGTACTCAGAGCTTTCACAGCCAACATCCTTAACAAAGCTAGTGTGTGTTTGTGTGTGTGTGTATGTGTGCGGAAACACCTTAAAACATTTTCGTGCGATTTTGAAAAGATGTCAACAAAATTTATGCAAATGATATGTTAACGCTACTTATATGGAAATTAGTATAAGGAGTCAGAACGCGCCAAAGGCAACTGATGGAGCTCACGTCGAGGAAGACTCGATGCTCAGCAGCATCGTCCTGCCACTGACACACACTCACACACGCACACACAGTCAAAGACTTGGCTAAGATCGGAGGGAACGTGGCAGACACAGCGGAAGGAGAAGGATCCAACACCTTTTGCACTTTTAGTCAAAGTTTTGATTTCGTGTTACATGTGTCAGAATTTTAATGATGCTGATAAAAGTTGCTCACAAAACGGCTTATTACGTGCGTTAGTGTGAGTTAGTATCGTTGTGGGTGCGTTTGTATGTGTGTATGTGTGTGTGTGTGTGAAGTGGAAGTCTGCTGGTGTAGGTGTTCCTAAGCGTATTATCCTTTGAGCGTATTTTAGACCCATAATGCAACTTGCTTGCCTCAGCTTTTAATTACATGAGAAACCCAGACACGGGCCACTAACAAGTTTTGAAAGACATGATACTCTTTAGGTGCTGCATATAATGCTGTAAACAATATGGTTTTATGCACATTTAGAAGTGAGAATTATCTTAAAGACTTATGAATATGTTGTTAAAATATATAAAACACTTTGAAGTAAACAACACCATATTTGAAATTACATAACTTTATTTAAAGCCAACTTAGCATTATTTTAAATTCATATCTATACATCTTCTATAAATAAATACTATGTTTTTTGATTGATATTAAACATATATGTATGTTTAGTTCCTTAAATACAGATTTTTTGAAATGAAACCTTTAAGGTTTCTCTTGTTATTTATTCAACTTATTCTGGTATTAAGACATAATAACTATTTGTATATGTTTATTGTTTTCTCTAAACTAATCCAGCGTAATCCGAATCAATTGTCTCTGGCTAATGGCAGACAATGTCAAAACTTCTCGAGTAAAACTGCAGAATTCATGGCGTAAATAAAATGGGAAATTTTAGAGTGAATAAACAAGAAGTAATGCTCATGATAATTACCCAAAGCCAAAGCGATTTTAACCAGTTAAATGCCATAATTTAGCATTTCGTTTCAGCGAGGCGAAACGTGTGCCAACTCGCACATTCAGGACCTTCTGGCTGTGTCCTGGGGCAAGCCAGTGGGGTGTCGACGATAAGGACGTGGAAGGCGACGAGTAGAGCAAGGACAATGATGGCGACTATGACGACGATGACGACGACGACTACGACTACGACGACGACGACGACGTCAGCAGCTAGCTCAAACACTTTACAAAGGGCCAACTGAACAAAGCCACTTGAGGTGCGCTCGAGCACTTTAACGGCTGCATGTCAACACACACACACACACGACGCACTCCCTGTGTGTATGTATGTGTGCGTTTAGGGCTGTTTTAACACCTTTTAGCCGGCCGGTGAGTGTGAAGACGGAGACGAAAGGCGGCTGGCAGGGAATGGCAATGGCAATGTCGTCGCTTTGCGTTGCTGTTTAAAATGTTAATGAGCTTTTAGGGTTTGCTGTAGTTGTGTGGGTGTGTTTTTTTGGGTGTGTTGGGCTGTTGGGTGTGCAGTAGTCATTGCCACGACCGGATGTGGTGCTGCCAGCTTCCGGTTTGCTGAGTCTTAAGCGCGCGCTACGTGAGTGGTGTGCAAATAGTTTCAATTGCGGCTTTTGCGCCGTTTGCTTTATTTATTTTTATTAAAACATAAAGAGGTGAAACGAGCACTCGTGGAAAAATGGCATTGACTTTGTTAACATTGCGTTAAATTGTGGTACATTCATTAAAACGTGCTGGAATATAATGAAAGCCGACAACTGCCACTCCAGCAGCACTCCAGTTCTTAAGTTTCTGCGTGTGAAGTGCCAAGGGAAAACTCAAGAAAAGCAACAAACAACCAGACAGTCAGAGACAGTTAGACAGAGAGTGTGTGTGAGAGAGAGAGAGAGAGAATGAAATACACTTACTTGCACTTTTTATCAGTCGTAGTAATTCTCAAGAGCCAAGACAATGGCCATGGCTTAAACTTTCTAAGAGCACCACAACATAGAGTTGGCCTGGACTTGGACACAATGCCCAATACTCGAAACTTAAAATGTATGCGCGATAAGCGACAACTACTCCATTGTATTGTATTGTTGTTGGCCAAATCGACAAACTGTACAAAAACTAATCAGCGCGGCGAGCAAAACAAAGGCCAAGAACAAAGCGAGGCAGTGAATGAAATGACAAGTTCGAGTTACTCGAGTTGAGTACTAAAACTGTGAACTCAAACATGGCCTTAAAGAGTTAAAGAGTTGCTGGCCATATTGCGTATACGTAACGTGTTTGGCCAGGCCAGAGAGAGACAGAGAGAGAGGAGCAACAACAAATAAATTTCAATGCTGTGCAAATGATAATAAATGTAAAATAAACCCAAAATTCTACTGACTAACGAACCCATATTAAAATTAAGAACAAACTTCTTGCACAAGAAGTCAAAACAATAACAAGGAGACTTGCAATACATGCCAGCTAAGCGAGGGTAGCTTTTAAAACTATTGAAAATAATTATGAACATAAATTGGTTCATATTTACTGGTACTTCTTTGGTACTATTGTAGAATTCTTTCTCTTTCGCTTGATAATCTGCGAGTTAAATAAAGTTTTGCTCAAAGAAACCTAGTCAATCTTTGAACTACCCTCGCTGTTGGGCCAATGTTTTGCCTTGTGCTTTTCAGCCACATGATTTTTACCAATGCCAGTTGTGATAATGTTTATTTTATCGGCCACGACACATTCTGCTGCACTTTTGGCAGCACTTAGTACAGAGCCTGGCCGGGTCACAAAAATAAACAGAAGCACCAGCAACGACAATGGCAACAGTATACGAGGAGCACTACTGGAACCGAGGGAAGAAAAATGCAGAAAACAAGGAACAGTTTTTGTATAGTTTGTCCATTAAAAGTTAATATCACTTTGCAAAGTTGCAACAACTTGTGCAACAGCAAATGCAACAGCACAGCAACTGCAATGACTCTGACTCTGTCTCTGACTGCGACTGTCATTGTGACTTTCAGTTTCAGTTTCGTTTTGGGTTTAAGTTGGAGCCTGCGACTGAGTCGGAGTTTGAGTTTGAGTTTGGTTATTCGGTTTTTGGGGTCCAGAACTTTCTGGCAGCGACAATCAACGATTTTCATAGTCAGTTGCACATGTTAAACAAAGGAGACTGCGGCATATACAATTTGCTTATGGCTGCAGCTTGCTGCCTGCTAATTTATTGCCACAGCCAAGTTGCAAGTTGCATGAATGAACCCACTCACATTTAATTCATTTTTATGGCCATTGACGTTGACATTTATAGCGTTTTTGCCAGTCGCCATTCGCCGTACGACAGCTTATAATTCCTATAATCTTTACGCAATGCCCAAGCAAAGTATTATTCCTCCGTCCGATTCCCCGATCTGATCTGCGAGTCTCAGTGTCTGACACCTCGTGCCAATGTGAAAGGACGAGGAAGCCATTATACGAGAAGTTACCGGACTCCAATGCATGAGTAAGCTGCCAACAAATGGATGTGAATGGCTGCGAAGGGAATCGGTTGGCTGGGCGTCGACGTAACTCATACGACGCGTGGTGCACACCGTGCGCAAAGTGAATAATGATAAAGCGCTTTAATGCTTTTATTGCGAACGATTGTACCATAGCAAATCCGTTATAATCCACAGCAAGTGACAATAAACGAAGATGTACGCAGAGACCAGTCCAAACCAGTCCGAACAGTCACAGGACGTGGCTTGGATTCCAGCACAATCCTCCGACTGCTAAATGAAAAACTATCCGCTTGTCTTAAGCTGTAGCCCGCACCAAGCTCGGAAAATCCTTGCCAGTGTCAGACTACAGACTACAGACTACAGCCTACACAGAAATGTTCAATTCTTGTTGCTGTCTATTGCTTTGCCACTCCTGCTCTCTTGCCTTTCATCCATGCCAGCTGTTCATCCATGTTGCTTCCTTCTATTCGAGTGTTTATTGGTCAAAACAATTGTCTATATTTACTGGCCTCTGACTCTCATCTTGCACTGATACAAAAGGGGTTAGAAAATAATAAACTTAACTTTACTGTAAGGCCAATATGAATATTTATATGATTTTACATTAAAAATATACAAAGAAGATGAATGATATCTAATTTTTTTTTGATAAAATTTATTTGGATTTTATTTACTTAGGTAAAATATATAATTACATTAAAAAAACCTCTGTTGTTTTTAGAGTTCTTTTTCAATAATCCCAATAACCAGTAGATTTCACAGTTTTAACATATTTTCTTTTTTCAGTGTAAAGCTGTTGCCGCTTATAAAAGAGTTCAAGGAAACCTGCTGTTGATTTCAATCATCTTTTGCATGAATAGCAAGCTCGTAATGAGCTTTTTGGATGTTCTAAGTCCACTGATTATAGATACAGATACATTTCAACACACACATGCACACACTCACACACACACACATATTCTTTAAACAGCTTAAAGAGTAAATGTGTTTATTATGGGTTGTTTGCCTACAGGGTTAGTTAGTGCCTGTCTGAGACTTGCTGCACGTCGCTCCATTTGGCTTAGCACGTTTTAGCCACCAGCCAAAAACCGGCAACAGTCGACAGGTTCATGGCTTTATTAGTTCACGCATAATGACAAAAATGGGTCGGCACGTAATGCGTGCGCTTTGTTTATTTTACTTTTACTTTTGCCTTTGCCATTGCCATTGCCTTTGCTTTTACTTTTGTGCATGGAATTTTATGCCCCACAGTCGTAAAAACGCCTTTGGTGCCTGCCTCGGGACATGCAAAGAACTGTCACAGTTCAGCCTTAAAGCAACAATTTCTACATGGAATTAACACAAATTGATGCAAGATTAAAGTAAGTCATGTACTTTTTACAACTTATCAGGAAATGTTGAAATTTATTAGAAAATAATCATAGAAAACTTACTTGTAATATGTTATTTTAATAAATATTTTAACAATTTTAATAAACCGAGATAATATCAAACCAGAAAACAAGATATATGTTGTTACCTACTTTAATGTTTTGCATAAATTTACAAAAAGTACAATTTTTATTCTCAAAAATTTAGTGATCAAAGATTCAGTTGTACCAAATATTGACTGTTTTCTAAATTAAGTTCTGTAATAATCTCTCTTTATTTTGAATTTATAGCAATTATTAGGAGATTTTCTTAACATTTACTTTAGTTTAAATTTTAAATGTACCTCTTAAATTTTCAGTAGAAAAACAGATTGTTAAGCCGCACTTAAAGAAAATGATGCATTGTGTTCGAGACTGACTTTTCTGTATTTTTAATGTGTTGCGATGATTTATTGCACATAAAGTTGGAGACACCGCCCCTCAAGCACTTTATACTCGCTTCCTTCCCCCCATTTCTCCAACCAGCAATGGATCTGATGCCTTCTTGTCCGACAACTCTATAGAAAGGTTTCAAAATCAATGGCTTTGACTTTGATGTGTGTGTGTGATGCGGAGCAGAAAACGGCATTATCATCGTTGTGACTCCTTTTCGCATACATCAAGTATGCGTATGCGTATGTGTGTGTGAGTGCGAGTATGCGTGTGAATGTGAATGCGAATGTGAATACTCCTGTCGACTGGCTTGTTTACGTATGCGTAACGCATCGCGCGGCCGCTAAGCTGCAAATCTCTTTAAGATGATACTTTGCAACATTTACAAATGTTTTAGTGCCAGCCACGCCCATCCCCTTTTTGCACGCCCACCTACCTGCCACGCCTACCCAGCTCTCTACCTATACGTCTGACTGTGCGTGTATGTGTGTGCTCGTATGGGTTACTCTCTCGTTTTGTGTTTGTGATTAGCATTCCAGGCATATCTTACATTTATGTTGGATGTTTCCGTTGCATGCAGCAAATGTGTGCCACGCACAGGGGGAGTGGCATGTGGCATGTAGTAGTCCAATTGGAAGTCTGGGAATCGGGTAATGTTACAGTTACGGCTCGTTATGCTTTCCCACTTTCTGCTTCGCCCCCCACAACATGAAGTTGTTGTTCGAGTTGCTTTTACTGCTGTCTACTGTTGTTGTTGTTGTTGCTGCTGCTGCTGCTGCAATGACAGTGTTTGAGTCTGCTGGTGTCGGTGTCTCGACTCTGTTGCTTTTGTTCTTGACTTATCCATCACACACACACATATGTATAGATATATGTATGCTTAGTTTACATGTATGCCAGTCTGCCTGTCCATTTATATTTGATGTTTATGTCTGCTAATGTCTGACAACACACAAACATACACATACTCTTATTTGAAATAATTTACACCACATATTTGGTTGACCGTTGACATCGTGATTTGATAGTGTGGCATTAAGGCAGTCAATGGCAAAGACAACAATTTGATCAGGCTTAGTGCATTTTAGGTTAACTGCAGATATATGTTTGAGACATGCTTAGACTTGTTCAAGTATCATTTGTAGTTGTCGCTGGCTGCTCAAACAATATTAATCATACGTAGCGTTGCACATACGTTTATGCCAAGCAACTTGGCGTTTTTCTCTTCAAGAACTAGATGTAGTAGTAAAGATATAGGTAAAAGTAACAGTTACTGTTACGCTAACTCGAACTGTAACTGTAATACTCCCCTTGGCGCATTTCCCGCTGCCAGCTGGCTTTTAACTTTGGCGCTTTCTTGCGTCCAAAACCTGTGAAAATGTGATAATGTGTATGTGTGTCACATTTTCCCTTCCCCTAGTACCTTTTACTTCTGCTCCGTGACTGCAACTTGCTTACTTTCTTACCCCCTCCCTTCTCTTCCACCCCCATTTACTGCTCTTTTTGCAGTTGGCTGTTGTCTGTTGTTTTTGCCAGAGACTTGAAATATGTTGGCTTCACGTTGAGCTCATAAACTAACACTAACACCTTGACACGTGCGCTCTTTTTGTAGCCAAACACACATACACTCACTCACACCACACACACACTCGCACATCGCATAGAGTCATACATATAAATGTCATTAAAATTGCAGTAAGAGTTTGGTTTGGCTTTGCCTTTGGCTTTGGCTTTGGCTCGGATCGGCACGACTTGTCCTGACTTGGCAAGGATGAATCTCATCACGCTTCAAGCTTCTCGCTTCTCGCTTCTTACTTCTCGTTGCCAAGCTGCAAACTTCACAGAGTCTCAGAAATATATATTACTTAAGCCATGTCCTGATAATGTGGTAATATTAAAATCCCAAACTGGCTACTGCACTATCCCATGGATAAAAGATAACGTAGAGAACTTAAAGATTGAGCACATGTATACCTATTTATTAGGTAATATGAATTATACTCTTTTTGAAAGGGTATATTAGTTTCGTAGTTGATCTACTTTTCTGTTGTACTTTTTTTACCTTTTGCTGTAAGTTATACCTTTTTGTGTTGTCCCCACACACACACACCGAGTTATACAGACATTTTATTTTATTTTAGTGGGCGGGTGTGTATGAGTAACGGTTTTTGTTTGTTTTGTCCCTGTATGTGTGTGTATAGTGGGTTTCATAAACGCGCTTGCTGCACCATTTGATTTATTTTCCAGCTAAAAACGTGCTTAATCATATTAGAGTGCATTTGTGTGATTTAGTATAAAGCAAAGACACTGAGAATCGCTAGAGAAACTGAGCATGTGAGAAATTCAAGTTAAGACAGTGAGAAATAAAGATGACAATTGGCTTTTTAAGTAATTCCATATATCTTTCAAATACTAAATATAAAGATGTTAAAACTGCATTAACTTTAATACTATTTATTTTACAGATTGCGCCTTACAAATCAATCCGAATTTGTTTAAGTAATTGAACTACTATGATAAATTTCCATACCAAACTTTAAAATTTTCATTGCTGAAAATTTTCCAATGAATGTGCCCAATGTTTGCTAGTGTACAAGCTACCAGCTGGCTTGAACATTTGTAGTTTCTAATGAGCATTATGATAAGCCAAGCAAATTGAAGTTATGTGCCATTAAAGCTCAATGAACATTTGGTCATTACTGGAGGCCTCAAATGTATTGTCCTTTACTTCCGCCCAATGGTCAACGTCATGGCCAGGCAACTCGGTCAACTCGGTTAACTCTTCTATGTGTATGTGTATGTATATCCGTTGAGACTCTGTCTGTCAATGTCCAGAACATCAGCATAAGCTTTAGTTATGCCCAGGGTCCAGCTTGACTGACCACGACCGCACCGAAAATACCGCAGCCAACACACAGACGCAGACACGTAACGCATGACACGCCCACAACTGCCAGACAGCAGACGAATTGGGTAGGTATAGGGGGAGTGGGGAGTGGGGAGTGCTTAGGGGAGGTGTGGGGGGGGGGTCTGAAAGGGTGTTTCTTGCACGTTGTGCGCTTGTGGCATGTGTGAATTTTTCATTAAAATTCAAGTGACATCAAAAGGGTTGACTACGGTGACTGTGCAACGGCAGCTCTCAGATCATGTGGCAAGTGTATCTCTATAACAGTGTGTGAGTGTGTGTGTGTGTGTCGATAGTGACAACTGTGATGACATATTTTGCACTTGTACATAGTCGCACAAACAGAGACACAGCTAAACTTGCATAAGTAGTTAGCTGTCAGCACTTAGTCAGTTGTCAACTTGCAACTAGATTGTCACTCTGTCTGTCTGTCTGTCTGTCTCTCTTTCTGTCTGTCGGTGTCTCTTTCTATGGCCAATAATTGGCACACACTTTAAGCCCACAACTGATGGCAACTCTGTCAAATGCAGCACAGCTCTCTTTAAATAAGCATAATTTATAGCCAAAGACTTGGATTATTTCCTCCCACTCCACACACTCCATTTAATACCATTCGCGACTCACGCAAAAATAATTAAATTTAAATATTAAACAGCTTGTACGCATTTGTCAGGGGAGATCGTTCAGTTAACTCTCGGCACGCAGTGGTAATAATTCTTCCAAAAACCGCGATATACTTTACAAATAAGATGATATCGGCTTTTGGGGTTGCGAATAGATAAATTGATATCTCACGTGCTGCTGCAGTGTTTTTGCTTTATTAACTGGGCCACCACAACTGTAGGCCACAATGGATGATACTAAATTAATTCCCCACTAGACTGTTGCCAAAGAAGGGAGAAACAAACGAAGCTGATCGACTCTTATATGCCTGTTCCTAGAAATACCAGACGAGCTTCAATTCTTTACTTAACCAGAAATAAAATTACATCAAAATTCTTCATTCAAAATTCGATGGCTTTACCTCTCATAGTCTTTAAAATCGAGGTGAAATCTACTTACTTAATTTTAAGTTTTCTTTAAAATTTATATCCATATAAAAATTAAATGAAAATGTTGTACTTTTTTAAACCAATCGTGTCAACAGACTGATTCAAGTTTTGGTAAGAATTGCTTGCATAGCAAAAGCCAGACAACATTCAAAGCTAACCATCTGGAACTAGTCAAGGCTAACATTGACATTAACAAAAACAAAAACAATTACAAGAACAACAGCAGCAACAGCAGCAACAACAACACATAACTGAAACAGAAACAGAAAGAAAAACAAACATGCTGAGTTGAGGAGGATGAAATAGACTTTTGGTTTTTCATCTTTCGGCCAAATTGTTTATGCAAATTTTGAATAAATAAACAAGATTGTTAATTTAGTTAAATATTTCATTTTTGTGCCGTTTTCATCAGCAAAATTTTGTCTGAGTGCCACGTTCCGACTGTACAACAACAACAACAACATACAACTGAATGCTACGTGTTGTAGGTGTGGCTCCTCTGGTAGGCGGTTGTTGTCATGAATTTTGATGCCGACACTCATTAGGCGAAGCTAACAAGGATGTCGAGAGTTCTCTGCAAAGGATTGCGACTAGCAGAACGACTGTGTGGGTGAATGTGAATGGGAATGAAGGAAAGCGGGGAGCGGGATTGGATGAGTGGATGGCTGGTGCCGGAAACTGGATGATGCCGATGCCTTCTGTTGTCGCTTTTTGTTGTTTTTTGCCAAAGGCGCAATAAAATATTTTTGTATTTGTTTGTGTATTGCTTGCCCCCTGTTTTTCCCCTGTCTATCTCTGTGTGTGTGTGTATGTCTGTGTGTGCCGCTTATGTTTGTATTTCTGCACTTGTACAAACACATGTTAATTGGCTGTAATTGTAAGACTTGGCAGTTAAATAACAAAACTGCATAGTTTAAGCAGAATTTAAAAGGCAACAACAGACACAACAAAAGCAAACTAAAACTTTTGCCAAATATTTGTGCATGTAATCAAAATTTAAGTAGGGTATGAAAAGTGCCAAAAAGAGAATATTTTAGTCGGTTTTTGCTTGTTTTTTTTTTGTTTTTTTTTGGTTTGCCAGCTGCCTCACCTCCGCGATGCTCACAATATTTATGGCAACGGTCGCCACATGACGTTGAACTATGCGTATGACCAGGCAGACCCCTCCTGGCTACTACCCCCTTAGACTTGCCGCCACTTACTCACTCCACCCCCGTCCGTACGCCATTTTAATAAACTTCATATGTCGCATGTCGCCATTTTCTTTTGCTCTTTTTTTCCGTTACGTTGCGCTGAGTTTTTTCTCGTGTTGTTGGTGTTGGTGTTGGGGTTGCCTGTGCAGAGCAGCTACAGTCTTGCGGCTTTATTAGTCTGTGATTTATGTAGTCAAAGATAGTGCACAGCTAGTCAGGGCCAGGGCCAGGACCAGTGGCAGTCTCTCTCTCTCTCTCTCTCTGTCTCTCTTTCGTTCTCTGTGTCTCTGGCTAGAGATGAAGCCACATTGTATTCTGTATGGATGTCCTGGTGAGAAATTTATACATGTGCCGCAAGTAGTCGGGCGTGGACAAATGAATGACATGCCATCGTTTGGCTGCCTGCTTTTTAGGCAGTTAAATTGAACTAATCGCATGACCAAGATCTTCTTCTTTCTGCCTGCTGCCAACAAATATGCTATGCAGGTTTATGGCCAACAGGCAATTTAAAAAGCAAATTATTGAGTGCTTTATATTGAGTTCACATACGTACCTACATATATGTATGTATGTATGTACATAAATGATATATAGAATGGTTAGACATATTTATTATTTTGGCATTATAGTCACGTATTTGACGCAACGTTTGGTCTTTTAATTCGTTCGGGCTAAGACGCGGCTCAAAGCACGTCGTTGTAATTATTTACAGGAGCGCAGAACGTCAAAAATAAAATACATATAACATTCTGCAATACGAGTGTAATAACACAGCACAACATCATATACGTAATATTTATGATATTTGTGGGCATTAAGATGTAAACATATTTATTTCAAACACGATTTCTCACATCCACAACCATATGAATAAATTCACAAAAACAACTGTCAGAAATTGCAATTGGATTAGCCGATTCTGTGCTATAAAAATTATTTATCTTATCCTTTGTACAGAATTGTCTTTTTCGGCAATCTGATAAAAACTTAAATAGAAAATTGAATTTTATCGTTTTTATGTTAGTTACATGCATGAATGTCAAATTATAAACACATTGCACAAATAATCGGCATAATTGATGTTGATTTATTTTAAATTCGATAAATTTTTAATGTACTAACTTTTTTCACAAAGAGTTTCGTAATGGTTATATATGCAAATCAAAATCGCGACTGAATTGAAAAAGGGATGTTTGAAAATCAAATATTGCACCCCTCGCTCTCAGCAGGGTTAAGTGAAATTTTCACAAATAACAGTCAACACTGCTTGTGTTCAAAAACTTATGACTTGATGGCAACTGGCAAATATTTATACTCAATTAATAGAGGCCAACCACAAAATTCAGATTTGTGTGCGTATTCGTATATGCGTGTATGCTTTTGTGAATGTGAATAGACTACAGAAGAAGACACTCACGTTATGGCATTTATTCATTTTTCGATCAAAATAATGCCGTTGCAAATTGTGAATATGCTTGTATGCAGATGTGAGTGCGAGTGTGAGTGTGAAAATGAATGTGCTGTTGTGTATGTGTGAATGCATTGCTGTTCAAACAGTTGAAATCATACATAGTCAGACAACAGACAGTTGGACAGATGAGGGACAGACATTGGCACGCCCAAAGCAAATATGGTGAGGCCAGAGAAAATATTTTCAATTTTCATTACAAAAGTGTGCAGGAAGAGTGAGGGAAATGGAGGGAACGAGAGCAGTTTGTAAAATTCAGATGGGCTTGCAACGGATTGCACTGTTTTCGAGTAATATGAAAATTAAATTTTTCATTTCAATACATCCGCTCAGCACATAACACGTGAAAGAGAGAGGGAAATTGAACAGAATGAGGTATACTGGAAAAGATTGTTGCATATTATTGTGGCAGGCACACACACATAACAGACCAGGACACCAGATACCAGACCGACTTCACAGATAGGGATACCTCTATTGACGCCATAGCTTAAATGCGTATCAATGCGTCCAATCGGTTGAAATTTAATAGTCCTATAAGTACGAACATGAACGCAGCACGAACGATTTCGATCATCATGAGTGCGAGTTTGAATGTGAGTACGAGTATGAGTATGAGTATGAATATGTGTATGTAAGCTCATTGAATTAAATAGCAATTTCACATGTCAGTTAGTTTGTAATGCGTTTCAAATTTTCATTGCAATTTGCCAGAACTGCAGCCAAGATGCTTGTAACGAGCTTTGTTCGAAGGATAAGTTCATGTTAAACTCTGAAATACATATACTTTAGTTGTAGTTACCAATATGGCATACTGTATAGAGTAAATCGAAAGAAATGCCAACTTGTTATGCCTATATTTACGATTATGCCAATGTTTAATTAATGGAAATTTTGTGTATTTGGGTTTTTCGGAGCTAAGATTGTGTGCTAATTGGACCATGATATCTGCATATCTATTCAGCCAAGGCATACGAATTGAGAATTTGTGGAAATTACATTTTAATTTAAGCGTTGTGCAGACAAAAAGCCAAGGCGCATTTATAGCTATCAGCGTGCCACATGAACCCCCAACCCCCCTTAAAAATGTTGAATGCCCCTGCAGGCGTGCTGCTTCTTTTATGGGGGGCCAAGCATAAGCCGAGCATTTTATTCGTTCGCAATGTTTATTAATGAAACTGTTTGTGATTTGCATTTTAATTTATGCAAAAACACAGAAATACATATATATTTGTATGTACTGAAGATTGTGTAGTACATGTACTCAACGGACTACAACTCGACTTCAATTGAAATTCAAAAGGAAGCAAACAATTTTTAATGTTCTCTCGTCGCTCGTCGCATTTTATGACGATGACAACGACGATGGCAAACTGAATTGATAATTAACAAGGCAAATGCGCGTGTAATTAGCATTCATTGGAGCAGCAGCGATCGTCAGGCTTCTCTGCTTTGGCAAGGACCTGCAAACAGTTCAACATTTTTGTATTTCAATTCTTTCGTTTTGAAGTTTAAGCATTTGTTGAAGCTCTCTAAATTCACAGTGCTTTGACAGCAGCACAAATCCCTGACAGGCCAATGTGGCAGACTTTACTTTAAGAGACCTACCGCTCTCCCCTTCCCCCTCAAAAACACACAATATGTATTTATTTGCATTTATGTCCTGACTTTGGCCGCTTGTCTTGCTCCATTGTCTGTGTTCAGCTCTAAAATAATCCCAGCTCACCCCTTGCCACCCGCTCTCAACAACTCTCTCTCTCTCTCTCTCTCTGGTCTTGGCTGTCAGTCAACCAGTTTCAAAGTCACTCACTGGATGCGACTGAGCGTAAATTTCATGCGCTCCAATGCATTTTCACATCAGCTAAATAGAGTTTTACAATTTATCCCTAGCTTGTGCCCCTACCCCAACCTCCCCCAGTTCCACTTGATTCGTAATTGCAATTGTGTTGAGCTTTCTGCCATTGTTATTGTTAATAATTTCTGCTATTGTTAACGCAAAAATTCTACAACAATTTGTTGCATTGGCTTTTAAACAAAAATGCTCCGCAATCCTTTGATTTGCATTGTTTTAGTTGCTTGTTTGGCGCTTGCCATTGAAATCTGAGCAGTAGCAGCACTGTACCTCTACTCTCTCTTTCTCTCTCTGTCTCACTCACTCTGTCTCTGTCTAGTCAAAAAGTTAATTAAGTCGTTCAGTGTGTGTGTGCCAGGCAAACACGCATTGAGCCTTTTGTGCCTTCATGATCTCACAGGCAAACTTTGATACACAGACACATATGTATAGACACTTCTATGGATAGTGTACTGAGTTACATATGAACATGTCCATATATGTGACGTGCTCATGCCTGTGCCATGTAGGCGAGTGTAAAGCGCTCTTTCGACACAACGCTTTGTTTGCTCAATTTGCATGGCTGATTGTAGTAGAAGCAGCTAATGCGATGTGCGCGTATGTAGGGTGTGTGTGTCCTTCTTTATACCAGGATATAGTCTGTTAAAAAAGTGTTACAGGCAGAATATAGTAACACCGATCATTTGAACTACAAAAAATCTATAGAAAAATCTATATTAAAAATTTGCAAAATTTGGAAAAACAAATCAAATTCTAGAAAAACTTAAGTTTTAGAAATATTTGCTTAACAGAACTAATTCTGCTGTAAAATACCGTGTGAAATGATATTTCGTTTTTAGCTAAGATATAGAAGTTTAATGTTTTAACAATAACAAAAGCGATTTCGAAGTTTCAACCTAACCTATCTGCCGCATTATCGAGAACGCCCGATCGTGCAATAGCAATATAATCTACCTGCGAGTTTCTCAGTATTATAGTTACTGATTCTCTGAATAGTAATTTATTTTGATAGTTGATAGAGCACACTTTTAGAGTACACTTTTAGATAGAGCACACTTTTGGGAACTGTTGCAATATCTTAATTTTCTAGGCCCATAAAAACTGACCACAAAATGTTCAGAGACAAATGTTGCTTAAAAACCAATGACTTTTTGCCATTTGCTGACTGATTTTCAAATACTGTCGGACAGCATGGAAATGCAACTGAGGTCGGAGGACAAATAGGATATGGGAAATGGTAGACAGATGCCAATGCACACAGCTGACAATAGAAGCAGACTTGGGACTCTGGATGAGTGAGTGAGACATTGGCAATAACCAAAGTGTCCTGCTCTAGTCCTGTGGCCAGTGTCCAGTGCATGGCGTTGTCACAATGTGCTCAGCATGTTCCACACAAAAAAGCTGTAAACTATTCCAGCACACACACCCACACACCCCAACACACACACACACACATACTTGTATAGAAGTAGATCACACTATTATGCACACGGGAATGGAAACTGTGTGCACGAAATGTGTGCAAAAGTTACCCAAAAAAAAAAACTGAGGGAAAAAAATAAAAGTAGCGTTAACAACTTTTCTGTAGCGAGCCTTCTTCCGACTCCACCTCCACCTCCACTTCCACTCCCCTAACACCCGCTTGCTGGTTGCTGACTGCGGTTATTTATGGCAATTAAAGAACTAATGATGTCCCAAAACAGTTGTCCAGCTCATGACGCCTCCGAAGCTATGGCAACTGTTAAAACTATATGTGGTCGACGGCGTTCAACTATAACTAAATACCCTGCCAAATGGGTATCGTTAGCCAAATCCTTTGATAATGCCACAACGTGTAATAGGGGAATTCAACAGGGTAATATATCTGACTTCTAGTTCATGGGCACTTTGAGTATTTGCATTTTGAGTATTTTGAAATGAATAAGCTAAGTGTATTATAAATATTTTATGTATTATACAAATATTTATAAAAATTGAATTATTAGAATGTGCATTAATGAGGCATTCCAGGCAAAAAGTATTTGAAGAATGTAGATAATCTTGTCTTGCCATAGATAAAGTTTTGATTTCAAGATCTTATTATGGTTACTCCAAACTAATTTGTTAAGTATCGATAGCCTTATAATCTTTCATACTTGTTTTATTTAGTTATGGGAAAAACACGACCAATGACATAAGTATACATTTCTTAATTTATCAAATTCGTATTGCAATTCTCTCTTTTAATTCTACAAAAATTTAGTTCCTGCCGATTTTTCTGGAATAAAAAGAGTATTTCATATTCGCATCGGCATTAAGTTTCGAGTTATGCAACAAATTTGGCAACAATTTCGGCAGCCCAAGCGAAACAAGCTTAAAATTCAATTAATAAATGTGTTGCAATGGTAAATGTTGCAACTTTAGTGCGTGCCTGAAGAGCGGTTGCTTGGCGCCGGATGTGATAATGATAACAACGGCAACTTCAACTGTCAACGAACAGGACACATTGGTGGTGGGCGTGGCAGGGCGAAGAAGCACTTCAATGGCCGAGTCCAAAGTATGACTTTGCTACCTCTGCAGGCGGCAGAGCTTTTGAGCTAATTTCAACAGTTTTGTGGCATCCACAAAGGGGCATGTGGCAAGGCAGGGTATGCAGGACATGGCAGTGACAGCAGCAGTTGCACTCAGCAAATATCCAGGGCAACCAAAGAAAAGTTCAAACTGAGAGAATGAGGCATGGGATAACGATGGGCGAACGGCAATTCATTGTGTGGCCAGTAATTAGATTCGCATTTCAGTAGTCAGTTAGTCAGTCAGACAGTCAGTCAGTCAGTTGGGAGTGAGTTCGACATGACGCTGATGCTGACTTTGACTCTGGAGAGTTAAAGTTTTGAAGCAGCACTAACTGCAGCCAAATTAGTGACCGAGATCAATTAAACAAGTAAAAATTAGATTCAGGCCAAGGGATCGGGGATCAGGGATCAGGGATCAGGAGTGGCATGGTTGTGGCCAAAAAGCGATTAAATTAACAATGCCCATAAAGCCAGCTGTATAACTGGCCAACTGTTAAATCATGAAGCTAGCCACTTGCGTCCATAACATAAAATAACAACAATAACGATAACCTCTCACAATGTGTGTGTGAGTGTGTGGCAACAGTGGAACGGCTGAAGGGGGGTGTAAATGGGGATCTACAAAGGAATCTGTTGCTGCATCAGGCGCATCTCATGACTGCACGCTCGGATGCTCATTTTAAATTGACTTCAAACGCTGCTGCGTGACGAGCTGCATGGTCATGGATAGAGCAGTTGTAGCCATGGCCAGGATGTTGGTCTACCACCATTCCCCCATTACCCCCTACCCATTCCCATTCCCAGTGCCAGTGCCAGTCTCAGCCCAGTTGGGACACTGCAGGCACGCACGCATTTTGATGCCATGACGAACGTGGACAGGCTGCTGCCTGCCAATTGTGGTTCCATTCCCAGTCTTCTTCTTCTCTTAGTCGGTAAACCACCAACAATATGGTTAACACTTTCAACGTGTTGGCAATGTCTTTAATTGTAGCACATCAAACATGTGTCTGACAGTCTGTAAGTGTCGGCAAAGGAATGCAGAGTGCTTCGAAAATAAGTGCCCTTAAGTTGCAATTTTGGCATTTAAATAAATATTTTATTAACCAGAAATAATTGAAAAAGATAGACAAAGAAATACTTATTTCAAAGTATATAAAACATGTTGAATATTTAACAATTTTCATATAAGTTTAGATCAAAATTAGATTCCAGTCTGCAAATCTGAAGAAGCATTTTCTTCTTGCAGTGTATAGATTAATATTCATAGCCTTAGCACACTGAATATTCCTATTGATTAAGCATATTCAAATATACTCCCATTTTTTAGCAGTGTACATTGAATTGCACTTCTCTTTGAGCTTGGTCGATAATCAGTTGGCCAACAGTTGGGAAAGCAATTAAGTAACTAATTCCTCAAATAAACTTGTGTAGAGTTTTACAAATCTATATCTCCACAGTATCGCCTGTTAAATTGAGCGTTTATTTCAGCTGCTTGTTAATTGGTGAAATGCTAGCTGAATCAATTTGCAGAACACTGCAGCTAAGCGCACAAGTCATTGGCTGCCAGGCTGTGCTTCAAGGCCAATCTGCAGCTTCTTGCGCGAGTAGCAAATGAAAAAAGTTCATGTAAGACTCAACAGAAGAAAGACGAAGGAAATGTGGCAAAGAAACACAGGAAGGAAGTGGTGAGGTGGTTGGAAGGTGGGGCGAGGCAGTAGCATAAGTGGCAGGAGTATGTACAGCAAAGTGTTCAAGAAATGGCAAACTTTTTGATGCTCCCAAAAACTCATTAAAAAGGATTTGACACGTGAAGTGCGAAAAACTTTTTATTTTTATGTTATTTCCCTTTTACATTTTTATGGCAACGTGTGATGGACTTCTTATATGTGTGTGTGTCTGGGGGTGCGTGAGTATGCGTTTGATGTGTGTGTTGATAGCCGTTGCCAAAGAGCATGGCTCACATCAATATCAAAATCAAAATCAAACTCGAACTCGAACTCGAGTGTCGCTAGAATTTGTGGATTGAATTTCAATGGCGATTGATGGTGACTGCAAGAATATGCATGTATGTACAGGTATGTGCTTGTCCTATGTGTGTTTGTGTGTGTGTGTGTGCACACCATCAACAGCTGGCTGCTAAAAGTGCTGAGGCCAATAGCAAGGCTCTGTCTTCAGTTTGGTTGGCTTTTTGGCTCATTTTATGATAATGTTCAAACCTGGCGTTAATGAGCTCTTAAGCTTAAATAAGAAACGTGATTTAGTTACTAAGTAAACTACCAAATAGTCGGCATCTACTACACATATACGACGAGAGAGTAAAGGGAAAGGGAAGAGAAATCAGTCGAGTAGTGTAGTGTAGAGGTAGTCGTGCAAGTTTTTGGTAAAACCTGCGCTTAATTTGAAAAGTTGCCAAAGAAGACCTCTCTCAATGCTCAGCAGGTGTAATAACTGTGCAAATACATACTTACACAAGCTACATACATATATCTTAGCTATAAGTATATACACTCTATGTACCTTGTACCAATCGAAGTCAATGAGAATCCGCAACTTTTTGCATACAACTTTGCCCACTTAATTGCCAAATCAGTCGAACAGCGAACTAATGAAAAAACTTTTCGATTTATTTGCAGCATTCCTACGATTCGGTTTCTAGTTATTTTTGTTGCTTGTTATGCTTGGATTCTGGTCAGTTAGCAACACGTAACCATCATTCAGACTCATGTCAGTTTTAATAATTTTTGTGGCTGTCAAAAGGCCAAAGTCGTGAACTAATCACAAACAGTAGACGAAATTTGAATGCCACAGAAAACACACAAACAGAAATGAAGATTGCAGATTGGAGCTGGAGGTGAAATTGGAGATGGAGATGGAAATGGAAATGGAACTAAAGCTGGAAAGTTGACAGACCAATGTCGAACCCAAAAAACCCTTTTCATGATATGCAAATCTTTGTGAAATTGAAATATGCAGATGTTCGTTTGAAAATGTATTTTACATTTTATGAAATTTGCAACATAATAAATTCGTTTTTCGGGTGTCTCTGTCATGTTGCGGGGCAACTTAAATTAAGTAATAACTTTTATGCGTCTTGACCTCATATACGCCCTAACAGCGCTCCCTTCTCACCCCTCACACACACACACACACACACACACTCCTTCTTACAGACAGATACACTCAGAATTTGTATTAGCTCGTTGACATTTTCTTTGCTTTGGCTTTTTGCCTTTGTGGCTGAGAGGTTGAGTGTGTGTGTGAGACACAAGCAGATTTTCTTATTAAACTTATATAACCCACTTGTCTGTGTGTGCGTGTAAGGGGCTTTAGCATTTTAGGGTTAATTTTAATGGCAGTCCAAAGGTTAATGTGATTAATGTTTACTTAATGAAATGAAGTTATCAAGTTGATTCTATCAATTTACACACAGACGCCGCCGTCTCAGACAAAAGGATTTCGCTCTCTTTGGGGCTGTCAGAACTGACGCCGCCGACGACGCTTTCAGATGATGAAGGTATCCACCCAGATGGTATCTGGTCGATGGGTGTATCAAGGTGATGGAAATAACTCTAAATGCAAATTGTCAAGTGGTTTATGCTTGACTTGATTTGGTTTTGTGTTGCTTGAAGGGCATATTAGTTGAATGAGTTAGACAAACGGCTGCTCGAAGTGTTGGCCACGCAAATATTTGTCATTTTAACACAAGTTGTGTGAGTCAGGAGTCGAGAGTCGAGAGTCAGTCGGCTGTGATGTTGCCTTTGCCGTCGCTGTTGCTGTTGCTGTGGTTTTTGCAATCAGACACCCTTTGCAAAGGAATTTAATAAAAAGCAGTTCAATTAAACGCTCTTCAGTTTGCCTTTCTTGCTCTTTTCTTCGCTCTTCGCTCTTCTCTTTCTCCAATCGTTAATCAATGCGTTTAACGTTTTCAATCAAGCAACTGGCAAAAGGCTGCGGGTGATGGCGAAGAAGGAGAAAGAAGGCAGCTCAAATTCAGTTAAGCATTTCACTTATTTGCATATAAATTGATTAAAAAGAAAATACATACAAGGCAACCAACACACACACACACTCACATACATTTATCCACCCGAGCTTTTCCATGTGTCAACGCAGCAAAAGGACGAAAGGGTCCTCGGTTGCTTTCAGTTTTCCAAGTAAACGAGTATACGAGTGTGTGCACTTTCTGTATCTGTATCTGACTGACTTCGTATCTGACTGTTTTCTACTGCTTTTCTCCTCCATTTTGACACATTTTTTTTGGCCATTTCTGACACTTCAAATGCGTATGATTGTTTCCTTTTGATCAGCGAATTGTGAATTGATTCACTGATTGAGTTCAGGTTCAGTTGATGCGACAACAACGTCAGCACACACCCCAGGAGGACACGTCACTCGCACAGATGGACTGTAGGCTTACATACCTTCAATCCCATTTACAGATATCCGATCTACGTTTCACGTCTTGATTCCCTTGACCCGGTTATCAATGAGTATTGCAATTCTCTTTAGTATAATTTATTTGATTCGTGTGCCCTCTTTAAGTTCTATTGGCCAATTATATTATTGATTATTATAATTAACTTGTTTTGCTGTGACAATAACATATTTTGTGGCTGGTCAATAACCGCTTTTTATGTTGTGGCCCGATGGCCACGAGCTCTGTTGCCTGGTTTCTCTACACACCTGCCCTAAATATAAATTGACAGAACTTTTGGATTTAGTTTGCTTTCAATTTGTGGGCCGTCATGTTCTTTGAGGCCGTGCGCAAGTCGAGCAGTCGTCGTAGACGCAAGGTGAATCCAATAAGCTTAAATTGCTTAAACCAGGAAAATACGCAACTCTTGAACACTTTATACAATGTGGAATATCATTAGCCAGTTTTAAATATATAGTTGATAGTGGGTATATCCACCATAATTAAAAGCAACAATATGAAAATGCACTCGGTCCGATTGTCTGCACTATTGTCACCTTAATGACCAAAGGACATGCCAGCACTCTCCCATCGGCTATTCAATTAAGGATCTGCACGAACTGCACTTCAACTGTCAAGGGAAATTGCAATGTATGTCATTTGGAAAATTACTGAGTGCTCTGGAAATGGAAGTGACCAATCCATTTGGTAAACGGAACGCGAGAATATTAAAAACAGTACTATATCTAGTAATTTTATAGATTTGCTAGTTATATTGGAAAAACTATGTAGATGATTTTGTTAATTTTCTATATTACCAATTGGAAGTAACAGATGACAGATATTATAAGCCACTTTACATATTTAACTAATTAATAAATTGAAGTTTTACAATTTTCTTTCCACCTACAAAATTTATTATGAGCAATACTATGCTCCGGTATTTTTATACTAAATATTGAAATTTGTATGTAAAAATGTATTTTGATTGATTGTTATACCCTACAGCTTTGCATATCATCAATAAATATAACTATTATAAACATTAAAATTGGTTCAATCCATAATTATTCAATATTTTCTCAATTACATATTTTTATTGATTTTTTAAGTCAACTGAAAAAATAACTCATAGATAAAATCTAGTTCGATTCCCGAGTTGAAAATTATGGGTAATGCCAACAAAATATGTCAATTCATTCCATCGTACAATTTAATATTCGGTTTGAATAATATAGTTGCAGCCTTTGCGGCAGCTGAAGATTGCAGATTTTGTAGCATACTTTTAGGTGTTTTCGTTTTAATCTACATCAATTTATCAGCAGAGCGCAAATGTTGTATTTATTTGTCTAACTGGCGCTTCAACGTCGTCACATGTTTGTTTCGGACAAATATTTGCTAGAGCAGGGCAGAAAATTGCCCGACTGAGTGACTAACTGACTGACTGAATGACTGAGCGAATGGGCGTGCAAGTACAAGCTCGCAACTTTAATTGAAATAAAATGTTTTCAGTGCAGCGTGGCACAATGACTGAACAGGTGGTCAGAAATGTATGGGCAAACGAAAGTGCGACAGAGAGAGAGATAGAAAGAGAGAATGAGAGACAGACCGAAACGAATGAATCAGTCAGACGGGGTTTTGTGTCTGTGCGGCCCACTGTCTGCTCTATATGACTATAAATGTTTGTAAGTAAGTAACTAGTTTTGAACCCCACAATTCACAACCCACAACCCATTGCCCATAGCCCCCGCAGTCCGCAGCCCACATTTCATTTCCATTCATTCCATTTCGCTCTCCGTCTCTCTCTCTCTCTCGCAATGTGTTCAGTGTTTTGCTCTCTCTCTTTCTCGTACTGTGAGTGCTTAGCTGTTTATTCATTGCCGCCGCTTTATTTTCTCGCATTCAGTTTGCATTTCAAAGCCGCTAAAGTAACAAGTATCTTGGAGCTATCTATTCGTACAGTTCAAAGTAGATAAAGTCGGAGCAAAAACCAAATTTTTGTATACTCACAGATAAAGTGAAAAAGACCATAGAAGCTCGTTGCAATGGATGTAAGTTGGCTTGGTTATATTTTCCCTCATTTTCCTTTTGCGGTTTTATTTGTGTGGATAAAGTTTACTTTTATTTTGAACGACCTTCACCTTGGGCTTCAATTAAACAAATTGCACTAAAGTGCTTTCACAAAATGAAAATAATTTCACTAAAAGCGGCAAGAGAGTTGAGTCCCAGAATAACCGACATCAAAACTCATAAGATCAGCTGAGTCTGTTCGATGATTCATGGGTGCGAAACTCGAGTGCGTCGTGACTTCTTCTAATTACTCGGTTTTGCCATTTGTGTTTATTATTTATATCTTGAATGCTTTTGTTTAAGCAAACACTTAACTTATACGGGTTATGTTGAAACTCAAGTTAGTCACATTTTATGCGTAAACAAGTGGAACACAAGAGAAGGTCGAAAATGGGAAATTACGGTGGCTTATACCCAAATATCGTAATTTTAACACCACGTATTGAGGGCACTAGTAGACAAATTTAGTTGCTCTAGCTCTTAGAGTACATCTTTGAAACTCTTAAAAGTAAATGGTCTAAAAATAATCCACAGTTACCACAATGAAATTGAACATTACATTTTACGATTTGAATATTTAAATTATTGATTGCTGAACTTTATTGACAGCCCTCTAATGGAGACCTGTATACCCTGGAAGCAAATTTGGTCAGCAAGTCGCTGAGAACACTGGCAGATTGCGCCGACAAGGATCCCATTACCAAGTTGCGTTTAATTTGTTATAGCCGTGGCGCAACAGGCATTCTGGGCCTTGGCCGGTAAGTTGAAGTTCGTTGACCTCGTTTTGATGGACTTTAAATGACAGATTCTGCAGACCATGTACTTGTATGCATAACCGATTGCTTAACTATTTAATGCCCACTTAATAATTTAGTGCTTTTCGCGCAATGGACGATGATGGTAGCAAGGCGCTCAATGAGGAGGAGTTCCTCACCGGCATTCGAGACATTGGTCTGGATGTGAGTGACGAGGAGATTAAGCAGATGTTTAACACGTAAGTACATTTCATTATATATACCGTATGTCATATAAATTAAAATATCTATTTACATACAGTTTCGATGAGGATGGCAGCGGATCCATAAACATGACTGAGTTCTTGCTCAAATTGCGCGTAAGTTAAGCTTAAAATGTGGAAGAATTCCCATTTGATATACATATGATCTTTAGCCTCCGATGTCGCAATCCCGTCTGGCAATCATTGATCAAGCCTTCAATAAAATGGACAAGGATGAGAATGGTGTTATTACCATTGCTGATCTTAAGAACGTTTACTCCGTGAAGGAGCATCCCAAGTATCAGAGTGGCGAGAAGACCGAGGATGAGATTTTGACCGAGTTCTTGCACAACTTTGAAGGTGGTCGTGGCAATCTGGATGGCAAGGTAAGTTTAATCGACATGATTCAACATACAGATACCTCTAAATCTTTATATCCCAATTTGTGTAGATAACTCACGAGGAGTTTGTTAACTATTATGCCACAATCAGTGCCTCAATTGATAATGACATGTACTTTGATCTGATGATGCGACGTGCCTATGCTATTTAAAGAAACTTGATCAATGCTCAACAAAGAACAATTCGTATAAACTGTCAGCTTTAACTACTATTTAGTCGTACTCATGCTTAATTTATACCCAATGCATGTTTCATTCTCAACAATATATATAAACCTTTATTCTGCAAAACATGATGATCTCTTGGCTATCCATTTATGGCGTTTTACAATTGTTTGAATCTTTGTTAAATATGCAAAGTTACTGGTTGCAAGTTTTTATCAAAACATTTGTTACTAGTTTACACACAATTCAGTGCAGCTTGGACGAGGCCCATAATCAACCGAAAGCTGCTACCCCAAATCCAAGAAGGCGGCAATCAGTGCAACAAACATGGCAGCATTCAGTAGACCCTGAAAATTGTTGGGAATTGTCAGCAGTAGTCTGTGTACGTTTGTACGTGTATGTATTGTAGTAGCAGTGCTGCTCCTACTGGTGTGCCAGACATTTATCACACAGTTGTCACAGTTGGAGCTGAGGACGGTTTGAGCATTCGAGCAATGGCAGCCTAAATGTATGCTTTAAATTATGCAGACACCAGCTGAGATTGTCGCCACATAAGTGTGTGTGCGTGTGTGTGTGTGTGCGCGAGTGTGTGTGAGTGAGTTTCTTGTGCGTGGCAGTGCCAAGTTGTGCACTGATTGCAAGCAACTCATACGAAATTTTAATTGCCAATGTTGAAATTACGCAGCCAGTGAGAAGGCCCAAAACTAAAGACACTGCCAGACAGCAAGACAAAGAGACATAAAGACAGTCGTATAGAGGGAAGGAGTGACAGAGAGAGAGAGAGAGAGAGAGAGAGACAGACAGACAAACATGGCTAACAAGCTCGCTGCAATCATCTTCACTGTAAATCACAAAGTTACAACTTTGTAGTATGATTTCATTAAATTTTATTTACAGCCTGCAACAATTCCGAAAACTTCTTCACTTTAAATGCCCTGTAGCTACAGACACCATAGGGTATGCTGAAATTAAGCACAAAACTTAACATCTAAGAGCCTTAAGTAGTAAATTTGTACAGGGTATTATCTAGTTGGATATCGTTTAAGAGTACACAGTACACTTGTTGTCTATATGCTAGAGTAAGTTTAAGTGCAATTGTAAATTTACAAAGTTTTTGCGAAAATTTTGTGAAATGCGTGAACTGTTTAATAAAAAATTTTCAATTGCCATTTATTTGAAGTCTCGTTGTCTTGCAGACTTCAACTTCAACTTATTTTTAGCCCACACAAACCAATTTCTATTTCAATTTCAATTAATTGACTTCCATATGAGGCCCAAAAGTCTCGTTTGCCCTGCTCTGTGGCCACTGTTTCGATGTGTTGAGATGTTTTATGCTCTTGGAACTCTTGAAAATGCCTTTTATTGGCTTGCAGTTTTCACACTTGGTTGAGTGAAGTGTCTGGTTATCCCCAAAAATACCTAAATTTACTTCTCTCAAATACTCAAGCACACAAACATTTCTTAAATGTACACATATCTGTTTGAAAATCTATGAAAATCTTCTGTAAATTAACAGCAGCAAGTTGGCAAAAACTTCAAATCCGAAAAAACTGTCTGTCAGTTTTAGTCACAACTAAGCTTCAGCAATCTGCAGTTATGTTTATTAAATAAAAAATTCACAAAAATAATAAACTAAATAAAAGCTACACTGTGGCTTGTTGCACTGACATGGCTTTGTGATTTATGGCAGATTTTTACTTTACTCTCTGTTCCATCAAGTAATTGAGAAAGTGCAATAAATAAAATGTACAGTTTCTATGGAAAAATTACACTCATTTCCAGATTTATCAGCAAAGAATCTGGTGATCTACAATTATATGACTTATAATAGTTAATGTGTATAATAATTGCATATGCATTTAAGTATGGGAAAACTAAACGCATAAATTAAATGCCAAGTGCATTTGGCGTAGTTTCCAGTTGCTCGTCGAATGTCATGAAACTGTCTGAAATATTTATTTGTCTGTATTGAGAAGAAGGTAGCGCATTTGGCATAGTCTGTGGGCGGCTAATGCATTATTTAAATCTAGTTAACACTTGCCATTTGTTGTTGATTGAAAAAGAGAAGAAAAAGTAACAAAACAAGGCAAGAGAAAAGGGTCAAAAACTGTACTCCTGACAAAAGCCAACACGAATGCAAGAGACCAGCATATAAAAATAATAATAATAAAAAAAAGAAGAAAATGGAAGGCCAACCACTCCATCTGGCATCGAACTGGTCTTCGTTGGCCACAGGGCACATCATTGAAGGAGTATTGAATAAATTTCATTGCAAGTTGAAAGGCGCAAATGGGTGCACTTCAAGAAAATGCTGTGCACTTATCAAATTTGTCTGAAAAATAATAAATACAAATATAATAAAAGAATTTTAATACCACTGAAACAATAAAAATAATAATGACAAATTATAGTAAAAGATATATATTTATTTTTTGCAGGTAAATTTCTATTTAAAAAAAAAACACTTGATTCTAAATGGAAAATAAACTGTAAATATAATAAATTATATTTTCAAAATAGTTTTATAAACTTACAATAAATGCTTTTTATTTTTCACAAAATTATGAAATATTTTGTACAGTGTACTGGGTACTCGATAGGCATTGAAGTGAAGTGACGAGGCTGCAAAATATTTCAGTCACGTTTTAAATGTAAAAATCTCAATCACGTGATCGAAATGCGCGCGTTCGAAATATGCACAGCATACGAACCCAAATAGAGTGAGTGTGTGAAAGAAAGAAATAGAGACATTGAAGAAAAGTGAGAGAGAGAGAGATAGAGAGAGAGAGAGACAGTTCTCTTGGCTTGGGCACTTGTCCAACTCGAAATCGAACAGAAGCCCGAAAATAAAATGCGGCCAAAAGGCTCTTAACAGGTAATCGTTCTACTCGCTGGATCGATGATTTAATGTCGCCAGTGGGCGAAATGGTTGATGATGCGGGCATATCTAATAATGAATGTTGTTGTTGCAGTTATCTGGTACTGGTTTGGGTCTGGTTGTTATTGTTGTTGTTGCGGTTACTGTAGTTACTGCAGTCGACAGATATTTTGTGGGCAGACGGCGCTCAAATTGCATAAAATATGCAAAAAGCTTAACAAACTGTGCGCATCGTTGATTGAAATATCGAAATCGAGTGCCATTTACAGCAGCTCTGAGCAGCTCAAATATAAACCAATAACAGGACACACACACAAACACTCACACACATATACATACATATACAGCGAGTGCGAGAGTGAGATAACTGCAAGTGCACACAATGCGCTACAATTTCCGTTTCCTCTGCACGCAGCTCGTATAATTTTCACACCTTTGATTGATTGAAATGTTCATCATGTTCATCATTTGATTTTTATTTTTATGCCATTCAGTTATCGTCCATTCACAACTTTTTTTCCATTTACTTCTCACTATCTTTCTCTCTGGCATGCTGAGTATGCTCAGACTTTTTAATGAATTCTTGTTTAATTCGAGCAGAGTTTGATTATCAGTTGTCGATTTAAAACTGAATTCAGTATTCAGTTAAAAGGATTGAACTTAAAAGCAAATAAAGCAACTCTTTGCAAATACAAGCAGTGTAAATAGTTTACAACCCTTTTGTTATGCTATGCTATTAAAATTTGCGGTCAGAGGGTTGCTGACCCACAATTAATTCGCTATAAATGTTGTGGGATTGCGCATACGCCGCGTGGCTATCAAGTAAAAATTGTCGATGCATTAAAACACGAATTTGGTAAACTAAGCATCGAATGTTAAATGTTAATTTCCCCACAGCAATGACTGCAGCAACAACAACAACAACTGCTAGCTGCATAACAACCACAACTAGCAATGACGTAGCAATTTTTAGATTCATTTATTTGCGTTTATGTCGGAACCAAAAATGAACATGCAAATGGCCATTTTATTATGGACATTATATTATTGTGCCAAAATGTGCTATTGAATGCATTAGTTGCATACATTTTCCATTTGACAGTTGTACTTTGAGTATGCGTGTGTTTGTGTCAGGTGTGTGTGTGAGAGAGAGCAAGTCCCGTTGCGGTCATGTATGCTATTCATATGCAAAAATTGCGGCAACAAAAAATCAATTTGTAAATGTTTTTAGTGGCATTGCAACTTTGACATTTCACACTGTTCACAGCTGTTGCTGTTGTTGTTACTGCTGTTGTTGTTGTATTTGATGTTTTCATTTACTTTTTTTTGCTGCTGCTGCTGTTGTTGTTCTTGTTGTTGTTGTTTGTATTTTTGATATTGCTTTGGTCCGCAGACAACTGCCAACTGACCCCATTGGCGGCAATGTCCGCTTGTAATTAGCGCTCGCCTGTCAATGTTTCAGCTGCTGTTGTTGCTGTTGCTGCTGTTGCTGCTGCTGCTGCTGCTACTGCTATTCGGGGAGTTTTTGACCCCAATTGCTTTGTCACCATTTCAATTTGCAATTTCAGCCATTAACTAGTTACACTCAATGCAATTAAACTTGCACTTGTGCAGCTCAGATCAGAGTGAAGAGGACACAAGGTAGCAAAAGCAATTGCAAGGAGCCAGTCGAACTTTGAAAGGTCCTTCTGCCCAACCGGCCCCATCTCCCTCCACTTCTACCTCATCCCACCCTGTCCACTTCTACCATGTTGTCAGCGGTCTGTGCAACCGCAAAATGTTGCTGTTGTTGTCGTCGCAGCATAGAGTGAAAGTGGCAAACACTCGACACACCCAAACACCGCGCAGTTGCATGTGCGTTCCATTGGAATAATTTGCAATATGGGCGAGAGGTGGAAATAAAAGTAAAACGGCGAAGCAGCAGTAGAAGGTATATAATAAAAAAATTGTATCTTCTCATTGAGTTAATTGCAAATTGGATGAAATTGTAATTTTACACTTCATTTCGTGCAATTCATGGCTGATTGACAATTTAGTTTTTCATTAAGGTGGACCCAGCGATGGCGCTGATACGAGATTCGATCGTTAACTCAATTTCCTTGATGTGGCATGCAACACACCGCTGAACGTCAGCTGCAAGTCTTTATTGGCCTGATTGAAACTGAGATTTCTTGTTATGGAAAAAAGTATGTCATTGGTATAGGCGCAAAATGTTTGAGGCTTTCTGTTTCCTGTAAAATTATAACTTACTTTAATCATCAAAGTTATACTATGTAATATATATAAGAGAAACTAAAAGTTTTTTACACTTTAGCTCAGATATGTTATGCACTGACATTTAAAAGTTTACTTTATGTCACTTCTCATGTAACTCGTATGTTTTTTAGTTCTTAAATATATTTATGAGTAAGTTGCATGTACAAGTTGCATGCTTTTTCACTCACATCAATTATTGACTTCAGTGCGACAACCGCGAAAAGTTTTTGTACATGTGCATTGCAAATGTTGCGCATATACAGTGTAATACACTGCACAAAATACACTGTTTTAAAACAGCAAAATTTAAGGTTGTGAATCCCTCAAATGCTATTTTAAACAATAATCAAATTGTAGATAGCTAACAGAGTTAGTTTGTTCACTGTTTGGCACTGCCGTTGAATCAAGTTGATGTTTGCCGCTTTTTGTTTTAATATTCATATTTTAGCATCAGAAATTATTCGACGAAATTAAGTTGCTTTATGCACGCACAGCAGCCAAAAAAGAATAGAATAGAAAGGAGAGAAATGAGAGAAGGTAGGCGAAAGAGAAGTGAGCTTAAAAGCGACTACGACGAGAATGCTTTGAATTTAAAATCTGCAATTTTCTGTTGATTGCCGCACCGAACCCAAGCAGCAGTAGCAGCAGCAGTAGCAGCAGCAGTAGCAGCAGCTGAGGAGGACAAGTGCTACTGAAGAGATGCAAAAGAAAGAGAGGGGGAGTGGCATAACCAACGTGCAGTTATAGTGTTACAAACAACAACAACAACAAACTTCTGGCCTGCGTGTTGGCGGTTGATGTAGCCAGAGTAGCAGCAGCAGCAACAGCAACAACAGTAGCAGCATCATCACAACTTTTGCGTAAAATTCCAGTCATGTGTCCCTAACAAATCCCTGCATTATTCATGAAATGATAAGATGACTTTGTGCTGGCTTCGTGGCCATCAACGCTGCTATTCCTTTCTTTACGTATATATTTTTTTGCTTTTTGCCTCGCACGTTATATTTTTAGCATGCAGCTGCAACTGTTGTTAGCCCCATTTAACTATCAACGATATGCCTTAACTAACGCTACAAATAAAAGCTTAAAAGCGCTGCAGGAACTCAAGCAAAAAGGTTGCTTGTCTATAAATATGTTAATAGCTGTAAACTACTAATACAGCTGGTAAACTTGTCTGCAATGCGTTTATAGACAATTTGTAAATCGAGAAACTAAACAGCTTACAGTTGATGTTTAGCAGCAGCTGTTAATAACATAACATGTGCCTAACAGCCAGCTACAAAGCTACATTTATGATGCTGTTGCTCTCTTGCGAGCCTTCGCGCTCTCTTTTCTGCTTGCTCTTTGTAGTCGCGTTCGCTCTCTTGGGACTTATAGCTGTAATATTGCGCAGCGTCACGAGCTAGATGCTGAGAGAGGTAACTGCGACGGCTACAGCAGCAGCAGCAGCAGCGTTACACATTACACGAGAAAGACGTCAACGTCGCCGTCACAACATTAACGAGGACCACGAGTACAACGACGCCGACAGCAACGACGATGCCGACGAAGAGCCGTGAATCTCACGCAGCGGCTGCAGCTTCAGTCAGTTCGTAAACTCGAAGCCGTGCGGAGATATACTTTGATGCAGCGCGTTGTCGTTCTGTTCGCTCGAAGTGAAAACAAAACCACAAAAAAAACACACACACAAAAAATAACAAACGAGAAAAATTAAATGGAAAATAAACTTGGCAAAGTTGCAAATGCATTGAGAACAAACTGGTGAATGATGATAAAGTGATTAATAAAACCAATGCAAATATTAAACAAACAACATACAAAGAAAAACATAGCGATTAGCTTAAATAAACAAAGTTTGTAGTGCACAAAAAGTTGGCAAATAAAGTTAAATAGCGGCTCAGCTGATATGAAGTCACCGGACAAACTGATTAATTGAGCGCGGAACTTCCGTTTCCGCTGTTTGTGTGCTTAACTCCGAGTCAAATGTAAGATGAAGAAAATACGGGCATAGATAGAATGTAGATGGTGGAAGAGGCGGGGGGGCGTGGCACTGGGTGAAAGCTTTTTCAAATATTAAACACATGAATTCGCATGAATTTGCCATTTAAATTATTTAAGTTGACAAACATACTACAGAAGACGACGAAGACGACGAAGACGACGCCTTTATTTCCTGCTTTTCTGCTTTTCTGTTTTCGTGTCGCCTGTGCTGCTTTCCCTTTTTCCTTTTCCATTCTCTTGCCCACTCCAATTTCCATTCACATGGCCCAGTCGCTTTCTCTTTTATATGGACGCCACTTGCTCGTCCTTCCGGCTTTCTTTATTTTCTTCAAATGTTTGTTATTTATTTATAACGACAGAGGCAACAACAGAGCAGAGCGTATCCTTTGAACTTGCCAGCTTGCATGGGTTTTTGCAACTGTTCTCGCACTCGCATTCGAACTCGTATTTGGTTTTATTTCTATTTGTATTTGTATTATTTTTATTTTTATTTTCTCTATGACTCTGTGACTCCATGGCCATTGCTTCGAGTCGCCTTTGACGTTGCATTCAATTAATTCCATTTCCTATCGGCAACCCTCCTTTTATCACTTAACCTGGCTTCAAGCTAGTGAATTCCATTTTGCATTCTGCATTTCTGCAATCGATAGTCATTGAAATATTAAACAATTTATTCGACTATCATGGGGAAAGTGCAGCTACAAAATAATAATAAATAACTAACGTAGGCCAAGTTACTACAACACTATAAATACATATGCATTTATATCTATATAACACAAATGTATATAAAATAATATATATATTTTTTGCTGTGCAGTGCTACAAACTACAACAACTAACAAAGCGCCGAGTCTGCAACGACATATCAATTAATTTTATACCAACAACAACAAAAACAAGTAACAAACAAAAAAAAGGATAAAAAATGGATTACAGCTGGCTGCTGTTTCTTTTCAGTTGCTCTTTAATTGGTAAGTGTATGTGATGAATTTTTTAACCCATTTTCTTGTATTATTTAATGTTATTGTAATGAAGCGCGTCAGTACAAATTTTGTAAGCTGCTTAAATTACAAACCGTTAAATTGTTTTACTGCCCACAGGGCGTATGCGTGATGCGCAAACGATATACTACCTACATATACGTATGCGTAATGTACGTAATGCAAATCGCCTTTGTTTCAATTGATTGTTAAATGCTTTCACATTCCCGTTTGCCAGCCGATTAATTTGTTTTTTTTTTTTGCTCTCTGTTTGCTTTCATGGAAAACCGCAAATCAATATTGACAAACTTTACGCCTCTAGGCCTGAACAGTTGCTTCTGGCCAACTGGTGAGCTGGCCAGCTAGCCAGCCTCTTTGCTCCTCTGCCTGGCTGCTCTTTTAATGACTTTTCCCATAATTTCAACCGCTGCAATTGCATTTCCGCTGCCGTTGCAGTTGCAGTTGCACTTGCCACTCATTCATTTTCATTCGCAGTTTGCTTTTGATCCCGTTGTCGATGCTTCTGCTGCTGCTGACTCTGCCTTTTGGCACTTGGTAATTTGTGCTGCCACAACTTTTGCTGCTTCTGCTGCTGCTGAAGCTGCTGCACAGCTTGAGTGCAGTTTAAAGTTAAATTGTATTTCGGAAATGTTCGCAATTAGGCAGCCTGCCAAAGGCATCTTTCACCCGCCCCGCATTGAGTTGCCTCCAGCACATAAATTGCCAATGGCATTGGGGCAATTAATTTGCAGCGCATTAAATGAGCTGCCATTTGCCCCATGAGCAACCAAAACGTCGACTTTTATTTCACTTCTCAACCAAAGAAACAAAGTTAACTTGAATGCAGTTGGGTAAACATCAAAACATCAATATTGCGTATAATTGAATACACTATAATATGCTACTTAACATATTAAATTATGAATTTTTCGTTAGTTTATAGTATGATAGTGAATTACGTTAATAGTCAACTAAGAATTCAGAAGTAGCATACAGAGATACTTAAGATATATTGTAATCATCTGATAACCGAAGCTATGACTGTTACAACTCAGTTCTTTGAGTTTGTTTGGTCTCATTTCTAGACCTCGATTGCTAAATACTTTACATTTATCAAATTTATTTTGGAGAGTACCAGAATACCATTTCAATATTCTATATACATGCTATATTATACCTAGAGCGGAAGATCTAGCTGTTAGAAGACTTTGCGATATTAGTATTCCTAAAAGTATGCCACATTTTTTTAGACTCAAATTCCAAATAGTGAATTTCGTTTATGCAGAAAGGTTAAGAAAGTTATGTATATATATAAAATATTGTAACTAACATAAACTATTTTATAGCACGTTTAAATGCTTAAAAGCAACTTTTAACTTTTTTTTAATTTTAAAAAACATGTAGCAAATATGTAATGCATGCTTACCACCAAGTTTTCCTTTATAATAATAAAAAACATATACAAATCGTTACATAAGGATATACACATAGTATATATATTCGTTTATTTGCATAAACGTCTCGACATTTCTAAATGAATTTATTATTCAACTTTGCCGACACGGCCTATGCCAAATTCATATGTAAATTTATCTCAACAGACAAAAATTGGATCTATAAAAACACACATGCATATACACATATGTGTGTGTTTTGGTGTCTTAAAGGTGGTAAATGTGCTTGCTACTATCAAATAAAATTTGTAGGCTGATTACCAGTCAATTTACATATTTCATGTGAGCATCTCTATGTAACATATCTGCAAAAATGTAATATGTGGTTAACCCATTTAGCCATATTTGGCTAGAAAATGCAAATTTTTATTTGATTGAGTTATAATAGTTTAGCATACGTAATATGGAAATGTGGAATTGCAGAGAATCGATAACTTCACATCAGAGTTTAATAGTGAAATTTTACTAAGCTTCAAATTTCTACCATTTTCTTTTTGTTTAAATGCCAATTTGAACTATATTTGCGTCATCTTTGTTGTTTACTAAATAGAAAACTACGTGTTTAGAATGCAGAACTTTAAAGTACACTGCAAACACAAAATTAAACCCTTATTGCCTTTAGATTTCTGATTATTTATTAAACGCTTAAAACTTACAGTTCTGTATAAAAACTCATTTGAACATTTTATATATTTTTGAATAAAATGCTTCTAGTATAATTATATTAGTTTGTATAGCTTAATGCGATTACTCAATGCTTTTGACAGATTGCTTCTATGGTATGTTAAAGAAAAGTTAAGTCAATTTATAAATGCATTGAATAACATTGAAATATCTAATTGAAAGTTTTTATGAACAGAAAGTTCAAGTAGATTTGCAATTTAAGTAAGTTAAAAGATACTTTTAAAGTTTAGTAGCATTGGTTGATATGGTTATCTTTCGTTTTCTGTCGTCCTTTTCTTAGCCAATCGGAACGGTGCATATTTATAAGCCAGTTTTCTCAATGCTTCATGAAAATTTATGGCAGCACAGAGATACACACACACACACACATACACATAGAAGAGAGATACAACGTAGGGAATACAGAAAGTCGAGGAGCTTGACATTTTTGGGTTCGCATTTCTTATCAATTTTCAGTTGTGCTATATGTTGCAGCTGCGCTTATCGGCAGTAGTTGCCCACAGGCATACGCTACACTCTACATTCCACATGCCACAAACATTGCATTTGCCACACAAAGAGAGGAAGAGAGATACACATATGCCAGTTACATGTGGTCACATCCAATGCTGCAGTTTGTTGCGCTTAGCTCGCTTTTATATTCGGTATCCTGTCTGTTTGTCCGTCCGTCCGTTCGTCCGTCCGTACGTCTGTCTGTCCGCCTGCCTGCTGCTCGCCTAGCCAACTATTTTGCATATTCATTTCATGAAATTTGAAATTTATTCGATGTGTCTCATGCGCCTGGTGAGTATCAAACCTGCCCCCAAATGCACCAACTGGTTTGCATTTTCGAGCCCAGTCCAGTCACCTGTGTGAATTAAGAAATTATGAGCCTCTTCTCTCTCATGCTACTGTGTGCTGCTGCACAAGCTTACGTACACTGATAAAAATAATATATTAAATAAAGATATGGTTTGCAGTGGAACGTAAGCTGCTTGCAATTGGATAATAAAAACTTCCATAAATAAGATATCGTGCAATAATAAAACCAAAGATATTTTACTAAACTTTCATTTTCTATTATAAAACAATATTTAAATAATTGTACAACAGTGTGACAAAGTAAAAAAAATAATTGATTTTACATTTGATTTAAATATGCATTTGATTTATACAAAAGGTTTTTACTTACTATGGCATTTCTATACATTTTTGCTACTTTAGATATACAGCTAATCTCCGCGTTGTTTGTAACGGACATAAGCGTGCCGGAAATCGTTGACTTTCGAGATAATGTAACGCTATCATGCAGCTACGATATGAGTGGACACACTTTGAATTCGGTTAAATGGTATAAGGATCGTCTCGAGTTTTTCAGGTACTTGTAGAACCAGAAAGTAAAGAGAACATTTGTTTAAGTTGTTAACGTTTTTTCTTTAGATATACTCCACTGATGCGACCCGTTTATCTCAAATTTCCTGTGGCTGGTATCCAGGTGCTGGATGGCAAGTACTTCTGCAACGAGTCCAGTTGCCGTGTGGATCTCAGTTTATTGGGGGCGAAGTCAACGGGGACCTTCAAGTGCGAGGTGAGTGGCGATGCACCGCACTTTCAGCTGGCGGCAAAGGAGGATAACATGACAGTAGCAGGTGGGCAAAGGACTATAAAGCACTTAACCCATTATTAGCTAATTTGTGTCATTCGAACCCACAGCCTTGCCACAAAGCGACCCCCTAATCGAGAGCTTTAACTCCATGTATCGCATGGAGGAGTTTCTCAGTGCCACCTGCTCTTCGGACTACTCGAGTTTGCCCACAAAGCTCTCATGGTACATCAATGGCGAACAGGTTAGAACACAGCAGACAGACAGCGAACGATTGCACTTAACCCCCACAATATCTACCTCTAACCCTCCCCCTCTCCATCATTCTCTATCTCTTTCGATTTCTGTAGCCCATGCTTGGAGAGCTGCAGCCATCGATTGACACTAGCATTCCGGCCCACGATTACATATTGCGTCGTCAAAGACTCCAGGTGCACTTTTACCTGCAGGCCCATCGCTTCTATCAGACCGGCAATATACTCAAGCTCAAGTGCGTAGCGGAAATTGAGAACTATCCGGAACTCCGCCGAGAAATGACACTCACTGCGGCACTAACGCCATTTGATAATTTGAATAATCAAATGCTGAAACATTCCATAAGTAAGTAATACATTTAACATATCGATATACGTTTTATGACTCTGTACATTAAATGGGCTCAAGATCTTAGTATGGCAACATACTGCATTTTCGATTAATAAAATGCTTTCCGAATTGATTAAAATATGTCCATTTGTCTGCTTAAAAAGAAAAAATTGAACAAACTATACTGCATTATTGAATTTTTTTATAGAACCATAAATAAACACTTCTGTGCGTTTTCTTTCTTCTATTTGAATTTACGGAATGAGTACAGAGATTCTCGAGTCTTTGACAGTCGGAATCTGTCGACTGTAGCTTATCATCTAGTTAGGCCTTAATCTAGCTCAACTTAATTGAAATTTAACACTAAATCTTTCTTTTGTATTGTCAATTCTTTTGCTCTCTTTTTGGCATACAGGCTCAGCGAGTGCGGAAAGGAGCTGCCTTTTGACAAGGACATGTCTAATATCCGGTTTCCTTGCGATAATGCTGCTTACAAAATGCTTGCAACGTCAATCATGAGCATCCCCAGAAGCCGGCACTCAGTTGCAGGTGGGCACTTTGGCAACTATATCAACACATTAGTTAGTTAGTTAGATTAAGTGAGGAGCGTCAGACGTCGGGGTTTGGGGGAGAGACTTGTAAATAGTTATGATGAGGAAAGAGAGAAAGATAAGCTGCAACAATGTGGGGCAGTCAACTATTGTTTAATTTCGCAAAGTGCGCCCAAAATGTGCACAATAAATATATGGTAATATTAAGTACTGATTAAGGCGGAACTAGAAATGATCTTCCTTCAAAGTGTTTTGGTTGAAATTCCCGTAATTCTTGTTAGTTTAAAACTATTCGTATACAGGGTTTGCCAGCATTTAGTAAAATGTACAATTAAATTGAGTTTGTGTTGCATAAATGCAGTTTATTGAGCATTACGATCAAATATGATTTGTTGTTATTGATAAGGCGAATTTGTTAGATATTTTGATATGCTTTACGCTAATAAGAACTTATGATAAGAACTTAAGATGTGTGCATTTCGAGCATAGCTTCTCAGGGAAGCCAAATAAAATTGATTGCATGTCTTTAATTCAATTACAAAATCAAACGCAAATACAAATATAAATACAATACAGCATAATAAGTAAAACAAATACAAATACAAATATAAATGCAAATACAAATGCAAATACAAATACATATACATATACCTTCACACATACAAATACTATTAAACTGCACTCGATACGGGAAAGTGAATGGGAATGAATGAATGAAAGGTGTTCAATTTGCTTCGTATACTAGCCATGATAAGCAAAACACTCGAGCAAACACGAATCGAATTTTTAATGTACATGTAAACATTTTCAAAATTAAATAATAAATGCAAACATTTTTATGCACATGAAAAACTTTTCGCAACTAAAACTAAAGCAAGTAACAAAAAAAACTAAAAAAAAAAAAACTACACAAAATGTTATCTGTGGCATATGCAAATGTTGTAAAAACGATTATGGATATAGACGAGGCGATATGTATAGGCTAGTTACCATAGAAACCTGTAAATACAATTTTAAATAATGCTGTCAGATAAAAGCAACTATAAATCAACCAACAAACCGAAAAAAAGCCATCATTAAAAACAGAAAAACCGAAAACAAATGAAGAGTCAAACATCCGATGTACGTACTATAATTTTACACGTAATGCAGGAAAAGTGCTCGAATCAAAAACAGAAAGGAAAAATAATACTGTTTACTGTTTGTATGTGTTTTGGAAGGACGAACAAGTCGAGTAACTAACTAAATATGCAGCAAACATTTCATATTTAATGAGCTACTAGAAATAGACAAAAACAAATGGAAACCCGAAAACCAAACTGTCAAATACATGTGTATGATAGTCTCTGAATGCATTCTGGTCTTACTGAAAAACAGAATCCATTAAAAATGGAAAAAGCAAATGCATGTATTAAGTGACAACCATGAGCGCAAACCAATTCTCATAACTTGGAACAAAACTACAAAAAAACTATGAGGAAATTAATAAATATATATACAGAAAAAACAAAAACAAAACAAAACAAAATGCTTTAAAAAACATTGTAACTTGATATAAATATATATATTTAATTGAAAACGTAAACAAAATACTGTCGGGCACTTGTTAATCACCTTTTGTTATTCAATATGCAATTAAAACAAAACTGAAGGCCTACAAAAATAATATTAAACAAGTATTCGAAATATGAATATGAATACAAGTTTAACTGGCAAATGTATAAATTGATTCGTCTATTCATTCGCACATCTTTTGGTTGTGAACTTGTTTTATTTCAAATAATATTTATAATAACAATAATAAAAAAAACCACAAACAAATACAAAATAATATGCTTTTTGTGTGTCACTTGTTGTTATTTTTTTGGTGTGTGTTGCGTCTGTCTGTCGAGTAATCTGCTGCAGAATCATTTAGTATTTAACACGACAGTCAATTGGTATTTTTTTTCCAGTTTTTTCAGTTTACATGCAATGCAGAACAGGAAGATAATTAATTAATTTAATTTGTACTCAATAAATCTACATATAAAAACAATTTATTGTGCTAATCTGTCGATATCAAATTTATGCTTCATACAATATGATAAAACGATTTAAATTGACAGAAAAAATGGGCATAGAAAACGCTTCAAACAACAGGAATTTAATGCAATACGAGATATTGATCTGAAAAGTATGCTTTAGATTTTAAACAATACAATAATCTATTTATAATTTCGTTTAGTTTAAATTTCATTTTCAACCCAAACATTTCATTGTATTGTTACGGGAGTCAGGGTCTGTAGCAATGATGAAAAGTACTTGCTTAATTTGAAATAATAACTTGTTTAAGTACGTAAATTTGTACAATTAATTATGCTAATAAGGCTTGGTCCAGCCAAGTCCCAAAGTCGGGGCCAAAAAGGCAAAACGGGTAAGAGCTTAAACAATAAAAAGGTTTAAATAATTAATTTCAATGCTGTTGCAATTAGTTTCCACTAAATTTTTCATGAGTTCTGTCCAGTTCGCTTAGAGAGCAAATGCGCTAAGATAGGTCATTCCTTAACCTTAACACAAAAAAAAGGGCACTTTAACCCCAAGGCAGCACAAAAAAAAAACAGCGAGGAAAAAAGCCGAAACAATAAAAAAGGAATTGTTAACGAACAAAGGCCACTTTTGATGGCCACTTAATGAGACTGCTGAGCCTTGGCAGCTAATCAAATTACTCGTAGCCTGGCCATGGAAGGCACTTGTGATCAAATATGCGAAAAACTTTGGAAAAATTACGCTTCATTTTGCTTGAAGTGTCATATGGTGTACGCGTAATTTATGTGATTTTAATTAGCAGGATGCCATGCAAAGTGCCCTTCATTCTTCGTCCTTCGTCCTGTCGAATGCCACTGTCTGCCACTTATGACTTATGACGCATAGCTGTCAAATTCATGTTTCTGCAAGTAATTGAAATTAATTTTGCATTATTTTTTTTTTGTACTTTTATATATATATATATATAAATTGTTGTTGTTTGCTTTAGCTGTGACTGCCATTTGTCATGGAATTTTAAACATTTTCAATTAAGTGCCGTCCGGATGGTGCACATCAGTTGCCGCTCAGTCGGAGTCGCCTCTAAGTTACCAAAAAATGCGGCAAAATAAAGTGAAGTGAATTTTTCGCGCTTTGGCATTTGTCAAAGTTTTCCCAGCTCCGCTCGAGTGTCCTTTCTTCAAAGTTCTGTAACTGCTGCTGCTGCCGTTGCAGCCATCGCTGTTTGCGTTTCATTAAAATCCATTAAAATGCTGCAAATCAAATTAAAAGTTTCCACTTTTTTTTTTTACAGGCTGCCAAGCAGTCGGCATTATTGTCAGTGTCGCCTTTATCACGACTGACTACTTTTACGACTCTGGTATCCATCTTAGTCGCAGACCGGGTTTCAGTTTGGTTTCGGATTCTCTGCAGGTTTCATTTGCGTGCTGTACACTTTCTATTTTCGAACTGACAATTATAAACCTTTCTTTTAGCTAGCCTTGGGCTTTTCTCGAGTAGAAATTACTTTTAAATTTCTTTGTTAATTTGTGGTATTTGCGTCTCTTAAGCTTCGAGTTTGGTTGTAATTGCAAATAACTGGCACTCTTTTCTTTGCTGCTTATTTACAGATTTTATTTGTGACCCATTGACCTATTGACAGTGGCGACGTGCTCCACAATGACTCATTTGTATGTGGCATATGCGGCTGCCTTATCAGCAAACATGTCACGCATAATAAACAGCAGCCATCGATATGCAAACGCTCTCAAGCTGCCAGCCCATGGCCAAATTCAGCTTCTGATTCAGATTCAGATTGGTATGCAAACAGTTACAATATCAGATTGTATCCAGAAGAGCCTGAATTTCACCATAATGTCATTTACTGCAAAGCGGAGATTTCAATTTTGTATCACAAAATCAGTTCTGGCATAATGTTTCCTTATGCATTATTGATATTTCTGTCGAGTTTGGCGCTTTTCAATGTCAACAGTTCATCAGCTTAGGCAAAGTAAAGCAAAAGAATAATTGATTTAAAAGAGAAATTCATAAATCTACAGACTCAGAAAATGTTGTAGATGTTAAAAACTAGAGTTAATAATTTGACTTTAATTTAATTTAAGATAGTTTTTAAGCATCTTCAGACTTTAGTTCAAGGACTTAACTAATTTATTTTGATGAAATATTTAATTTCATATGCATTTTGCAAAGTTTGAGTTATATTAAATTATTAAAAAAAACACAATGATTAGGTTTCCATCTGTCGTTTATATTAATGACACAACACAAGTAAACTGGCATGTTAAACAGATTTGGGCCTACAATTGAATGGAATTACCTGAAACCCACAGAAGAACTCTAAATGAGCGACCGAAAAGACACACATGTGCAAAATGTTTATTTTTTTTTTGGCAACAAGGACTCGCAAGGACTTTGAAGAACACTTGTGTTAAGCTAAGAAGGAGGCATCGGAGGCGTCGACAGCAAACGTAAACTCTTTAATAATTGAACGTGAAGTCATGAGGAAGCGATAAAATCAAATTGCTTCCTTAATGTGTGAAATTGATACAGGAAACAATTTTCCACATTGTTATGAGGCGCACATGGTGTAAGCGACAGCGACAGCGACAGCTTCAGTTCTGTGCTGTTTCTGTTTCTGTTTCAGTATCGGCATCAAAATAGCGAATAGACATGAGGTCTAAAGGTGGCTCTCATTGCCGCCATTGCCATTGAGTATTTCGATTACAAACGTAAGCCGGAATGTTCGGCAAATCGCGTGCACAACCAATTTCAAGTGATTTTGCCTTTTGCCCGAGGCCAGCAACAAATTCACAGTCAAATTCAGAGTCAGAGTCAACGCTGGAGTCAGTATGAGTGTGAGAGAGTCACGCCTGCTAACAGACTCTTTCAGTTTGGCTCAATATTATATTTCAAGCCCCGATAGGACAACTCGATACATGCTCCTAACCGAACCTTAGCCCCAATGCGGTGCACGGTCCATCAGCGCATGCAAATATGCTTTTGAATAGGTTTACGGCCATTGAAGCGTGCACATTGCCAACGAGAAATAGAAGTCGTCAACGACTGGAAAGAGAGGCATAGTCCTGAGTACGGCCATGACTACAACTACACTGAGAAAAATTATATATTTAACATTTTTCTAATACATTAAGTTCCCAGTATTGCCAAACCCAACACGGCACTTGATTAGTGCCTACATATTGTTTATAAATATTATAAAATTTTTACCTTATCTATTAATATATTTGATATATTCTCTTAATGTTTATATAGTTAAATTTATGTTAATTTTTTCACACTTTTTTATTATACTCAATTTTTTTTAGCAGTGTACGACTACGGATTTAGCTCTGTTTCAGTATCTGTTTCTGACTCTGAGGCTGACTAGGGCTCAATGGCATGTGCGTTTGTTGTTTGCCATGGGGTCTTGGCCAGCTTTTGCTAATGGCGTGGCTAACACGATTTGCGGCAGACCGCGAGTGGTTATGCGGTTGGCTCAATTCTTGGCCATACTCGGTTCACCTTTGGTGATGGACATGAAGGGCAAATGCGATGGCTGATCAAACATACCGATTGGTTTGCAAGGCTGAGATGGTAGTTTCATTTACCAAACGCTTGCATCGAAAGGAAACTAGATCTCCTGTTTATTAGTGCTGTCATTTTAGCTAATTTTTAGCTACATTACAAAAAGCATTTTAAATTGTTATCGACGCGAAAAAAAATTAAACAACCAGCTGTCGCCATATTGATCCAATTCTGATATTGTTGATAGGAAAAAGCTGTTAAAAATAACAATCAATACAAGTATTCAAAAACCAATTTTTTGATAATGTTCCTTGGTTTCAAATAAGCTATTTTAGCCAACGAAACTCCGAAAATACTATTAGGATCTGTCTGAACCTGAACTCTGGTTAATATGCCTCGATTTCATGGAGAATATTAACAATGCCCAACAACTACAAGAAGAACAATGTGTATTACACCGTTTGCAGTTTACATAGTTCAAGTGGGAGTAGTGGAGCAGTGGGATGAGATAAAGGGATGCTGGTAACCTGGGAACGAGATCTGGACTGGGAGTGGTAGTGGGAATGGGGACGGGAACGGGAACAGGAGCTGAGCGACAAGCGCCGTTGCGTCAATGGGAAGATGACGTTACGCGACAATTTTCCGCTTGAATTACGCTCCCAGTTCATGCTTCGTTTGCACAGGCCAAGAAGAGAGTGAAAAGGAGGGAGGTATGAAAGGAGGGGAGTGTAAGCGAGAAGGAAAAAAATAAATAAACGTTAGCAAATTTCCATTTTATGGCAAAGCCAGCAACGACATGGCTTCCACATTCAGCTCCAAAAGCGAAGCACGCACCTGTGCGACAAACGACAGACGATGCGACAATCTATGGTTGTTGCTGCTGTTGTTGTAGTTGTTGTTGTTGTTGTTGTTACGAACTGGGAGCTGCGTGCCGCGTGCTGCGTCGAGTGTTGCCCCTTGTAGCTTGTTGCAGGCTGCCTTTGACTCTGCCATGTTCTTTCTATTTCCTTTTTATACTAATTCTCTCCAGAGATAAGCCCTACGCAAATAATGATAAACTATAAAATCGCATAAACCGAGCAGAAACACAGCAGCACAATAGAGAGATAGCTGCTGATGGGGAGATAGAGAGATGAGAGAGAGAGAGTGAAAGAGAGAAATAATATCTGGGAAATAAAAATGTGCAAAAAGGCGGAAAATAATTCAACTAAACAATATACACGTATTTACATAAATGGATATAGCCCGTGATATTCAATTACCATGTTAATGGACAATGGACTGAATACTTCCTTTGCTCAAGTAGTGGAATATTACACAATAAAATGGCTGAAGGTTCATGAATGTGTTGGGGGGCGGGGGAATGCAAGTAAAAATAGAAACATGAATGTTTACAAGCTGAGTTTAAAGTCGTACACAATTTCCTTTTACAATTTCCATATGAATTTTCTCCTTAAATTGTTGAACATACTTCGTTGCATTCGCTTGGCTTGTGTAAGTCATCTGACCTCTGAACCTTTCCCATTCCCATTCCCTTTCCCCTAAATAACCCTGGCAAATGCTTAGCATGTTTACAAATGTGCGCACATATAAAATGACTGCAAACATTTACAAATGTATTGCGACTATAAACATTTAAGCAGAAAACAAAAGGGATGGAAAAAGCGAAAGGGAAAATGCAAAATCGAAATCTAATAAAATTTTCCATTTTTCTATGCGCAGTTAACTTTATGCGACATTTATGCGTGTGCAAAGTGTTAAGTGCGTACACACACAGACATACACACAACATCCAAATGGGCAACATTTGCTGCTGCTGCTACTGCTGCTTGCCACAGGACATGATGTCCTTTTGGGGCATATAAAGGCGTCGCTATAGGCACACAGCAGTAAAATACTTATGAGTATGGTGTAAGTACGTAATATATATGCAGATATATATATATACATATAGATATATATACACAGATACATGCGAATACATATAACTTTTATCTTTGGCAAAAGTTTTCAACTTTTTTAAATCGCCAAAAAATGAAAGAAATGCAGACGAACTTCAGAGCATTTTTGTTTTGGAATAGGACACCCGATCCCTTGGCTTGTTGAAAGCCAGTTTACCAGCCAGACGGGGTGTGTATTATTTAGGGGTAAAGCATTGCATTGTACTATGGTGTGGTGCAAGGGGGTGTGTGTGTGAAAAGTATGCGCAAACTTTCGTAATTTATGTCATACGAAGTGTTAACCGCATGATGGCTGCACGCCGGATTGGATTTACAATGCTAAAAACTCCGGCAAGCGAAACTTTACCGGCGCAGTCGGTTGCTATTGCCGTAGTCGCTTGGTTGCTCGGCTGCTTGGCTGCTTGGACATAGATCCAACATTTTTGCCTTTAGAAAATACTTTTTATTGGTGTTAAGTTAGTGGAGCAAACGCTTTGGGTTCCTGCCTTTTTGCTTAATTGTTTTTCATTTTCTGGTCAGTCAAAATATCAAATTAAATTTGCTTAGCACCGGCTTCTGTTCGATTCGGTCCTCTTTACGGCTGAATGACTAATGAAAGTTATTTAAAATAAATAAATGTTCATTTCAAGCGCCTTTTCGATGTTCATTTCGATGTATTTAACTAACTTTCATTTCATTTCGATTCGGTTCTTTTCTTTTTTTTTGTGTCCCACAATTCCTGAAAGTCATTTAGCTAGACCTGTGGGGGCGGGGCTCCGAGCAAATTTGTATCTCATTTGCAATCGAGAGCCTGTGATTAATTGCCTACCAATTTTTTAGAAATTATGTATACTTATACAGCATACAGCAAACAACAACACAAAAAAAGGTTCAAATATATTTTCAAATTTATCTGACTGTATCTGTTCTCGTATTTGTCTGGACAAAGTTTTCCCCATGACACGGCTCGTCTGTAGTTGTAATTTTCTTAGCTGTTTTTTGTGTTTAGGGAGTGGAAAAAAAAGGGACTTGATGCCAAATTTAATTAGGCGCAAAGAGCAAAGAGTGTGAGTTTTGTTGGGCACAAGACAAACGAGCGGTCGACTTCGATTTGAAACGTTGCCAAGAGCTGTAAATGATTTTGGGGTCCGTCCATCTTTGAAAAGGGTTTTCGTCGACTTTTCCTCTTTGCTGTTATGCCACTCTTTGGCTGGCCAAATAAAAATGCATAAGGCACATACATTAATCAAATGCTGGGCTAATTTCAACTGCCTTCAAAGTGGCTGGCAAACAATTAAAGGTCCACAGCGTATATAACTCATACGTCATGTTGGCCCACACGTGCCGAACAATTTGCGTTAATAAAGTCGCACATTTGATGAAATGTGGCAGATGAATTGTTACGCTGCCACTAGCATGAAGTTGACACATGCAACACGACACACCTTTTATGCTCCCTCGCCTCTCCTCCGCTCACCACTCTCCACTCCATAGTAGCCACCATAACAACTGTATTAAATTGCCAGCAATTACGTTTTTATTGTGCTAAAATGCACCTGTGCATATTCCTGATGGCGCAATTTCGAACAAAAATAAACGACATCAGAAAGAACAACATTGCATGCGAATGTGAACAGCGTCTCTGTGTCTCTGCCACTGCCACTGCCTCTGTCTCTGTGCCCCGGAGTCCCTTTGTCTCTGTCTGGACTACAAAACCAACAACTGCGGTAACTGTAGAATAACAGTTGTAGACTCACCCAGCAATAGACCGGACTATCGAACACTCTGCTCTTCTGTTCCATACACTTTTCCGCACTCACAGCCGCACACTGCTAAAGTATTAAGACCTCATATGTTACACACTGCGTGTGTGTGAGAGTGTGTGTGCTGGCAATATTAGCACAGGTAAATGTTGAAAATTAACATTGAACTTTGTTCAAATGCTTCGCACAGACAATCGAGTCCTATCGAGTCGAATCGAGTCGACGTGTCACAATGTTATTGCAATTTTCCGGAGCCTGCATAGTGTGCATCGATGGTAAACTTAATGCCAAGCTAGACACACGAGGCACAGATAACCGATAGCACTGACAACTGCAATAACAAGAACAACAGCAACAACAACGTTTCACTCCTTAACCCGCATCATGCTTATGTGAACTGACCCCGGCACGCATCGTTGACTGTGCCAACATAGGAGCAGACATATAGACCGGAATGAACATCTCGGCCAACGAACTAAGAAGCAACTGCACAGTGGTCATAATGTGCTCTTATCAGTGTAAATTTAACATTTTTTATCAAAACTAACTTCTTCAACGAAGTAAAATAATACTTTTTTGCTAAGAATTCATGTTTCGAGTTTCTAAACAGCACATTAAGTCAAATTGTAGTTAGTTTTTTAGGCTTAAAGTTTGACTTTAATATTCATTAGTGCCTCCACTACTCAGCTCAATTTCTCATTTTCCATTAATTACATGTTCCCCAGACCTATGTTACATATGCACTTAGTTCCACTCTCCAAAGTTCCATTAAGTAGCACAAATGCAAAAATTTTTTGCTTTCAACATTTAACATGTCAAAACTCAACCTAAAACTTTGTTCATTAACTCATCCATAAAATATAAAAATAAGTGACAGTACATACGCTGTACTGCTAATAACAATCATTTAACAAATCTGAAATTCAATATTTTTAAAACACTCAATTTTTCAAAAATTTTGAATTGCAGTTTGCCAATTTTAAGCACTGTGCCAGCCATACTTCGCGATTGACTTGCTGCTGTTAAAGGCTGGTTGTTGTTGCTGTATTTGTCACGGACGCAGTAACAGTAGCAACAACAGTGACAGCTGCTGGATAAACAACAACAAAATTCAAATAGGCTTCTGACTTCATCAGCAGCTGGCAACTGACAACAACTGTTGGCAGTTGATTTTGATTTGCGGTGACGATTCAAGAGGTGCCACAAACAGCGCATTATTATATCATTGTGAACCCACACACACACTCCCACACACACACATACCAATGAAGCAACCTTTTGAGGCTAAATGTCCAACTGTTGCAGGCAAAACCTCAAAATTAGTTAACATTTGCGGTTTGCTGCGTGGGCGTTAAGTAAGCAAATAATGCTTACGGCTAACGTTACAACCTTTTGCGGTTTGTCACTTGCAGCAGACCACTGACCCCACTTCCATCTACGGAACACCCAACCAATGTGAGAGTTTGCTTAAATATAGGCGTATAGGTGAGAGTTATGGTTATGAATTGTACAAGATGTGCTAACTATTGGGTGTATATGTAGATAGTTATGAATACATTCATTTACCTACGATATTCGAAATATTGAGTGTCTTTAACTGTGACCACAAGTAAACCTTATGCTTATGTAAATATATGCAAAGGTCTGATATTGATTTAAAGTGTGTTTAATTACAATTACGTACGAAATATTATGAACTTCATTAGGCATTGATTACACTGATTTATGTGCTATTAATTATTAAATAGAAACTTCTCAACAATTGCTGATAATTGTTACCAGACTAATGGCTATTTAAGTTAAGAAGTTATTTAAGTAGGAGTCGAAAAATGCAGAAAAAATAAATATTAATCAAAAAGTAAAATATAAATTACTAGGACAAAGCTTCAAAAAAAATTTTTATATATTCAAGGATTTGTGTCTTGTATATAAATCAGTTGTCAGATTTATAATTATTTCTTAGAGCTGCTGAAATAGCATTAACAACTTTTCTAACTCTAAGCTCATTTTAAAGAAATAGTCTTGACTGCTTTTATAATTGGCTAAATCAAAGTTATGTTTGCAGTATATATGTATCTGCGTTGTATACTAAAATTTACTTCTAAATCAAAAGTACTGGTAATTGTGCTGAAATACAAAAGAATTGTAGTATAAAAGCAAAGGAAAACATTGCTGAATTGTGATTTGTGGCAGTAAGAGAAGAGGATTATTATTGGCCATTAGGACATAAACCACAGATGCCACAAACAAGCAGTGACAGGTAGTCAAGTTAACAACAACGACCAACCGAGTGCAGTTTAATTAGCTCAAAAATAAAATGAACTTGGCAAAGAGGAGTTTGTGTAGAGTGGAGTGAAGCGGAGCGGAGTGTTGTCATTAAAGCGGACTATGGTCAGTCGGTAGTAACCTTACATTTTATATTTATTAACCTTTAGGTTCAGGTCCTTTTACCTCGTCTTGCCTTGGGTCGGTATGCCATACAACAATAACTGTAATTTCACTTTATGACTGCAAATCACAACAGAAGCATAAAGGCAGCCGAAGAAGGACAACAACGACAAACTCTGTGTGTGAGTGTGTATTGTGCACTGAATGGTCCTGGACATTATGAGCCGATCTCATACCGAACATCAAGCCCATCTCCACTGCGTATACGCAACCTTTTCTTATGGACAATTGATGTCTCTGTTCGCTGAGACTGAGAGCCTGGGATGCTTTTGCCAGTTTTCCCAGCTTTTCCCAGTTAGTGAGCAGCCATTGCCAATGCTGTTATTTGCCCGCCGGTCGCCAGTGTTGGCCTGGCTCGTTTCAAATGTTGTTGTTAAGTCCGGAACATGACATTAGCCATTAACTCGCTGCATGCACTCACTCGCCTTTGGTTTACATTCGCAAATAAAACACACGCAGGACAAACGGGGAGAAACAGAAGCAGCAGCAGCAGCAGCAGTAGCAGTAGCAGAAACAGAAACAGAATCACTGTTGAAATAAAAATGTATAAAAAAGGACATTTGAATTGGACTTATGGGACCACAACAAGCGCCAGCACACAAACACACAAACACACACACACATAGAGACGGACATGGAGTTACATTTTATTCGTATTATTACAACCCAAGCAGAGACTGGGGCAGAGTTTACTCTGGTTGCAGATACTACAGTTATCAACAAACAGCAACAACAACAACAACAGCAATAACAATATGTTCTTTTGTTGTAACAAGCGTACAGCCAATGGGCAGTGGCTTATACAGAAAGGGGTCCGCATGACCAGTCGGAGCTGTCAGTCCCTCATCTAGTCCACAATGTAGACAAGGAATGCTAAGGATTCACACTGAATCACGCTGATAAGGCTTATGTTCTAAGTCAAATCGAGCTAGAAGTATTTAATGGAGTGCACTAAGCAGTGTGTATGCTTATTCGTATTTTGTGTATTGGATTTTGTAACAATTCATTACTTGGTTTACGTGAAGATATTTTAAAATGTTCCAAGGTAAATGTTAGTTTAAGGTAGAACAATTTAGAAGTTTTTCTTTGAAGAATCAAGACTAAATTATTCACTAGATATAGTTTTACAGTCACAAAAGATAGCTTTTATAGATTCACAGTTTCTAACTGTGATCACTAATTTAAAAGAAAGTCTGAGATACTGCTAGAATTGGCCGAAAGCAAGACTGTGTGTCCTAAATGTAATAACGACTTTACAAATAAAAACCAGGAGAAGCAGCGACGACAAAGTATCCGAGTGCAAAGTGCGTGGGTTGGACTGCTGGAGCTGAGATGGAGGTAGGCTGACTGGAACATACTATATAGTGTACGGACACACTCACACGAACTGTGGCAGTAAACTACAGGATGCTAACCAAGACATCGGACTGGAGTTGATTTCTTTTGCGTTTGGCTAAAACCAGGCAGAGAAAGGGAAATGGAAATGGAAACAGAGACCGACATCGACACCGAAGACGAGACCAATGCCGATGCTGCTTCTACGTTACAGGAAGGAGCAGAAACATGAGGAGCAGGAGAAGGAGAAGTTGGAGGATTTGGAGCTGGAGTAGAAACGCCGGGGTTGGTTTGCTTGTTTTATAACCTTTTCACTTTATTTCCCTGGGGGCAGATAAAAAATGAAGAAATCCTTATCACAGCGTGTCAAGGATTTGCTTGTGTCCATTCCGTAGGACAAGCGGCTCCATAATACGCTTATTTGTAACGCGTCGTGGGCGCACCATTTCAGTGGGCGTGGCCTGCGGGGCATGCTTAAGCAGGAGGTAGGAATAGGAACAGAGACAGGGACAGGAGCGGAGGCAAGGGATGTGCGACAATAATGCGACTAGCAACAAAAAGAGCAACAAATAAAAAGTTAACGATGAGTTTGTTATGTTTATATTGCCAGTGAGCAAGCAAATGAAACCAACACATGAACGAGATGGATAGAGGTGCAAGTGCAGCAAGTGCGACAGAGATACAAGGCAAACGGCCAAACGGCCATGCGGCCGAGCGACCAGCAATCAACGCAAATTTCATGACAAAACGTAAAACTGCGTAAATACATTTGATGTAACTGTTGGCCAAGGACTTGCTCTTTATGACCCGCAGGCTCTCAGAGAAAGGAGAAGTAACGGAAGCGAAGAATGCGAATAAGGACTAGCATGTTTCTTGTTGTTGTAGCTGCTTTCCAAGCATTTCAATAAATAATGCAGAAACTAAAGTCAAGACAACTCAACTCGAATGCTGCCGGCAAAATCGCACATATGAAAATACTTACACATGGTCATAAAGTGAAGGCATACATTTAAATTAATTTACTTAACTTAAGTTAAGTTTCACTTTTGCTTTCACTTGCACTTTCACTTTCACTTTGTCAAATCAATGCACAGCTGCTTAATTAAGCGCAAAATTTGCATAACTGGCAAAGCAAACTGACAGACAGACAGACAGCAGCTGAACTGGGATGAGATTGACGGCAAATGAAAGCAGAGCCAAGTTATGACACAGCCAGGGATAATCAGTGAGGGACAATGGACTAAGCAAACATCATCAAGCTTAAAAGCTCTGGCAACATAACCGCCAGACGGGCGAACGGAGAGACAGAGAGACAATTTGCATGCAGGCAAAGTTTGAAAGCCAGGCGAAAACATAGTAGAGAAAGATACATAGGGGCCAAGAGGGGTTAAGGCTAAGGTGCGACAATTTTGAGTTGAAGTCATGGTCCGGTTGGGTGTCGTGAAAGTTTGCCTTCAAAACTATGCCGCAAAGTATGCTAAGTTATGCGGCTGAGGGGGTGTAAGAGTGTATGTGAAAATACACTTGAAAAAAATTCGATTTTTTAATTCGGAATAATAGTAAAAACAATTGTGCTCTCCAATGCAATGAGTAAGAATTTGCTTTAAGAAAAGTCAAACATTTCTAATATTAGTTAAATTGATAATTTCTATACCTTTATTTTTGGCAGTGTAGGTGTATGTGCTTGAGCATGTGTGACATTTCTGGCAACGCCGACAGCTGACGCTTCCGTCGTTGGCTTTGATTATGATGCGGCTGCAGACAATGAAGCCAATGACGTCGGCCAGCTGATAAAGATGTCCTTCCGGTTTTGGGCCTGTCGCCTAAAAGTATGCAGAGCGTGTCGTGCTTGCTTACTTTCGCTAGGCGGCAAACTTTCACCCTCAACCAGCCGCACACACACACACACACACACACACACACTCGTTAGACCTTAAACGGCACATCACGTAGCCAACACCAAGAAGGCCAAAAGCATAGCGGACAGCGGGTTAGGCACGCGTTTTGGCTGCCGACTGGTGTGAAATTTGTTGGCTTTGGCGCAGAATGTTGCAAAATAAAAGCATGACGCAACTCACACCCTTTCTTCATGCCAGCTGTCTCAGCTCAGAGTGCCTTTGATGTTGCTAAATCTGAATCAGAAGCAGTAACAGTAGCTAGAACTGAAACTGGGTCTGGGTCTGGGTCTGGAACTGGAACTGGCTCTCGAACTGGCTGATGACTTCATTAGCGCACACTATCAGTGCAAATGGGCAGCTTCATCAGCAGCAGCAGCAGCAGGCAAAGGACATGAAGCATGTCCGTGTTCACTGGGTGTTGACCGCAAAAGTCGTTGGCCAAAAGCCACCAACATTGGTCACTAGTCAGTGCATTAGTTGCTGCTTTGGAGAGTTCATTAGCAGCAGATGGGGAGGAGGCAGCAGGTCATTAGAGTGGTAAGAGGCTTCACATTTAAATGAACTGCTGAACTCTGCAACTTGCTGAATTTAAATGCATATGTGGCGCCTGGCAATCGTAATCCACTTAGCAGCTAACAGGAATAAAGGATTGCAACTCGAGCGGCTTGTTGCAACGCAAATTGATTGACTCGCTTCATTGGCTACAAATACTAGTACAGTGATGAGCTGCAGGCCACCGACTCCAGTTCTTCACTCCACTTCATGAGTCTCTTGCCACAAGCACGTGTGTCTAATACGTCAAACATGCTTACGCCAATAAGTCGTCATCCTGCTGCACAACACATCCTGTACATCCTGCACTTGTTGTATCCATGGCGATTTTGCCAAAATCTTATTGCCAGGCCTTGACTACAACGAGACAGCCAACAGACGGGCCCGTCACTGAATGCCGGGGAGAAAGGGGAAAGAGCTACATTGAAAGCAATTCCATTGATGTGGATGCGGCCTGTGGCAAAGAGCAAGTAGAGAGACCATGCACCACTTTTCGATAACTCCTTTATGCAACTATCTATTTTCGTTTTTCTTTTTTTTTATCTGTTCTGCAGGTACATCGAGTCCTTTCTCTGCTTTTCAGCTTGTTTGGGGTTTCTGAGCATTTTTTCTGCCTTTCCTTATGTTTTTTTTTTCAAAGTTTCGCTGAGAAATTGAACGCATTACGTACAAAGCGTTGAGGCTCTTTCAATGATTTTATTTTTTGCGCATTTGGCGTTTCAGGGTAATGAAGGATATTGAAAGAGCTTTTGCCATTCGGTTTGTGGGTCCTGCTCAGAGTCTGGCTCTGGCTCTGTGTCCTGACTGTGGATGAGGATTTGTGATAGCGAATTAAGAAAAGAAAAATGCTTCGAAAAAAAGAACATATTAAGTTGGAAAAGGTTACCTGTGGTCCAGTGTGAGTATCACTCCCATTGCAATCGCAGATCTCTCTACTGCACATTGGATATTTGAGAACTGAAAAGTTATGCTAGTATAAGCAGCATTCGATGGGTTTGACAATCGAGAAAGCCAAGTTAACTGCCGTCGACTGTAAAACACTAGCTTAAACTTTAAATTGTGATTAACCTCGAATGGATTCTTAAAACTGTACAACTCGTATTTGACTTCATATGAGAAAATCTATTTACCGCAACTATGTACTTATCAATTCTCTCTAGCGAGACTTGACTGTACCACAAACCACTACATTTGCTGCCCTTTTAGCTCATGTTGCGGTGGCTGATGTAATGCAATTTGAAAATGTTTCATTTCTCTTGCCCTTTGCTTCGAACGAGTCTAAAGAGATAAAATAAGGATAATGTAAAGAAAATTGATGAAATGCTGCAGTAATTATGCTGGATGGCCAGAATTTGGAAGTTACTCTGAAGAGCTTTCAAGGAATAATAAAATCAATTGGAATATTTATTCTCTTAAAGCATAAACATTTTTTTACAGCTATAATAAGTCTATATAGTATAGTTTAGCTTGATTATTACACCAATTACATATCATTGTATTAAAACAATTGACTAATTGTTAATAATTCGCACTTGGAAGTGTGAGTGTCTGGAAGTGTGGTTATTGCAAATGTTAGAGCAATGCGTTAATGCAAATAGGATTCTAATTAATTTACAATGCAGAAATTTAAGGGACGTGTAACAATGAGGAACGCGGTTAAATTACTAAGGAGATGTTCCATAGCTGCGGGCGGAAAAGGCACGTTAATTAATTCAATGGCTGCCAAACATTATTAATTATTCATAATCAAATATGCAATTGCGGCATTTGTCGCCGCTTGATGGCTGGGTAAAAGGGATGAACTATTCATTGTTTTGGTGGAAGGTAAACCGCAGTCACTAGGGGTTACATGATGGGTCCGTTTCAAACATTCCGTGACTTATTTTCAAGCTCATCTAGCTCAGTTTATTACTGGATGACTCGATCTAACCACAACCGATCCGATCTGACCCATTTCCAGTTGATGTTTTCGAAAACAACTGAAAATGTATCACAATTCCGTTTCAATTTGTGCAAATTTGCTTTCAATTTGGCTTGTCTAGGGAGCCGGATGATACACCATAGCCGAACAGTGGCCAACATCAAATTGCGCATACGACCGATGCACCGGTGAATCGGTGTGCGGATTGCTACTATTTTCGCAGCTTCATATGCATTGATTATGTTCGACATGGCAATAATAATGGCATCGTTCTGAATGTAATTGGCTCTGACAAAGTGTATATGTTCATTAACCCTGCTGCGAGCGTACGGGCTTATTTAATCCCATTTGATTTTAAAATTTTACACATACCTAACAGCAGTTATAAAGTTGAGTATTTCAGTAAAATCATTGAAGAGCTAAGCAAAAATATTTCAAATTAGTAGAGGATACATTTGAGAAATTTATGAATGCATTTTTCAAAAAATCAATGAAAGAAAGTCAGTGATAAGTTTCCTATTAACGAATTTAAGGTTTTATACACATAGTATCAATCAAAAAAGTTACAATAATTTAGTTCATTGAAAACACTTGGAAAATTCCAAAAGTAATTATGAAAGAATATTAAAAATTCTTTCAAGGTATTTGTTAAAAAATTCGTTGAGATGTATCTTTATTAAAGTCCGCGAGAAATTGCTAAAAAGAACTTTTAAGTTCATAAGTTAAAATAGGGTAAATAAAAGAACCATTATAAATGGTTTTTAAAACTAATAAATTTCTGTTTAGAACCATAAACATAAATACTCAAAGAACTATGTTGAAATTAAAAGTGGGAAGTGCGAGTTTCTACTAAACCTTTTTGATTGCATATTATGTTCAATTTTCAAATATGATTCTCATAAATTATGGGCATGCTGTGCAAAGGAAATTTGATTTCTCGATGTATTTTTTTTTTCAAATTCCAAAACCGAACACAAACATTTCTCGCCCAAACTGTCAACTGTGTTTGAATACGCCTACAAAAGCTAACTGATGCGATGGCCAGTCGAAAAGCCTCAAATACTCGGCAAAAAAAAAAACCCAAAATTACTCTGACAACAGTGAATGTATATGACTCTATGCAAATATGTGTGTGTGTGCAATTTCACTTTGGTTACAAGTCAAATTTCCGGCACACCTTTTGACAACGCACTTGCAGAGATATGCTGCTGCTTTTAAAAACATTCTGTTCAGTCAGTTGACAAATGTATAGGTGTGCGTATGTGGGTGTGTGTGTGTGTGTTAGTGTGTAAGTACTAATACATGCAGATGTTACATCACCCTGGAAATGCGGCTGCTTTAATAAAGCCTTCAACAGCAGACGAGCTACAAAGATAACCATGTGTAAGCCGCACCGACAGCTCAGTCCACTGCACTGCCCCACCATGTGATTACAACAATTGTCGCTGAGCTGGCTTACACTAGCTAGTAGCTGCCATGAGTAGCCAGTCACAGTGGTCGAAAACTGTTGAAACCCAAAGTGAAATAACCCGCAACGTTGACTAGCAGTTGGATATAACTTTTGCTATAGAATTTGTTATAGAATATGACTAAAATCCCCCAATTTATTTTGAAAATTTATTTATAAGAAAGTAAATTTTTAAGAAAAGTAATAGAAATTAAAATGTTGAACTAGTTGCTGTATGACACAGTGAAAATCAAACCTACAATGCAAATGCCAAGCATGTGTTGTCCTTTGACGAGCACTGTCTTTAATGTCCCAATGGTTGACTCCCAGCTCCAGCGACAACCAGTGGAAAGAAAGCTTCCATAGAACACAAAACACTGAGAGCTTCAGACTGTGGACTGGGCACGGAGCACTGGGTCCATGATGATTCCCAACTAGTGCTTCAGTTGGCCAAACATATTCAGTTGCAATCATACAACATACACTGATCAAAACCAAATGATTTCAAAGTATCGAGCATTGAAAACAAATATGATCTGCCTGGATCATAGACACATATAAATGTTCAAGAAAGTTTATGTTTTTTTTTAATTTGTTTAAAAACTTGTATAGTTAATTCGTAAATTTTTAATTGTAAATGTGTAATACTACATTTCAAATATTTTCATTTATACCAAAGACCATTGAGCTCTCTAAGCATTCCTGAGGTACCAAAATGTATAATTTATAGCTCTGTTTTTATCAGTGTACCAAAGCACTCAGACATGAGGCAGAGAAGTCTTTGTTGGAGTCCACAGAGATTTCGCAGTGGCAGCCCTTGGCATATTAACGAACTCACACATCGCAGGGCAGCACAGTTGTAGCTACAGCTCCAGATACAGATACAACTCCAGATACAGATACAGATACAGATGCACTGATACAGCTACAGATACAGATACACAGATGTGTATGAAGATACATAGAGACGGATAGAGCTAAATGGACGCGTCGTTGGTTACCCCTCAATGATTAATAAAACCTCGAACAGGAATCTGCATATAGACATCAAAAGTGTATGTGAATGCGGGTGTGTGAATGTGGCTGTGAATGTGGGTGTGAATGCGAGTGTGAATATGAGTGTGTGTGTTGCTGCTGTTGCAGCTGCATTTATATGTATTTTGTTTCTCTGGCGGAGCTCGTCTGCCACTGTGCGGATGCCATTCAATTTTCCGACTCGCCCATAATTTATTATTGTTGTAGTTGTAGCCTGTCGTGCTGAGCAGCATATGTCTAGCTTGTTAGCAGGACGCCAGGACGCCGGGACACCAGCACACCCCTGCAGCCTGACAGCAAAGGGACGAAAGGATTTTCGTATTTTGTATTTTTCTTTCATTTTTGTAGAATGATGTTCTATTGAAATATTTGCAAATTACTGAAGTGCCCATGGCCCACGCTAAGCTAGCATGTTGTAGCGACTCTTGATGATCCTGCAGCGCACAAAGGACAATTTCAGCAACAGAATCAGGTATGCCAAATGTCCTGTAAATGGCGCTCTGCCAACCAGGCAGTCGGCTGTATTGTTTAGCCTGTGTAAAGCTCCCTGTGCTCTCTGCAGTTGTTCGTGGACATAATTTATTATAGTCGGTAGTTATTTTAAGGCGTTGCAGGATGAACACACCACACTTGACTACAAGCACACACACACACACATAGAGACACACCAATGAGAGAACATGACAGCCATTTTTCCGTAGTTTACAGTATATGCTGTACATATATGCTGGGCCATTCATTAAATAAAATAACTTTGGCCTGTCGTAATTGTCAAAGACAGTTTGATGCTTTTGTGAAATATTGCCAGTAAATTGTTTTACCTCCATTTCAACCCAATCCCTTTGGCAATCATGCAGATTTTGTATTACAAATTATTGGATGTTGTATCTTTATTGACAGTGTTGCAATTTGCTAAAGTCGACTACTTCATGCATATCAAATTGGCCAGCACCATGATGTATGACCCAACTGGGTTCTTGCATGATTAATGATGCACAGCACTGATTGTACTATGTAGTTGGAACTTGCAAACTTTTCCAAAAAAAAAAATAGCAGAAAATGGAAACTTCTATGCGAAACAAACGCTCTGAATTACTTACGTGGCAAGGTCAAAAATCCTGACAAACTCAATTAATATAAGCGTTGGGAAAAACAATCAGCACACACACCAACACACACACACACAGCATGGCCACGCCCACTGGCACACAGTCTGTGCCATATAAATAGCGAGAGCTTTAAAACAGATCCTAGCTGGTACACTGAATGTCCTTGGTCAAACCGCTCTGTTTGCATGCGGCGACAATGATGACGAGGACACTCGACTGCCAGGTCCGTCATTTCACTAATTAAGCAAATATTTGCTAGACGCTCTCAGGCACTTGCCATTCCCATTTTCCATTTTCCCTCCCTTCGCCACCCACTCGCTGGCAAAAGTTATCTGAAAATTTGCACTCGTATTTAGAGCAGAGAACCTAAGCTCCTTCGACCGACCCAAGGCCGGCTAAGTCCTATGCTTTCCGAGCACATCGCTGTGTCGCCATAATAAAGACTAAGAATAATTCCATGTCAACACACTCATAAATAATGAACTGGCCAGCATACTGTGCGGCAATGGCAATGCCTTTGTCATTGCCATCGCAACGCATACATTTAAACACTCCAACTCCAGGTATCTCTTCACAGACAACAGACAACAGACAAAGGCAAAGCCAGCAAAATATTTATCATTTACAATTTGTAATCAAATTCTTTAGTGCGCACCTGGATTCCTCTACTCAACTACTTTGACGTAGTTTATTAATTTTATATAAATATAAATGTATTATTTTATAATATTATATGCTATTAAAAATATTATTGTATAATTTTTTTTGCGTTTATAATTTTCTGAATGATTTTTATGTGTGTCCGGTGATCAACTCACTTTTTTATATGATTAACTAATTCACAATAAATGTAAAATTTTTTTGGAATATTATTATAAATCATTAAATATTTTACAATGAACATTTTCCAAGATTTTCGTTTTCTTTGTATACATTTTAAAGTTATTTTCAAGCTCAAACATTCTGTGAAATTAAGCTGTTTCAATGTATTACATTGCTTTTCTGTAGCTATGCTACAAAAATAAACACTTAACTAATACTCCTCTTAGTAGTTAGGGTATTGGAAATTTGTGAAGAATTTTATGGTTGCCAAATTTATCAGTGCCACAAAATGAGTTGCCGCGGTGGTGTCTGGTCTGGTCTGGTCGGGTCTCTCTACCTGGCGACTATTTGTCATATTTTAAGTACAACAACAACAGCAGCAGCAACAACTAAAGAAAGTTTCGCCTGCGGAGCAACAAAAGAAAAGACAAGGCAATAATGCGTCACAGCATAAATTTTATTTATTTTATAAGCGCTCCAAGCTCTCGACGTTGTCCAGGCAAAGAGGTATTCAGATTGCCAGCTCTCACAGTAGACTCAACCAGGCGACAAATAGTCAGTTTGATGGCAAGCAACATTGTTGTCTAATGTTCCCCTTCCTCTCCCTCCCACATTGCCTGACATCAGTTTGTGGACGCGTTGTCTTCTCGCATAGAGTTTTTAGGAGCACTCCGTGACATCGGAGCACCACGTTATGAATGGAAGCTGGCCAACTCCTGGTGACTGGGACTCTGTGTGATATCAGTGTTGGGACTGCCACTTCATGTCGGGCTTTGAGCGTAATTTCTTCTCAAAAGAAAAAGACGAAATGAGAAACTTAGAGCCAACAACAGCAGCTAGCAAAAACGCGGACAGTAGTAGGAGCAACACTAAACAGGATTTTTGCGTGGCAAGAACGCGCTTGTAAAAGTTGAAAGATTTGCATAAGTAATTTGACAAAATGTAGTTGACAGTAAAGTAGGTTAAAGTACCAGCAAGTCACACACACACATGCACATAAAAATAATAGCGACAAAATGATATAGGGACAAAAGCTGGCAAACATAAAGTAAATGTACGCATGAAGCTAGAAAAATGTCATATGATGAAGCAATTTTTCTTGCTTACACATGAAATAGATATTTCGAGAGTTTACTGTACTCAAGTGGTAAATTGCGTTCCTCTTTGTCTTAAATTTTAAAATATTTCTAGTTAGATTTTTAAAGTAAAGACATGAGTTGTACATTTAGCAAGAAACCCATTAAACGTCAAATGTAATTAAAACATATTTTGACAGATTAAGGCGTACAAAGGAGTCAACCACAAGCACCTGAGGCGAACTCTGAACTTTAGTTTAATTACCTCATAAAAGTTAATTTGCCTGAAAATCTAAGTGTGAAGCCGAACACGAATCCCGAAGGCAATAATGTAAGAGCTGAGGGTGTAAATAGTAATGATTGATTATTTGAAAATTAAATGAAAAACAACCTGTTCAGATCAATACTCATGCCTAACAACAGACTTGAAGTTTGACATCGATTTGCAGTTTATGTGCTGGTGATTTGCTTTATATTGAGTGCATGAATGGGATTCACTTAGTTCTATAAACCACGGCTCTCAAACATTGTCAGCAATCAAATTATCTTCCGCAAAATAATGCCAAAGAATACAACTCATAAAGCGCACATCAATTTGGCAAAACGGGGCCATGATATCAGAGTATAAATTTTAATAATGCCGTGTCGCGTCATAAAAAGCAAATCCGCCATAACAACACCCTTATAGCTCTTTTCTTTCCCTCTCTCTTTCTTTCACTCTCTCTCTGTCACTCTCTCTCTGTCTCTGTGTGGCTGCCTGTTTGTCTGATTCATAAGAAGGTGGTAAAAAAAAAGGTGCGCAGCAAATGTAGCTAAACAAAAATGCGACAAGCCTCTAAAGCTCGCCTGAAAATGTAGCTATGCATTTTACAATTGGCAGCCAAATGGTTTCAACTAAGCTTTTCTATACCCTGTATAGAAAACAATATGTTATGAGGAGGTGAAACGCTAAAAGCCAATAAAAGTAATATTTATATAAAAATTACTGTTGTATCTAAATGTACACTTTTTGACTGAACCCCAGTTGTAGTTTCGAATCTAGATTGGAATGGTATCGACGTTTTTTAAGGGGTATCTGCAAGCGATGCATGCCAAATCAGAGCTTTTTAAGTTGTTTGCAGCAGCTGTTGTTGCCGCTTTAGTTGGCTTTAGTTTTCTAAGAATGCCGCTTATGGCGATGGGGCGTGGGGCAACTAAAACTACACAAACAATCATACCAGCAACATCAAGAACAACAACAAAAACAACAACAACAGCATTGTCAACGCTTGGTTGTTGCTGCAACAGCTGACTTGTGTGGCGCTTGTTGTAGTATATTGCCACAATCGGAGCCGCATTCGTTGCCAGCACTCGGCACACGCGACACGTGCAAAGTTGAATTGTCAGCGGCAAAAGTTGAAACGTTTTTGGATCAATAAAATACAATAAAATAAAATAAACTAAATACAAATAGAAAAGAAAAGAAGCTAGCTGCCAAACACACAGCAAACACACACGCACAACAAAGCAACATAGAAGAGTGAGAGTGTGAAAGAGAGAGAGATACAACAGCACAAAAAGGTAAGTTATGTGAGCCAAGAAATAATCGACATGTCTGTTAATTATTGTGAAAGTTTTCTGACACACACGCGGATACAAATTGTCAGCCCTTCAGCAGCTGCTGTTCCTCCGTTCCTCTGCTCCTCAGCTTCTGTTTCTGCTACTGTTTCACAGCTACAGCTACAGCTACAGCTACAGCTGCTGCGTTAGCGTTTCTATTCCAGTTGACAGCTTGTGGTGTTAGTGACAGGCGCCTGGGAGTCACCCCCTCTTCCACTTGTTAGTGAGGCAGCTGCAACTGTATCTCTGTATCTCTGTATCTCCACATGTATCCGTATCTGTATCTGTTTCTATGTCCTCTGCACACATAAAGTAATTCACGCGAATGGGGAATGTGTTTCATGTCATAAAGACACGCACAAATCATGCTTAAACTCGGCCAGACTTTGTTCGTCCTTTTTATTTTTTTTTTTGTTGCTGCTGTTTCTTGTGTCCTGTGCTCGTTGCTTTTTGCTTAACTCGCAATTTATGGTTAATCGATGTTGTCTTTTGAACGTGACCTATTTGCTTTATTTTGTCGTCACACTCAGAGTCACCATCACCATCACCGTACATGTCACCAAGACCAACACCAATACCATCGATGTCCTTGTTATGGCCGCTTCACAGCTCGCACTCAGCATCCTGCTGACGTGTTAAATTGTCTTTTTGTTTACCCCCAATAAAGCAATAATTTATTTTTCATGCTCTACCGTTCGTTATGCGTTTCCATTTGCTCTTCCTCTTTCCAACTGCTGTTTTTTCTTTATCCTTCGTTAGCATCCATTTGTTTTTGCATACACACACACACACACACACACATAGTGTGTCTTATAATAGTAGTTCACAGCATATATATCTTGGCACTTGAATGAAATCGATATGTGGCCGACCTTGACATTCGGCCAAAGCTTTGTAGCAGGACGTTGCAGTATGTTGCATGCGTCAGCTGCAAATGTTGCCAGCCACAAACAGCCATCAAGAATGACGCATCACTCGGTACTAAAGTGACATCAGGGAATTTTAATTAGGTCAGCACTTATCGCTGTTTACGTGACAGCAGGTGACTAACTAATTTTCACATCAACTCCGTAACATATACGACTCCGGCTCTAATGGATTAGTTGCAGTTCATTCCATTTAGTTACACTTTATGTAGCTCAAAAGTTCTGGTAATAAATTCTAATACCTTTAAATAGCTAGCAACATGTCGTCTAAAGCATACTGACTGCGAAAATGAGCAATTTTGTAATGAAAGCATCTATAAACTTGAGCGAAAACAGTAACTGGTATTTGATAGATTCATTTATTGAGTTGCGTGTTTACATTTTCTGTAAGTTTCTGTCAATCAATAATGAAATAACAGTCGGCAGTTCTGCCATACGAATTTGAGTTGCGTGTCTTATAAAATTATTGTATATAGTATGCTAATTGGCTACTGAAATATATACGTTCTTCAGTTGAGTTCAGAAACTAAGCTGAACATATGGCACAATTCAGAGTTGTTCATTCATAGAGGCTTCAATGGCTTCCATCGAACTGACTAGGCATGAATAATTTTAGCTTATTCCACTCTCACTCTCGTAGCAGCTATCTTTAAGTTCACTACGTTTATATATGTATGAGTGTGGGCGTGTGTGTTAGTGTGCGTGTGTGTTACGTAATTGGCATTGTTGTTGTGATCTCATGCATGAAACATTGAGGTGAACGGGCACACTTATTGGGTGACCGACTACTCGACAACTGAACTCCTAATGAACTAGTTGATGTCCAAGTCATTCCAGATCATTGAACAAAGTGCCAGCTCTATGATAGGTGTGTGTATGAGTGTGTGTGTGTGTGTGTGTGGGCTTATTACACCGCAAAAACCTTAAGTATTCAATCAATAAATTGTTACTTTAATATAAAATAGATGCCAGTTGCTGCTCGAGCAAATGCAATGAGCTATTTTCATAATTTATATCAGATTGTTTATAGAATCGCTAAAAGCTTTGAGAAGCAATTAAGATAACGGGAAAGACAACCTTATACGTAAGATCAAAATACGTCAAATGAGCGCAATGAGCCGTAAAATAAAACGTCTTTAAATAACTGGGATTGTACATATTTGGTATATCTTCAATGAGAACATAAAGCGATGAAAGAAAAACACAACTCGTGGCATCTTAATGCCACACACACAAGTCTCAACGCATAAGGGAAAATCAATTCTCAAGCGTAATAGCTGCTGGCTATAGCTGTCATAATAGACATAATTATTCGAGGGAACTAGGCAAAGTAATAAACGAACTTTAACGACCTCGGGCCAATTGCTGACTGATAAATATGTATACAATTTAAATACAATTAATTTCACTTCAGCTGCAAAGAAAACAAACATAAATGGATTACAAAACATCGTATTCAAATTGGTTTTTCCTGTAATTTAAATTTGTTAAGCTAAATTTGTTGTAAAATAATTAAAATTTTAATGATGACTTTGTAATTTATCTATTAGATTTATTTGTTTACTCAAACTTTTTATTATAATTGTTTTTTTTTCGCAAATGTTAAACATTTTTGATTTTTGCAATCACAGTAGCTTTCTTTTGCTTATCTTGTTTTGTATTAAAAGTATAGTTTAATATTTGTTAAAAGTTTGAAATGCATTTTTAAAAACTAGATTATATTGAAATTTATAATCAATAATTTAACCAAGTATTAATCTAAGTAAATATAAGGGTAGTGATATTTACATAAATTTCTATCTTTGCTTTCCATCCTCTTACAGATGCATCGTTCTGAGGAATTTTCAAAGGAGGCCGAGTTGAAGAACCTGGCCAAACGAGAGCTGGCTAATGGGCTCGAAAAGGATCCATTGGACAAATTGCGTTTGCAATGCTTCAGTCGCGGTGCCAGCGGCATTTTGGGCCTAGCAAGGTGAGTGTGTATAGAAAACAGAGTAGATTTTCCAACTTTTGGCTGAAAACCGAAACATACACTTTTGGCAATGCCGCATAACATGACTGCAGTCGTATAAGAGTTTTTTATTTGCGTACTACCAGTTTTACATACTTGTGTACTCAAATGACGGTCTATTTATTAGTGGATAGACACTTGCAATATGAACAGTGCTAGATTTTTGGTCAGTCACACACACAAAACACACACACACTTACTTGGGTCTATTTGAAAGTGATGAAACTGTTGGGTTTGTTAAGTAGGCAAGTCAAGTTCTCCAACTGTGTTGCCAATGTCGACTGCTTGTTGATGATATTGATGATCATCGTGACGATACTTATGATGATGATGATGATGACGTTGACGATTATGCTTATGTGTTCAGGTTTGAGCCTAGGCACTGGCAAATATGTCGAGTGCATGGTGAACCAACATTTCGCAAAGCTCCTCCAAGTGTATGTCGAGCGGCAAAAACTATGCACGGTGCAGGAACTCTGACTGCTCTGATAGGGGGAAGTATGGCTGTATGGCTGAAGAGGGGCGGAGGCTGTGGCGGTGGTAAAAATCGCTGACTGAATGCAAACAAACATAATTGGATTTCTCTGGTTTCTGGTACCGCTCTATTCTAACGCATCTGCAACCAAAAACCTAACCAGTCCCAGCAATACCAATAACAGCAGCTACAAAAATCACCCCTTTTCAACGTTCTCTCTGAATTTTTATTTCAATTTCAGCTCATCTGTCCTGTCCGACTGTCAGACATTCTGTTAACAATTTTCCGTTTTGAATATATAGACATTTTCAACAAAATCGCAACTACCAACATATTCATGTATCAGTATGGGTATGAGTATGAGTATGAGTGTGAGTATGTATCGCAATGTCAGAGTGTGTGTGTGTGAGTGTTAGTGCGTATTGACCATATGTGTGTATGGCAATTTTTATTTGTATTTATGCAATTTGTTTGTTTGCCAGCTGGAAAATTCAATGCATTCAATGAATTGCCAACCGAATAGCGCGTATGGCTCTTCGCCTTTCAACATTTCACCTCTCTTCCTCTCTTTCTTTCTCTTTCTAACGCTCTATTTGTCTTTTTCTGTCCAACTAATTCTTATTTTGTGTTTGCTTTTTGGGGCTATTAATAGAAATATATTTTTGTTGTGATTTCAGTTCTTTTACCCAAAATACCTTTTCACAAATCTGCACTAAAATATTAGTACACTTCTACAAAAAATATGTTTTAATAATAAAATAAATAAAATTTTATGTATTTAAATGTAAAATTCTGGTCCTTAAATGGTCTAATTTCAAGTCCACACAATTTTAAATACATATTACTGATTGTAGAAAATGTGCATTTTTATCAGTGTATGACTTTTCAATGTTGATTCGCATCTGGAATTCAATTCTATAGAGTTTGTTTGCCAATTTTTCATTTCAGAGCATTCCGCGTGATGGACAAGGATGGCAGTCAGACTCTTAATCTGGAAGAGTTCAAAACTGGCATTATTCAAATGGGACTGGATATCAACGAATCGGACATTGAAAACATTTTTCAACGGTATTATGCTAAACTACATACAACTTTAGAAAACACTGGCTAATCTATTTTTATAACTAGTTTCGATACCGATAACAGTGGCACTATCAACATGACAGAGTTTCTTGTCAAGCTACGAGTAAGTAAAATACACTTTAAAACTTAGTTTTAAGTAACCTCACAAATTTTTGAAAATTTAAGCCCGCTGTAAGCGCTTCCCGCCTGGATAGCACAATCAAGGCCTTCAATAAGTTGGACAAAAATGGCGATGGCATTATTACAATTACCGATTTAAAGAACGTTTACAATGTGGCCAACAATCCCAAGTATCGAAGTGGCGAACTGAGCGAATCGGACATTTTAATGAGTTTCCTAAAGAACTTTGAGGCCGGTTCTCCCAATCCGGATGGCAAAGTGTCCAAAGATGATTTTCTCAATTATTATGCAACAATCAGCGCATCGATTGATAATGACGCCTACTTCGATCTGGTTATGCGTCGTGCCTATAATCTCTAAATATCTATGGTAGATTGCATCGATTCCGGCCAATCGACAGTTAGTGCCAATTTTCAAAAGCTCTATAATCTCAATGGCAACTAAATTACTGCAAAGCAAAAAATTAATGTATTTTCCTTAAGTGTTTGAGTAAATATCGGCGTCCCTTAAAATTGTTTTAATATTTTAAACACATTAAAAATTTAAATACACATTTAAAATCTGCGAAATTGAAAAAAAAAAAATTTTATTTTTAAATTTTCAGGTTTAAATTTGAGTTAAGTAAAGTCCTTGTAATTTTTACATAAGAAACACGTTATGTGTTGTTTATAGGAGCTAAATGTCATTATTATCCTTGTTCGGTTACTGTTGTGTAGTTAATTCCCTTGTGCCGTATGTAGTTTTCCCAAAATAATGCGCTATAATAATTTATTAAATTAAAGCCGCGAACTAATTAGCATAAAACTAATTAGATTACTTGTACATGTGCAGCCACAAAACGCAGTACACTACAGACAAAGAGTTAGAGAAAGAGAGAGAGAACAATAAAATCGGCATAAAGAGAAACAGAGAGAAGCAATCAAATATATATATCTACAGTATACATGGCGTATGCGCAATTGTTTTTTGTTGTCGCCTTTAATAAAACTCATGTTTGCCAAAAAGTCAAATGCCACCCACACACAGACACACATCTATCTACACATACACCGCACACTGGCAAACAAATGAGCCTGATTAGCTGGTGTTTTTTTTGTGGTGATTAGGCTGACACTGTGCAATGATATCATCGACGCCTCTGCCTCCGGTATCCCAGTCAGTCCCAGTAACAGTCCCAGCTCCACTATATGATGACGTTCTTTAGACCGAACACGGTTAATACCCCGCTAATTAGTAGCTTATTAGAAGAGCGGCAATTGGCAAACTCTAATTACATTCATTTCGCATCAATGATAACAGAGCCGTCTGAACTGTTGATAAGCCATCGAATTGGGCTTTTGTTGGCTGGCTGGCTTGCTGGCAAAACAAACAGAAGAATAACATCTTTGGCAGTGGGATAAGGACATGGTACACAAGTAATATCTGAACGTCTCACACTTGTGGGCAATAGTTATACATACTCACATAGGCAGCAAAGTTTTAGTATGCCGAATAGACAATGTTAAAAGTTTGCTCAAGTAATTAAATCACTTCGATCTTTGCTAATTACAAGCAAAGAACATACAGCTAACTACATGTACACCACATGGCTAAGGGCCATATCTAAGTGTGTGTACGAGTATGTGTGTGCAGCTCGTTAGATATGTTTCCAGACTGCGGCAGCATTCTCATCAGGACAACAGGCAACAACAACTACTACAACTACAACATCTACAACAACAAGAACGTTGACAAGTTACCTGCCAAATTAATGCAAACATGAAACGTGCGGCAACGGGAATATTAATTAACTAACATACACATCTACGAGAATGAGAACGAGTACAAGTAAGAGCATGAGTTCGAGTGAGAGTACGTTCCGGCAGAAGAGAGTGCAACTAGCTTCCTTCCCCATTCTGATCTTCCTTCCGGGTCAACTGTGTTAACAGTTAGCACTTGCCATTGTCAGCTCTCGGCGAGAGTGAGATAGATATAGCGAAAGAGTGCGCGCAGTTATACAATGTATATGCATACATACATATGCACATACACTGCTAAAAAAGACATGAGTGCTCTTAAAATTTGAACTTTCTACAGATATATATTTGACCTTTTATAATCGAGATACGTTTTCGATCTAACTTTTAACCGAAATCTATTAGCATTGCTGCATACATACATCTCAATTGTATATCTTCTCATCTCTCAGTGTATGTGCAACACATATTTCGCGTTCCAACGCTACTCACAATCTGCCCCAAGACTCGCCAGCCATTCAGCGTGCAACTGTGCGTATGAGCAATTTGCTGCTGTCAGCCAGTATATGATTAATGAACGTTTCATTAGCGCAACTCACATTATAGTTAGATCCGAATGAAACTCTCCGAACATTGTAATGTTCCGTGGTCGTATTTGCATTTCAGCAGGTTGCCAAACGTGATCACAATATTATCTCTTCATCAGACCATGCAGGACATGCAAACATTTTGACAATACGCAGAAAAGCCCAAAGTGAGATTCTCATGTGTCGACCTACCACTACTTTCTCTTTCTCACTCTCTGTCTCCCCGCAGGTGGCTGCTTTTTTGTGTGGCGCGTGTAGTTGTCGCTACGAGCAAATGTGCAGGATTCTCAGAGGCCAAGAATCGAGCTCACGTAACTGTCAGCTCAATGAGAAGAATGAGAGAAAAGAGATAGAGTGTAAGAGAGAGAGAGAGGGGAGCTACAGCGAAATCTAACGAGTTACAATGATTTTCGTGCTAATTAAAATGGTTTTTGCATAGAGTTTACCGCATTAGTATTTCGTTTAGCAGTTGTGCAAACACCTTGGCAGTGTCTGGGCGTGTGGAGGTTCCCAGTGGAATGTTTGTTCTGGGTTGTTGCCTGTCTATGTGTATGTGTGTGTGTGTGTGGTGTGTGCCGCATAAATTACGCATACGCAGCGTAACCAGCAGCACACAAACATCGCTCCCATCGAAACGAAAAACGTTAGCTAAAAAGTGTATTTTTCAACTGACGCAGCTGCGCCTAATGAACTCCCCATGTGGGCTACCCGTCTCCCACAACGAAAGATGAGGAAGAGGACGAGAGCACACTAGATAACCGGGAGCAGAGAGGATACACCGCAAGCCATAACCATATCCAAATCCCGTCAGTTCTATCTTTTTGTGGGCAACAAGTGTGAGTAGTAGTGTTGTCAGTGCCTTGCCTTAATTAGATGTTTGATATTTTGGCATCTGAACAGACTGAAACTGAGCTCGTTAGTGGCTTTACTTTTGCAAATGCAAGTAGCAAAAAATAATTAAGCCTATCCAGTATCCAAGCAATGCATTTATAAGCTCATTAGAGTTAAGGCGTTTCAGCTAGAACTGTTAAATAATAGTTACTTATCCTAAGTAAAGAATTTTGTATTGTAAATTGTTACATATTGGTTTAAAACTAGAACTCATGCAAATATTTATTATGATTTTTGTGTTGAGTAAAAGAAAAATAATTGAAACTAATACAAATAAAGGCTTACAGCATTTAATATACTCAAGCATCAATGTATTTATATTTTAAATATAACTTCAACTTTAACTCATAGCCACAAAAGGAACAATGAAATTTCGTGCTGTAAACTTTCGCACACACACACTAGCAAATTTAATGAAAAAGTTATTTTAAACCTATAAAACAGTAAATACCAAATGCACATAAGTATTTTGATACTTTTCTAACAATCTATATATCATGTATTGTTACTGGTTAAGTTTAACACGCCATGGCAGCTTAGACAGATATAGATATATATACACACACAGATATGTTTGGAGTTGGAATGGAAGGTAACTCAAATGTTGGACACGTGTAAAAGTTGAGTTTTAAACACTTGTACATGAAATTGTTGTTTCAATATCAAAACGTTTGAGTTTCTGTTTTATGAATCAGAGCGAAAGTCCTTGTCCATGTGTAGTTCGAGCCAAATCCCCAAAGCGCTGCAAAACTTTTAGTTTCACATCGGCCACGTTTACTGTCAATAAAACTTTGCTTGAGCTGGCAAAATGAAAACAGCATAGATTATAGCTAACAAACGAATAGAAAAAAGGCCAGATAGAGAGAGAGAGAGAGAGCGAGAGAGAGGAAAAAAAAACACTCGAACGTATGTATATAAAACATGCAAATGCAATGAAATCACAAGTTACGTATACGCCTCATGTTGCTGCAGCAACGACGGCACCGAGAACAGAAGCCATCAGCAAGCGGCCAAGCACACAAAAGGATTATGTAAAATTATGCAAAATTGTGGGTGGAAAAATCCACGCACATTAAATTCAAGTGCTTTCTATAAAGTCAAATCGTGACTTTTGTGCTAATGATGAACATAAGCTGAAACATAAGAATATTTAGGTCGATTCCTTGTGCTAAAAAAACGAAGAACGAAAAACCATTTAAGTGTTTTCGTTATTTGACAAATTGACTTGCAAATCATTTTTGGCATTTCAGTGTTTCGTTCCGTTCCGTTGCGTTGTCATCAAATTTATTGAAATTACGGGTACTTCATATTTCTAGCTATAAAATGGCCCCACTCCCCTGGCCTATTTGCTGATTTGTCAACAATTGAGATGGTATGTAGTATCTAAGGCATGTATGTGTGTGTTTGTGTGTGTTTCTGTGAGCGGATGCCACACTAAAAGCGCACTCAGCTCAAAGACAACTAACGGAAATAGTCGAAAAAAAGTGCAACAAAGCCGTGCAGTACGTGCCACGAGCCAACAAAATGGCGGCACAGACGAAATCATAAGCAGCAATGGCCGACAATGACCCAAGAGCACGACGGGGGTATGACATGAAAACCGCAGCCAGACGGCGGTCTCTTTCTCAGTCCGTCTGTCGGTTGGGGTGTGGGGGCATAGCATCATTTATACTGAATGGATTTGGATTTTGGATTTGCGCACAAGATAATGTGCAGCACTGAGTCTTGCCCGAGGGTCGGGATCTCTGTCTGAATCGTTGCATGTGAGTGAGCTGCTTTTTTGGCTGGTTAGCAGGGAAATGGGGATGGAAGGTGACGGGTTTAGACGGGAGGAGACGGCGTGAAAGCTAAGCAGCTCCAATGCAACGGAAATAGTTTTGTGTGAGATTTATTACCACTCTGGAGAGTCATAAAACGGAAATTGTACACAAAATCCTTTCGGATGCTCGTTTAAGTTGCTGCATATCCCACTCTCTTTCTCTAAACTCTTTGGCACTCCCTTTTGTCCCCATCTTCCTCTTTCTCTCTCTCTCTCTCACTCACTCGCTCTCTCTGTATATCTCTTCGAATGTTTAGATTTTTATGGCTTGTGTCATTTCTGTTTACTCTACGCTGCTGTTTGCTTGCTCTTGTCCCAATGTTTATGTAAGTCATCGCTTCGTTTACGACGCCCCAGTTCTGTTCAGATCTCCAACCCTTTCCAGCTCCAGCTCCTTCTCTGTCTCCTTGGCCTCAAATGCCAACGCCAACGTGGCATATCCTATTTTGGAATTATATTTTTGGCCATTTTCTGGTAACTGTCCCTTGTTCGCTTTTGCAATTGCAGTTTATTTATATTATTTGCCACATTGCAAAAATGACTTTTCCATTGCCTGGGTCAAGCCAAATGCCGCAAACGCATTCCATTATCCTGGCACCCCCTTTAATCCTTCTCCAGCTAGTGGCTTACAGAGTAAATTCTAGTTATTATTTTTATGTCTATTGTTTTCATACAATATACAATGCTAAATGCAACTTTTAATAGACATTGCCTTCTAAACTAATTAAGCAAGCGAAAAAGTACAAGCAGAACATTCATTGCTGCCATATTTGGATTCATTTAATCATTCATTCATTCAAACAGTCAGACAGTCAGTTAGTCAATCTTTGTGTGCTATTCAAAGTCTATTAATATTTTGCAAGCAAAGCAAAACTTGAAATCGAAAAACGAAAATGTCATTTTCATTCATTTCAATTCCAAATAATTTTGACTCAAACTACTAAATAAACAGACGACTTTAGCTTGTCTCCTAGTAATTTGGCTCGAAACCAAAATCTTACTGTCTGAGAGCATTGCAGTCATTGACTTTCTGATGACAGCCCCAAGATATCGGTTTGAGTGGCCACGTGAAATGATTTTCTATATCCATTATCATAAGACGGTGTACCGCTTTAACCATAACTGTAGAGAATGCTATTGTCTAACTTACTCACCTCAATAGCAAGAAATTCAAAGAACTTTATTTTAACTCTGCATTAACTCCGTTTAGCCCCCGTAGAGTGCTAAGATGCCTCAGCCTGGTCATTTTCATTTCCGTTGCTGACGAATTTTGGCAACCGATTTTCTGCTTACTTGGCACAAAAGAAAACGAAGCAGCGACAGAGATGTGCAAATAGGAACGTCTTTTATAAAAATAGTGACTATATTATTTATAATGTGATTGTTTTCTTTAGAACGTATTATTATTATTATTAAGTAATTTAAATTTCTAAATATAATATCTGCTTTTAAAATTTGAATTTTCAAGTTCTCTCAGATTGCATATTTTTATAAGTAGCTCAAAACTTATAAATTTCACGAATTCAAATCTCAGTATTTAACGGTTTTTCCAGATTATAAGAGTATATTTAAAACGAATTTGTCAACTCTGCTCAGCTTAGCTTGATTTGAAGCTGAAGACAGACCAACAGGATAATCATTTTTTGTAGTTACACTAAGTCATTATTGTTGTGGTTGCAGACTGTAACGATTGTTCTCAAGTGTTTGTCGTCGACTGTGGCAAAGCCAAATTATATTGCTGATGGCCAAGACAGCCGACAGTCGACAGAGGGAGAAAGGAAGATGGTAGGGAAAAACAGCATGAAAACAATTTTCATTAAAGGTTCTTGGGTGGTGAAGCAAACACTTTCAGAAATGTGCCAAGGCGCATTTTGTTTTTTTGCAGTGCGGTGACAGCGTCAAAGCGAATGATGGAGTATATCCAGTACCCATTTTCTATTTTCCCTTTTCTATTTGCTATTTGCTATTTCTATTTCCCATTTCCTAAAACATATACTTGTCGGCTTAGTCGTCTGGGCCATGAATTTCTACAGACTTTGTCCTTTAAGTGCGATGGCAATTAACTGCGGGCTAGATAAGTCGACTGAAACTGACTTTAAGGCTTAGGCAGTTTGAATTAATAGATCGCTTAACCATATCATAATATCACATTTCAGCCAATTACACAAGCGTTTAAATTTTTCACAGAAGCAGAGACACTAAATGGAAGAGAGAGAGTGGGAGCGAGAAAGGGAGAAAGAAGAGCGATTCAAACTAAATATTCATTTTGACTCATTTGCGACAGTCAAATTCTAATAGGGTCAATTGCAATAATATCATTAGGAAAATTAAACACGAGCAAGTTGTACGTTAGTCACACCACCGTACAAGACCAGCCCAGCCAAGTCAAGCGTATTATGCCTAATTGGGCGCTGCCAACATCAGGCACCATGCAGACCCACTCAGCGCCCTATCCAGCACCCAGCTGTACTCTACTCTACTCTACCCATACCCGTAGTCCTCGCCGTAGTCGTGGATGAAGCTGAAGCTGTCGCCATCGTCATCGTCTTTACTGTGCCGCTTTGCCGTGCACGTTTTGTCTACGCGAGTAATTAACTTTAATTGCGGCCATTAAAATAAATTGGCAGATACCTTTAAATATTGTTATTGTTGCTTACTTAGAGGCGCAACGGACAGAGTAGAGCACGGACAGTGGTTTTAGCAGAATATGCGGAGAAAGCCAAGAAACCGAAAGAGAAAAATTTAAAATAACGCCCACATTTTGATAGCCAACGCCAGGTGCAATGCTCCCAGAACTACACATATTTTAATAGTACTGCTACAATAATTTTGGAATAAAATTGTAGCTTAAATAAAAATATGTATATGATATTAATGGAAAAAAGTATTTAAAAATTTAAAATTTAATTCAAATTCCTTTACAATTTGAAACATTTAAGCTTAAAATATTATTTGATTGATGGCCTTAAATGATGTATTTAATTAAAAATTACATACACTTTTAATCTATTTTTAATACAAATTATTTTAGAACTATACACGTATACTTTATATGGTTTCTTCTTTGTTATTTAATTCTAACTCACAAAACTTTCTTGAATTTATGACTTATTTACAATTAAAATGAAATATGACTGAAATCATTTGAATCCCCAAACAAATCTATCAAATTGCTGTTGTTTCAAGTACAACACTTTGCATATATGTATATAAGTCTTTATATTTGTGTTTTTATACCTTGGGGTTTGGTTTTTTAGCATGTCAAACATTTCGCAGTGTTCCTTTGAGCGTAACACGGCATTGCATTTCACTTCTCTTACTAATACCTCAATGTTAAGTTTTTATTTTACTTTCTATAGTTTTTCTTTACATTTTTTTTTTTTTTTTGCAGTTTTACTGTCATGCCTATAACGGGAAAGCTGAGCCGTAGGCAAATTGGAAGAACAAAACTTCTTTAATTTTGCTGAAACAAAGTCTTCGCGCACAATGACAGTAAAAACTAAAATTTTTGGCCTACGGCAATAAATGTCAAACTAACTTTCAGAATAGTTTCCACTTTTTTTTTCAATTAGACAAATTCTGCAAAATGTATATATTCGCACTTAGGCAGTAAAGTGCGAAAGAATTGAGTGACATGAGCAGTAAGAATGAACGACAGCAGCTGATGTTGTGTGTGGCAAGAAAGTGTTGCAGGAAGCCTGCAAAAACTGTAGTAATAAAGTCAATGGGGAATGTTCTAATAATAAAAGGCTTTTCTGCGGAACTGAGCCACGGCACTTGTTTGTTTTGGCAACGAGATTCGATTGAACGAATGTGACTTGGACCCTTGGATTGATAACAGCAATCAAGCACAAACACAGATGCAAACTCAAATATGAATACAGATACAGTTACCAAACCATTCTATCTCTCAGGCAATGCACACACACACACTCACACACTAATACACGCACGCACGCACAATAAGGTCTGCTGCTACTGCACGTTGGTAAACTTCCGCTTCCGCTTTTAGTTTTCGTGTCCGCTCTTGAAGCACTCGAAAGGCAAGTGAATGCCGCAGGCGCTAACTTGATATTTACTTTGTTGCTCTGGCACGCTGTTTACCTATATCCACCCCCCATCTCGATATCACATCATTTATATATGTATAGTATATACATACGCAGTCAGTGCTTCTCATGGGTTTCCCAAAAGTTTATCTGCACACTTCCGCCTCCGTCTATCAAACTTGTGGCTCGTCGCCGCTGCTTGACCAGCAAAACTACTCGCCATCGCTCTGAAAATGTTTTCGTTGATGAAAAAACTTTGCCTGCCTTCAACACTTCTCAACTTTTGTGTAGTTTGTCTGGTTTTCCTCTCAGCCTTTCATCCTATTTCTTTTTTGCCGTTCATTTATCTACATATCTGTCGGTGGGAGTGCCCATAGCCTATCCCAACTCCAAGCCAAGCCGAGACTCTGACCAGAGCTCATTTTATCATTTGGTGTTAATTGTTTTCGTTTGCATCACAAAACATCTATCGAAAGGGCATTAATGTCTAGTCGGAACGATATCTGAATTGCTCACAACACTCAATACACATACGCCCTGTGGCACGAGACATTTTCCCTGCTTACTTACAGCTTCCACCAGCTGTGGCGCCACCAATAAACTGAAGATGAACTTCCGTTGCCTGGCAACTGCCATACTCTATCCAAGTTTTACTTTTGTGCGAAGCGCAAATGCTCTTAATCACTGTTACACTGAAAATAATTAAATTCACTTAAAGAAATAAAGTGTATAATTTAAGAAATTTTATAAACTTTACATTTAAAACTTATTAATCTTAAGTAAAGAAAATGAATATGGTTTTAAAAGAGCAAAAACTAAATTCAAGTACCTTCATTTTTAACAGTGTAGAGTAAGGAATCGTTATACCAAAGTCCTGCCTGGGAGACAAAGAGCCATATGCATGTTTGTTTGTGTAGCGTTAGAAAATTGAGAGAGACACTAATTGCTTTTCTTTGCAACCAACTCATTTTCTTTTCTAATTACTCTATGCATGAGTGTGTGAGTATTTCTCTCTCGCTCTCTCTCTCTCTCTCTGTCTATCTATCTCTGTGTATGTATGTGACAGACTCTTGGCGACTGGCGACACACATTTGGCTAAGTAGGAAAATGATAGTTTGAATGCTCTTCAGACAACGTTGTCGACAAAAGGACGATAAGGACCGAGCAAAAGGACGCATTTAAAGTACATAATTCGGTTTTGATTATGTTTTGGTCTTAGCTGCCGTCGCCGTTGCTTTTGATATTGCCATGCTCGTTGCTACCGCATTTCTGAAGTTAGCAACTTCATTATGGCTAAAACCCAAATGTGTTGATATTGTGGCTGAAGTGGTCGCCGTCTCCTAAATGAGTAGATTTCAATGGTTAAAGCACTTCATATGTGCGTGAGTTTGTGTGAGTCAGTGTGTGTTTGTGCAGAGTGTACACAAGTGCGCAAATACATGCTTTTGTGATTATTAGAGACTTAAACCATATTTACTCATCATGTCTAGTTTTGAAAGCGTTAAATTCCTTGCATTCCTAAAGTCAAATTCGTTGTAAAGTGGAGCAATGAAAGCGAACTTAAAGATTTGCTATTATTTTTCATAAATTTCGAGTCTCTCAATGCCTTTTCAATTACTCTACTAATTTTCCTTTTATACCAGTAGTATACAAATTAGTTTACCCTGTGCTGAGGGTATAATAAGTTTGCTAAAATATGTGATAGGCAAAAATGATCCCTTAGATAGAAAGAAATAGCTGAACAGAACACTTAAACTAACAAGTCTAATAGAAATACAACTTGTGCTTGGTATTATAAGTGTGGTTTGCTCTACTCTCGCTTTTTTGTTTGCTCTTATGTGCCTAGGACAAGGTAGCTTTTATCAAAAAGGATCTGAGATCTGAAATCATATAATTTAAGCTGTTTATGCACAGGTTTTTAGCTATAAATTATGTACTAAAAGCCAAGGCGGCTATTCGGCACATCGTTTTAAACACACTTAAATGGAAGCTGAATCCCAAACGGAAGTGCGTTGAAGTCGCTTAGGAAATCAGTAAGAAACCAACAAAATAAAAAAAAACGTAAGAGAGACTGAAAAAAAGGGTTCAGTTAGCGAGTTGCCACAAAATTTGGCAAAAATGTAACTAAAGCTAAAGTTACGCACCAACGCGATAAGAAAGGGGAATATGATGTGTCCCCAAGCTGGCGCAATGACGCTTGGGGAATGCCACAGTCAAGCGGGTGTTGGCATGAAATGGGGTGAAAAGGGTAGGCGGTAATAATCAGCGGCAAGCGAGACTTTAAATATTTTATGCTGCTCAAATTGGCGGCCAAAAGAAAACCGAAAACACACAACAAAAACTTGTGGGTCGCCTGGCAATAGCTGTGGATGTCATGGCTGCCAAGAGGGATTCCTGCCACACCCACGCCTACGTTCACGTCCACGTTCATCCCACTGAACCACACCAGGACAGCGGAGCAGCGACAGGACAACAGCAGTGACCAAAACTGGATGGCTGGCTGGCAACTTGAGCCACTTTGATTTTTGCTCAAGCGTAATTACAAGTTAAATGAGGCCAACAGCGCGGCGAACGCTGGCAACGTCAGGATACGGCGTCCGCCAAAAACAGTGTCATCATGCGGAAGGATACTGGGCTGCGGCTGTGACTGGCAATGAAACGGAAGGAAGGAAGGACAACCAGACCAACTGACGGACATACAGACGGATGGATGGAAGGATAGACGGACGGGCGGACGCAAAGCGTGCGCATGGATGATGTACTTTCAACCGATTGCGGGCCTCGCGACCATGGCCAGAAAGAGCAACAGAAACAGGAGCAGAACGGGAACAGGAACTGGAATGGGCAGGGGTGCTGTACCAGTACGAGGACTGGGTGCAAGGACAGGGCCATGCAGACATTGTAAGTGAAGCAAAGCACTAGTAATGAATGAGATAGCCCAATGGCTCACTCCTCCTCTCTGCGTGTCTGCGTTTTTGTGTCTTGACTGTTCTGCTCTGCTCTGTTTTGGCCAGAACTGGCCTGACTGAGAATGAAAAATTGCGACGCGGACGTGAACATGGACATAAGTACACTAATAAAATATCATAGCATTTAAAGTCTGACTTTAAAATTCAGATACTTATGAACCATAGGCTATATAAATTTTTATATTTATAAAAAAAAACCAAGTTTGTTGGTTTTTTTTAGCAATTTGCTTTTAAATATAATACATTTATATATAATTTTTAAAACAAATTTTTTGTCAGTGTAGGCTTGAAACCCGTGGTCATGGACCTAGTCGCGGTGCTGCTCTGGGTCGTGGTCGCGGTCTCAGGATTGTTTGGGTTTGGCAACCAGGCCGCGTAGTGACTTTGTTTGCTCTGCTCTGCTCTGTTCTGGTCTGCTTTGGTGTAGCATGGCGGATGGTTGGATGGAACGTAGCAGATTGCATAAAAAGCGACAGAATTCCAAACAAAACAAGAAATAACGAAGCATGCTACAAAGATTGCGAAAACAAACCGCATTAGTGAACGGGAGAAAAGTATGACAAAGGGATGTAGGGGAAGTAGTGCTACTATTGCCCAATGATGGAATATAACGAAACGGCAACAATGATGACAAGCAAAACTGATGATGAGAGGAAGCACGATGTCGACTTGACTGCAAATTCAGCTGGAGCGATGAAAACATTGTCACCAGGCACCGAAATGCAGCTGAAACTCAAACTGTGACTGAAACTGAAACTGGACTTGAACGTGGACGTGGAAGCGAACGTGGACATGAACATGGAGAGCAGATAGCAGATAGTGTCCACCCGCCACGCTTGTCCGCTTCAAGTACACAGGAAAAGCAGCTGCTGTTTGCTCAAGCCGAAGCTCAAGCTTCATCTAGGCAAAAGGGGACAGGGAAGAAATAAAGGAAAGTTCATTTTGCAGTAATTAACAAATTGTAAAACGCACGCGGGGCAAGAAAACAGATTACAAAGTCCGCCAAGCTGTCAACTGAACTCCATCCAGTTCAGTTTAGTTCAGTTGAGTTCAGTTCAGTACAGTTGTGACTAAGTTTGTTTGAGCACAAGAAATTATAGATGCTGATGCCTGGTCGGCATTTCAAACCCAAGCCCAATCCCAATCCCAGTCCAAAACTAAAATCAGCCGCTTCTAGCTCGATGATAGTCACTTTGCAAAAAGTTCTGCTTGATTATTAATATTTTATTCCATTACACTTTGGCACAGAATCTGCCAGTGAGTCGATGTCCTTGGCATCATCATCATCCTTCTACTTCTCCTCCTTCTACTCCCTCTACTCCTATTGTCAGTGGCAGCACTTGTTGGGTAGAAAGTCTCGTAGTACTAGATTGCATGAACGGAAACTGCCAAACAAAATGCAACTGATGATTGTAAGAGTAGTTAATAAAGTTTTACAAGCAGCCAACGCAGATAATGATTATTCTATGATTTCAAAGTACTACAACTGCAAAGTAAGAACTCATCCCAAGTTTGATTCGCATAGTATATGGCCTAAATGTTGTATACGACATGCTTAATTAACAATACAACTTAGCTGGACATGACTTGAGCTATTAAAAAGTCTGAGCAAAATTCTGTAATATTTTACAAACTCTCCCGCTAAATTCAGATGGTCTTCCATTGGGATAGTCTATCTCCATTTCAAATCAAATATTATAAACATGATATTCCTTTGCTTATTCTGAATGTTTAACTTAGTGCTTGTCTGTAGGTTTGTTCAACATATATGTCAACTTTGGCCTTTTTTTGCCAACAGCTCGGATTTGTCAACTTAGCGCAAGTGATGTCAAAGTGTCAACTACTTTTTGCCACCTCAAGAGCCATATAATTAAGCGACAAGCTGCAAGTGCGAGGTTGACGCCAAATGCCAAAAATTATCATGCAAAAAAGGGGCTTCGAAATTTTAAATGACAGACGCTGTCAGCTTTACACGTACACGTTCACACCCTCACACCCTTAGAGCAAACACACACTCACCCACACCCACACCCACACTTAAAGAGGGAGAGAGGGAGAGAGCGAGAGAGATTGTCGCCTGTGGTATCCACATATTGGGGCACACACAGTGTGCAGCACACAACATGTGACATCGGCTGCGACAACGCCGCAAAAGCCATGTCAACAAAAGCTGCAACAACAGCAACAACAACAACAACAACATTATCAGCAGTGGCAACTGCTGAAGATGCTGTTGCACTGATTCTGGCGGCTGGCATTCAAAATTGGAGCTGCCTCAAATTTGAAAGGAACGGGAAGAGAGCATACACTGTACATGCACTCCTTTGCCACTGGACTGCATGGGAGTTGCTCAGTGTCTAGTTAGCTGTTAAACAGCAATCCCATCAAATGACTGTAGCAGAAGTTAAGGTGCAACAACTGGAATGAAAGGAGCAGCAGGACTCTTTACCAATGCCTGAAACTGACAGTTTACTCGTTTGCATTATGGCTACAATTCTATGGGAATTGCGTGAAAGTGTGCGTGAGTACTAAACCTGAGTTTCTGTGATATGGATTACCTCACAGTATTTCATCCGCAACTCTTCTCATTTACAACTCACAACTTCATAGACTTCACAAATCCCATAATAAATCCCACAAGCCGCAAAATTGTAACTGACACTTTTAGCCTCAGCAGTCATAGAAGTTATTGTGGTAAATTCCCTGTTTGAATTAATTCGATTAATAAACTCAACGGCAGATAAACTTATGATTCTATTCAAATCTTTAATATTCAGAATTAAATAAAAAGTTTGTTCAAATTCATTCTGTCATTAAAACAGATTCATAAAATAAAATTAAACAAAAAAAAAAAATTGAATTTATAAGTTGTAAAGAGCTAGATGCCGTAAAGCAGATTTGTGCTGAAGAAAATAAAGGTGGAAATGTACTAAGAAATTACGATAACGACTACTGAATTAAGTAAAAATATTTCTTTTTCAATCTCCAGAGTCGTAAATTTGTGATTTTATTAAAATGCGATTACAAAAAAAAAAAAAACTGCTATGACAAAAACTGAAACCAATTGGAGTATGAAATATGCATTCAAAAATACATATAATTTAACTTATTGGATAAATAACGTTATTGGCATATCTCAATGACAACCAGTCAGTTTAAGGAGAGAAACTACGACTCAGTCACATAAATCAAGGCAAGCTGCTGCGCTCTTTTCACAAATTTCAATTAATTTAATTTTACATTTGCCACAGAGAGTCAATGGACTTCATTTGCAGTCAACTGGAACCTGGAAGCTGAAGCATGGAAGCTGGAGCATGAAAACTGGATATACTTGGAGAGACGATAACACAACTGCCAAGAAATGTTGCTGAGAATGCAACCACTTGGCAATTGTTCAACTAAAACTTGTTAATCGGCAAATAAAACTCGTGATAGAATGACCAAGAAGGGAAAATGGAAAATTGTAAATAGAAAACCAAAAGTACCAGCTAAATGCAGCAGAAAATCAAATATAGAAATTATTTTTCTACTTATTTTTTTCCGCCTTGGCAACTGATTTGCACTAGCTTATCGGTCTGGCACGAGTCATGTGAAAATATGGCCCTTGCCACGCCTCCAAAAGCCAAGCGCCTACTTTGGCTCTTAGGTTCGTTGGTTCTATGGTTCCTTGGTTGTTCGATTCCTTGGTTCCTTAGGTCTTTGGCCAACCAACTGCAATGGCAGTGATAAAGATTGACGGTGTGTTCTAAATTATCTGATTTTGTCACTTCGGAAATTGGCAAAAATGTCGGCAGAAGGCAAAGGATTTTCACACAGTAGCTACACTTACTAGTTTTCCATCTCTGGGAAACATACATTTGCTCAGATAGTAAATATTAAACTCGAAACTTCCTGGTTTGAAAATTGTTAAAGTTATATTTACATAACTTTAAATTGGTTTTAGCTGAAGTTTAAAGCGCACAAACGGTCATGTATAAAATATTTAAAAATCGTATGGCAATAAAAATAAAAGTCAAACAAACCGCAGTAGACAAGCAAAATTCCCAAAAGCAAACAAAAAGAGAGCTAACGTATGTTATTTTCTGTAGCCAAGGCGTTGAGTGTTGTATGCCAAAAGTGCAAATGGAACAACAATAATAACAATTGAAAAGAATTTAAATTTGCATTTTGGGCAAATTGTAAGAGTGAGACTGGTACACACTTTTACAATTCTCTACAGTGGGCACAAATGTATGGGACATGTCATTAAATTGGTCCAGTCTACACCCCACAGTCCATGGTCCAGTTTAGTTCAGTTGAGTTTCGGTCTAGAATTTCAAATTTGTATCACATTTTTATCGCCATTTAAATGTAAATTGTTGCCGAAAAGGGGAACCACCCCGAAAAGAGGGCTTCACAGTTTATGGGAGTGCGACGACTTCCGACCGCAATTGAATTTTTTAAAAGCGCTGAGCGTTGATAACCAAAACAATAAAACCGAGGCCACAGTTTCTACACCACAGACTAGCAAACGTAAAAAAAAGGAGATACGTGAAGAACAGAGCGGAAGAGGAAGAGGAAGAGGCAGGGTAACAAATGTTTTAAAACCGCTTAAATATTCAACAAGCCCGGGAATGGCAGAGGACACCGACCACTAAAAAAAAAGCAAGTAACACCAAGGGAGGGACTGTGAGGGGGGAACGTAAGGGACCCAAAGAGGGCCATATCGGCCTATAACAAAATATGTGCCTTCCAGCCAAATATTTAAAGCCCTTCTCTCTGTGTGTTTCTCTGAGTATGTGTATTTTTGTCCCCATCATAGTCGAGTACAGGACTATATAGCTGCAGGACTCATGGGAACTGCAAACGAGCGGCAGTCTGCATTATCAGAGCCGTTAAATTCGATATCATATTGCAAAATACAATTTTTTTTCTTTCATCAAAATTAACAATAAAACGTGACCCGGCAAACATTTTGCGTGCAGCGAACATTGAATAAATAAAATTAATAAAAATAATTTATAATCTGTCTGGACCAAAGTTTATTAATTTTTCTATAACTAAAAGGAAATTTAAATTGCATTTTTTACACTGCTCTCAAAAATTACATTTAATCTTGCATAATTTTATTTGAAATCTACGATTTTCGAATCAATGAAATTAATTTGGAATTCCCTTTAATGGCTTTAAAGTGGATTTTTTGGATTATTACACATTTTGGAGCAAATCTCTTTTAATTCAATTTATTTTTAGCATTTTGCCAACAACAATAACTAAGCATGTTACAAATCTCAGTTACAAATGAGCTGCCAAAACTGTTGAAAATTAATTATAATAAACAATAATTGCAAATAAAATGCTTTAAACAATGCAGTTCACACAAATCACAAACGACGTTTGTTCAATTTTCACAATCTCATAAAAATTATTAAATTGCACAATAGACTACAAACTGTGTGCGACTCTGGAATAACACTATAATAGGTTTATGTGCAATTTAAAACTAGTTAAATATGTATAGACCAAAACTTTCATAGTACTTTTATCCAATTTCATGCTGTTTATATCCGATCTAATTGAAAGGGTGTTTGATAGTTTTCCACTTTATTGAGCTGGTTTTTAATGCGCCGTAAATAATAAATAACAATACTCGATAGTGGCTTTTGTGTATTTTCAGCATGCATTACATTTTAAATATGCTAATATGAATTTATGCTATTTTTTTTTTTAATATATAAATATGAAGTGAAACACTTATTTGCTATTTGTCAAAAACAAACTAAATAAATGGCTGTCTGCACACATAAATTCTGTTTAGGAAATCAAAATGCTCTTTGAAAACTGGACACATGTGCAGACAATCTCAAGAGTTCTGTGAGAAATTAACCCCTGGTCATACGCCCTGTTGTACGCTCATAATAGAATGTAACTGGTTGTAAATGTTACAATAACGTTGTTGAATTTGTATCTTTAGAAGGTTGTCTTCACAATTGAAAGCTGTCAGCGTATTTTATGCTCTTTAACAACGGATGGACACCACGTACGTGGCCTGTAAATGAAATGAAATGACTATGGAGAAGAGGGACAGGAGGCAACGGGGCGCCAACGCAATGTTAATTGCTTATCTACGTGATTTCTTACCAAATTAATTTGACCAAATTGCGAATGGCCAATGCTAAATGGTAAATGACACAGACAACAGCCAACTTGTAACTGGCAACTGGCAACTGGCAACTGGTAACTGGTAACAGGCAACACTGCGAATAAATCAGTTAAGTTGCTGTATTAACATTGAATACATTTGCTTAATTAAATGAAGCAAAATATAATAAAATATGCGAGCAACTAGTCGCTCTTTGAATGGCATAAAAAAGGGAAAAGCTTTTTCATTAATTGAAAATGGCTAGGCTAACACCACTTGGCTTTTCAAGTGTACCTTTGCCTGTCCCAGTCACTGTTTCTCTATCTCCCTCTGTTTTTATTCCCTTCTTTCTCTCTCCTTTTCGGTTTGGACCTTAAAGTCATTTTACGATGCCATGTTTTCATTGCATGTTTTGGTTTAGCTCGCACGGTTGATGACACATGAGCGCATAAAATGCAAAACCAACAGAACCAACATTAAAATCAACGTCAACAATGTGTTTCAGAGCCTTTAGGTAGAGTTTTTGCCGTTTCAGTTGGTGTTATAGTTAGGAAAAATATGCCATATATATGTATATACAATAAATGCGACCTATCGACAGCCTTTCAAAAGCTTTATTCTATTGACAAAACATCTAATGAAAACATTCACCCTGCTGCACACAGCCAACTGAATACAAACAAAAAGTAGCCGCATAACCAAAAGGATAAATAAGCAAAAGTATGCTATTCAAAATATTATGTTGTCAAGAGGTACAACAAACTAGATGACAAAGCCAATAAATCATAGACGCATGTGTAGCTTTAAAAAAAAATACTATAATATTTTGAAAATATTTTATTGAAGCTAGAAAATGTTAAATATATTGTAAAGAATGTTTAGTTTCATATTATTTATTTAATGAGCTGAAATTTTATGAAAGAACATATTTCCAAATTAACTACTTATTTAACTACAAAATTTTAACATTTTCTACTAACTAAAATCTGAAAGTGCAATAATCAAACATAAATCCTAATTTGCTTGAATAGTATAATTCTAGCACATCTCTCTCTTTCCTATATTTCTTACAAAAGTAATATTATACAGATGATTTGAAAATTATGATAGTTTTCCCAATCACATTTGAGATAGTCCTTATCAAAATTAGCACTATAAGAAGTTGTGTTTGCTGTTACAGATTAATTTATATTTAATTAAGCTGATAACTTAAGCTTATTTAGGGAAATATTAGCCACCTAATGCTTTTGTTTACTATATTGCGGTTTTAAATACAGTTCCAGAACAACAATAGACTTACGACTTACGCAATATTCTATACAATAATGGTTATTGCAAATTGTTAACCCAGTTAATTGTATGTACGATTTGTATAGCAATCTTTGGGGCGCAGCACTTGACACTGATAATACATCGTCTGGCGCATTATGTGGACAATGGTTTTGCGAGTCTATAGCCTGACATTATGCAATCAGTTTAGTTACATTTGCAGCTTAGCTACCTCATGTTGCAACAATAGCAATTGCCGTGCAAAGCACTCTTCTTTCTCTCTCTCTCTCTCTCTCTCTCTCTCTCTCTGTTTCTCTCTCTATGTCCTCCTGTTAGATTCTGGTTTATTTGTTCTTTTTAATGTGAGTGCATGCTATGCTTTATTTACTTGCACTTGCAACATTTGCATGCCATTGTGAGCTGTGCCACTGTAACCTAATTTTCTGCACCTAATTGTTTCATTATGGCGCCACATTAACAAAAGCCCGACGGCCCCTCAAGTGGAGCGGCAAAAGAAATGTCGAAAGAAAGAGCGTAGGAAAGAAAGAAATGTCAGACTCATCTGCAAGCAACATTCGGATGCATAATGCTGTGTGGATGTGGGTGTGGGTGTGTGTGTGTGGTTGCTACAGGGTATGTGCTGCATGTGCTGTGTGAGGCAAGATTTCAAATACTTGCCTGGTGATGTAACGTGCACGTAGAGAGCCCGTAATGCGGCTTTGAGTTGATTGGGGCTGCCTTTTACAGAAGCGCTCTTGTTGTTGCTGTTGTTCTTGTAGGCCATTGTGTTGTTGCAGCCCACTTTGTACAGCCATTGTTTGTTTTTAATTAGCCGCAATAAACGGACACACACACAGACATACGTGTATGTATGCTAGGCTCAATTAAAATAAACAATTGTAAATGGCATTTTGCTAAGCAATTGAATTGAGACCGAGGCCGAGCTGAGGCCTTGAAACAATTTGTTATTCTTTTATGGAAATTGACACACAGGCCACAAGTCAAACCCTCGTCCTTCTCCTCCTTCCCACAGTAATTAACTCGCACAACATGTTTGACTCACTCTTTAAATGTGTGTGTGTGTGTGTGTATGCTCAAAATCAAATTAGCAGACAGCTGGCTAAAATAGAAATCTGCTGATATGCACAGAATTAAAGACGGTCATAAAAACAAATTAAGTCAAACTGTTAAGTAAACAACTTTTGTGGCTCTTTCTCTTTTCCGTTCTCCCATTCAACTCATAAACTTATCTTATTAATTCCTCATGCGAATGTTACGCATACGCCCCACTAAACACTCGGTTAATACTCGCAATCGAATGCGATAAATATAACGAAATATTGTAGCATAATTTGGGGCAACTAAGCTGACAGAAATAACACTTAAGCAAATATTCCTAAAACAGCCTTGAATCACAAATTCGCCCCCCTTCCAATCCCCCGTTCTTTGTTTAGCCATTTTGACTGCCTATTAAGCAATGTTTGCTCTAGCGTAGTATATAGCTGATGAGATAGAAGGGGGAGTTGGAGGCAAGTGGCGGAGATAGAGAAGGAGTCATCTATGTATGAGTAATCGCTTTCCTGCTTGATGGCTAAAATGATTAATAGCCCTAGGGCATTGGCCCAAGTCCAAGATTAAATGCAACAGTTTCGACTGATGTTCATTTGTTATACACACTCATACGACTATTTATATACTACAATATATATATTTCATATTTTAAGAGTCCACAAGGCGTCGTTACTAAGCCTTTTTCATCTAAACTAAGTAATGGCAAATACACAACTAAAAATTAACCGAAGAATAGACACTTTGGATGCTATGCTCGTTTATCTAGTTTTCTGGTACAGTCCATTCGCTTTCTTTGAGAGCCAGAAACTTTGGCAGATGACAAAAAATAAATGGTTTATCTCATGCACGAATCAACAAGCCATAAACAAGCCAAACAACTATGTTAGAGCCAAGGACTTGGCACAATGCAAGAAATCTGTGAATTTGTTGCTGCAATTTTCCTATTTCAACTCTTTTTTTTATGCTCTTGCTCTGGCTAGCTGGTCAATTTGAATGTGGCATGCAACGGCAAGTGAAATTCTTGCCATAAAGCATCTCCATCGAATGCAAACAATTCCACGCGATTCACGGATTCAACGAGTATATCAATTTGGCTTCCAGCTGCAAAACAACATGCTCAACAACTTAAAGCCACTGTCGAGTTTTTCACGCAAAACATCAACACGCAACAAGAAAAACATGATAAAGACGAACGACGACAAATTCAACATGTCAACTAGGAACAAGGTCTAAGCTCAGGGACCGGGAATGGAGCAGACACACAACTGGGAATCGCAGTCACGAAGATGAAACTATCATCCACGGAAATTAGTGCGCTCCAATGGCAAAAATAAAAAAAATACCACATGAAATGCAAAAACTTTCTCGCCCTGCTTTAAGCAAAATTTCTAAATTGTTGTTGACATAGTTTTTGTTACTAGTGTTTTAGTTCGCTTCTCGCATATGTTTATCCCACTTTAGTTTTCCCCAGACAGTGACTTAATGCGCATTTAAGTTCAACCATCACAACAGACACGCACATGCATATTTCTATCTAAACGCCAGTCAAAGATACTTACAAATGCTATTAAACATATATACAAATATGTATCTCAACAGACATTGCTTACATAATAAATATATGTTATATATAATTTTCATTCTACAAACTATGGTAAGGTGTTCTTAATCTTTACTTTTTGATTTAATTTAAAACGGTCTTGAAATTATGCAGAAATTTGCACATATAAAGCTTAAATTTAATGTTCGCATATCGTTAACTTGATACTTAACATCTCTATCTTATAAATTCCTTCTTTAAAACTTATAACTAATATTTGAATTACTTTGATCTAAATCAACAGTAGAAGTAATTTCATATAAAACACCCTGTTAACAAAGTACATAAAAGCTGTCTATATTAACCCCATTTTAGAGCACGCTAAAGTCGAGTCTTCTCACATATTCCATTTGTGTTTTAGTGCACATAGAAATTCAGCCAACATTTTGGCACATAAAATATGGTTATATACGCGCAAATAGTTCAGTTGGTGAAGTCAGAGGGGGCAAAGAAAAAGCAAAAGAAATGGAACTGTACTTCTTGGTCAGCTAATAGCAAAAGCAAGTCAAAGATAATTGCTGCTGCTGGACTACTTTGTTGTACTTTATTTTGGATTTAGCTGTGCCGCCGTCGCCGCCGCCGCCTCAAGAGATACACTCAAAATTTTACGAGCGCCGAGACCATTAAATATCCAAACGAATCTACATGACGCGACTTTCTTGGCTACGTGAAGTGCTCCTTGGAGTGGAGTATCAAATCTCCAAGTCACGGTTTTGCTACGGGTTAACAATAGTTGTGCCTAGCAGCCATTTTTTATTGCTGGCCATCAAAAAATGTCGAAAGCACGATTTCCATGTCCATTGTCTGAACCATGTTATTGCATGATGTCTGAAATTCAGTACTCGGAATGCCAGGCAAAAGCCATAACAGTTTGGGTTTGTAATCAAATTTATGTATCTTAACATTTTATGCTAACACATAGATGTAACTAACACCAGGCGCTGCAAACGCCTTAGCAGTTTGTAGACTTTTAACAGTATGTTAAGCGTGCCGTAACAGACTACTGTTAGGCACATTTTAAGTGCAAAGTTGCTGCTGCTAAATGTTGCCTTCTAGTAGTTTTAATTATTTTAAACTTATAAAACTGTTGTATACTTTTAATTCATAATTTGTAGTGTCTAAATATCATAATCATAGCCTAAACTCTACTGTTAGTTAGTAGTGTTAAATTATTGTTTAAGTGTAATAAAGCCGGCAACATTGTAAGTTGACCCAGAAACGAATCACAGTTCGAAGAGAGAACCACTTGGGCGACAAAGCGACAAAAGAGAGCGCCGGCTATAAATGAGTCGAACATTATTGAGGCAGGTGACGAAGTGTTTAACTTCGTCCTTGATACGACAATATGTTATGCCGTTACACTGAGCACTGCTGCTTATGAGTCTGCCATGCTTTTGTCTCAGCTGCCAACAGCTTACAGCCAGCAAAGACAAGAAGCCACGGCTATGGCCACGGTTGCCGATACGGCTGCTGCTGCGATATCTTTCGTCTCAGGACGTCTCAGCCAGAACGAAGTGCTCTCGACCGACGAAAAAGTAAGCTATGCCGACGCTGGCTTCGCTGCCGCCATGTTCACACGCTGTGCGCGCTGAGCAGTTGGCCAGCATCAGTCTCGAATTGCCTTCTGTGCGTGCAGAGGTTAACGCGTGCCACACACGGCGTATACGCAACGTGCGCCAAAAAACAGCAATAAATACGTAAAAACCAATGCACGTAAAGTGAGTGTCGTAATGAGTGACTGTAACTGACTATCTGAGTTTGAGTTTGGAGTTGCAGTTGGAGCTTGTGTCTCCGTCTGAGTATGAGCATGAATTTGAGTTGGAATTTGAGTTTGAGTTCGAGATGGCGAATGTTTATCCTTGCTGCGTCAGGTGGGCATTTGCCGAGCCAACGAACCGTGCCAGAGGCATTGAACTGTGCCGCACCATGACTGGACATGGACACGGACACGGACATTGAGATCGAACTGTGGAGAGACATTGGTGTTGCCTCAGCTGCTGTTCGCTGTTCTGAGTTCGGAGTGCGGTGGTGTGCTATTAAAAATTGATGGCCATTGAAAAGTCTTAACAACTGTGAAAGACTGAAAGACTGACCAAGTCGGAACTCCACTCTTTGTTATTGTTGCTTGTCGCATGTTTTTGACAGTTTGAGTTTTGGTCGCATTTCACACTGTGCTTTCGACCAAACAGAGGTCAAAGTTGAGCGGCGTGTTCACTTGACTTCTCGAGTGCTACCAAATTAATTAACATGACAATGACGAAGGTGAATTGCGTGTTTTTCTTCTGTTTTTTTTTTTTATTTTATATTTTGTTTTGTGTCCTTAAAGGGTTTGAGTTTGCCACTATCAAGACTCTGGCGCCTCGTCGCTTTTCATTGGCACAAATCTGAAATCAGTTCACCAACGACAACTGTTAATGTCTACGCAGTGTTGTTTTCCACGGCATTTTTTTTATTTTACAATTTTTTAATTAGCTCTTTGTGTACTAAAGGGTCTGTCAGTTTGAGTTTTGAGGGGGAAACGGTGAAACAACAACGCCTTGTAATTAATTGTTTATTGTTAGCTGTTTGAAACGTGAAGGAATTTGGATCTCTTAAAGGCCTTTGATTTGTAGTGGGCGTGGCAAGTGTTTAATTTACAATGCTGACAACGGTAGGCACCATAATTGAGTGTTAAGTGGACGAGGGTTAATTTGCTGTTTAACCTGAGGCACATACATTATTCGATAGGTTTAACGGTTCTCCATACTTAAAAGGAAGATTACATTTTAAATAAATTTAGTTTCATTGTCAGTTAACATTAAGGATATTTAACAATTTATGTAAAAGATACATATTTCAATTATTATAATTGAATTAAAAATATTACTAGATTTCTTTAAGTCCCACATATTTTAATTTCAAATATTTTTCATCTGTGCATTTATCAAATAAACGAAATGAACAATTTTCAATCTCTTCAAATCAATTCAATATATTCCTTATTTAACTCGTTTTTTCTATTTTTATCAATTTTCGGATTACATGCTCTTGACTTGCTGGCTTTTTGCGTGCTGTATAAGCAACGCATATAAATATGAGCTACAAATCAATAAACAATTTCCATTTCAATGGATTATTGCAACAGCAGTAGAGAGAGAAGAACAGTACAGGATAGAGTATCTAGCAGATTTCTTAAAGTGGTAAAGTTGGGCATATCATTACTTTAATATTATTCAGTTAGACGTATAAGTTGCTCGTCACGTTCCCAAAGCAACTCCCTCTCCTTTAGCTTTGTCTAGCATTAAGGGGTTGCCTGTCAGCTGCTGCCTCTTTCTCTTTCCCTCTCTCTCACTCCATTCGTCTCACTCTACTGCTTGTTGCCTCTCTTGGTTCAAGGACTGGCACTTAAACCCTTTTGACAATGTCACAGGGGGAACATCAAGTTGACAGCGCCTGATCTTGATGATTATGACGATGATGATGCTGAGGCTGATGATGATGATGAGGTGACTGAATTCAAAGAATATGACAAGCAAACATTTTTTAAAGGCATAACATTATTGGACAGAATTACCAGTACCAAAATAGCATCGAGAATAACTCAAACACATGAAGTTCAACTTGGCAGTGAATCCCTTTGAGTTCAAGCAGACTTCAATCGAGGGTAATGACTGACAGTTCCTTTGGCATACCATATATGTAGGTACTTCAAGTACTGACATGTGCATAAATGCTTTATATATTATAAACGAAGGCTGTTCAACTTGCCAGCCTCTTGATAAATCCATTTTCCTCTACACAGCCACACATATAAATATGTACTACACACTTGGCTAATTTATTTGCCTTTCAAGGCTGAGGGGGAAAAAGTCATTAAATCATAAATTTCTTAAATAAATTTGCAATGTTTTATGTTATATTTTTTTTGAAAATGCAAAGCACTTGAAGTGACACACATAAAAAAACGAAAAAAAAAACACAACAAAGAACAAAAACAAAAAAGCAAACATATAGAATGTCGAGTGTAAATATAAGTGTGCTTAGAGGGCATGAGAGAGCTCTGGCAACAATAATTTATAAATGAATGAATAAAGGGATGGCGAATGGCAAATAAAAATAAATAAATAAAAATGGCAATGCGGCATAAAATGTGCCGAGAAGCTGCGAACAAACGGAAATGTAACTGCGATGGCTGCGGCGCGTTTATTTTATTGCGTATACGCAGCCCCCTTAAAAGTAGGCAACAAATTCTGACTTCCCCTTTCTGTCCGTCGCTCTTTCTCTCTCTTTCACTGCTTTTTGCACACATGTGTGTGTGTGTGTGTGTTTTATATGGCCACAGCAGCAGCCACGCAGCGGCTCAACTTATTTTCCACAAAATTAAACCATCAAAAATTTGCCAACAACAATGCCGGGGTAATTTATTTGACTCATGGCATTTTGCTGGGTTGTTTAGAAAGCGCCAGCCACAGCCGCAGCAGCAACAACAACAACAACATCAGCAGCAATGTGCTGCAGCCTATAGCCAAAAACAAAAAACAACAAAGCCAAAAAAAAAGAGTATTTAAAGCAAACACATAGCGAGGGGCTTGTGCATATGAGCAACCAGCAACAACAACGATAACAGCAACAACTGCGACTGTGGCCATGCTGGTGACGTATACATACACTGGGAAAAAACAAAAACTAGCTTTCTACAGCTAGCTACTACAAACAAAATATCTTTATTTTAATGAAAATTATTTATCTGGCATTATTACTTCTCAGCAATTTAAATATCCTAGTGAAAGTAATACTTTTGAGACAGAAACTAAGACAATAGATATGTATTTTCTCTCAGTGTTGTAGAGTTAAAGCCCAACGAACTGGTTGACTTGATGTACACGACGCATACATCAACAAAGCTCTAGCAACATAACCATTTTTTGGCTTGCGGCCTTTTGACGTGCCCCAAAATTAAACAAAACTGCAGATAGAGCGAGACGCACAGAGTGAGTGCGAGAGGGAGAGCGGTAAAGGAAGTGGCAACAGCCGACAGAGAACTGCTCCACACTGTGATGATGAATTGATGATAATGCCGACGGGGATTTAGCCAAATACTCGTAATGTCTGCAACTGGCCAAAACTCTCGCAGTCTCGTTTTTATGGCTTCACGAACTTGGCTTTGAAAGAGTTAAGCGTTTATTTATTTACATACGGTTCTATTTTTTTTGCTGCTTTTGCTGCTGCTGTATATATACGTTTTTTTGTTGCTGTTGTTGGTTTGGTTGTTAGCCGGCGGGCGCAGTTTATTAAGTCTCAAGTGGCGTAGCTGCTTCCTGCTACTTTCTGTGCTTACAGCCAATTTCATGCAGAGCTGCGCTTGCCTAAAGCTGTCGCCCTTGATGGATGGCCTTTGACGTGAGGGTGGCCAATTTGATTTGCGCTCACTTGGCCGAGCCAACAAACCAGCTAGCCAACCAAGCCAATCGGCGTATGGCCGGCAGCTCCCAAACTGACGATTTGTCAAGCAAACTGTAGCTAGAAATCGTACTCTACGGACACTGAATTGACTGTCGGACTGCAAACTGGCAACTGCTCAATATAAATGGAAAACTGCAGCTTAAATGCTAAGAACTTTTGTTTTTACACAATAGTTGGCAATCATTTGCATATTTGCTGTCAATTTAAATTTAATATTACATGCAACAATTGTTTCTCTGTCTTTCTGCCATAGATATAAATAACAAGCACAACAGACAAAGGCAATCCACATGACGTATACGCCCCGCGGGTCGCAAGTGCAACAATCAACTTTATGCTTTGCAGCTCGAACGTGTCTGTCTAGACTTTAAGCCAATGCTGAAGGTGGCTTTACCCCAAAACGTATAAACGTATAAACGTATATAAATTCCGAGAGATAACAAGCAAGCAAGCGAACAAGCGAACCCAGCGATAAATCTTAAACATGGATTTGCCCAGTAAGCCAGCAAAGAGGATGATATACAGCGAATGCAACCCCAGATATTTAATATAACTTTAATGCAATCGGCAAGCAAAAGTGATTTCATAGCGGACTGAAGGCCTAAACAAATGTGGCGTTGAGTTTGGACGAGCCATAAATATTATCAGCAGCTCAACTCAGGCGGCAGCACAAAATTGACAAAGGCGAAGAAGGCAAAAGAAGAGCAAGAAAACAAGAGATAGGAGAAACTGGTAAACTGGCAGCAAAGTGCCAGCTGGCAACTGGCAACGGTTGAGCATCCTGCTCCAACGTCTGCTTTGTACCAGGCTCGCATTTCCGTTTGTTATCGCGGCAATGTAAAAGCGTTTCCGCTTAATGCTTCTACACGACATCATCAACAGCAGGAGCAGCAGCAGCAGCAGCAGGAGCAGGCAACAGCAGCACATACAACTTGAAGCTGTGCTGGATTACAAGTTAAATTGAAAAAAAGGAGAAAGCAGAAAGGATTTAAAATGAGCAACTCACTGATGACACGGCTGCTGTTACCGATTCTGAGCATACTTAATGGTAAGTTAAACAAAAGATCAATTTATTTCAAATATTTATGTACGTGATTAAGCGTAAACCGGGTATGCCCATCATGAAGCGGGTATGTCATAAATGGTGCACCTATCATGAGCATGCAATTGCGTTTTATATATACATATATACATTTGTTGGCCAATTTATTTGCATAACTATTTACGAGCATTGCCAATGGCAACGGCAACGGCAACAGCAACAGAAACAACAATTCAATAAATGCCACAATTTGCATCGACAACAGTCATAAATTTATCTTAAATGAACAAATATTTTCTTGCTGCCTGGCAAATAAAATGCGATATGGATATACAAAAAGCTTATCGATGCCACAAAAGGCAACAGCAGCATCAGCAGCAGCAACAAATAAAGACAATAAATGCAATGTGTGTGAAAACATGTATTTCAAATTTGACAATGCATTTCAATTTGTAACGCATTAAAGACAAAGTGCATACAGAATCAGCATCGTACACAATATATATATAAACTCAACTGCATTATCATTTGTGCTACTTCCATTATTAGACGCCAATTAATGCATATTTGATAAACGAAAAATCTTTAGTCTTTATGCAAAAATTCTATTTCGAAAACAATGGAAACTCACCCTCGCAATTCACTGCAGTTTCTCAGACAAATGGAATGTGGTAATTTGCATGTGTTATTCATAACATTCATTTGTTTCACATTTTGCAACTCTGGTTGTAAGAATTATTCAATTGCACCCTTTATGGCATTCGACATCCATTTGTTTATTCATTACAATACATTTGATTTTGTACTTATGTTTTGTCTGTCTGATATACATGCACACATGATTTCTCTCAGTGAACACCATAAAAATATGTCAAATGCAAATTATGCGCATAAATATAAATAAATATATAAAACATGCGAATCAACAAAAATAAATATGTCATATAAAACGATATGTGGTTTGCCTCATGCCACACAGTCCGTTGCCACTTTGCCACATACATATCTTCTACTTTGTACAAAAGTCAATTTGTTGTCGTTGTCGCCCAAAAGTCGCAAGTGTCATAAACATGGCTAAAATGAATGAAAATAAAAAGTCCAAAGGCATTTATGAGTTGAAAGCTATGCGCTCTTGTGGCATATGCGAAATAATTGCATATTTATATAGCAAATCGGCGCTACTTGCCACAGAAAAAACATAAATCGAAATCTGCATTGATGCACGGCTTTAAGTGCGGCCACAAATGTGCAAATACATGTGATGACAGTAATAATTTATTTCATTTAGAAAACACAAAACATTTGCTTTAAGTACGCTATAATTTTGAGTATTAAAAATCGTAGTAGCCTAGAGGAACCTTTCATATCTTGAGGTCTTTAAATGTTAGGCACCCGTTAAGGTTCAGGTTTAGTTCTATCAGCTATTCACTTGAAAAATATTGAGTTGTATTGTACTGTAAAACAAAAATCTATTTTCTGTGGAAAGAGGAAACTTTAGTAAATCCATAAGAATGATTATTGGCTAAAACACTTTATCATAGCTGTTTTAAATTTTTTTAAGCCCATAAATTCCAAAAACTTTTAACATAATTATTGAATCATTTCTGTGTGTAACAAAACCTAATCAAGTTGCATATTATTCATTACATACACTGTACAAAATATTTACAAACATACACATATGTGTATGTATAGTATATAAAATAGGGAGTATTTGGTATAAACTTAAGAGGTGTGGAGTGATTGACATTTGCTGTAGGAAACTTAAATCGATTGCCCTCATTCCAGCACAAAAGAACAAAGAAACTTTAAGTTTGTTATATATGCATATATGTGTATGACTGTTTGTCAGAGCGCGAACGAGTCACAGATAAATAGTGAAAGAGAGAGATAGCAGTGGGGAAAAGTAACCAAAGGAAATCAACTTAAAATCACTCAAGAGCATGAATGGCAGCGTTTTATCTCGCCATTTGCCTTTGTTCTCTGCTGCGGAAAAGGAAGCGCGTTGATAATAATAATGCCAACACTTGGCTTTTGTTTCAGTCACCGCAGCAACAACAGCAGTGAGAACAACAAAAACATGACACTTTAATAGCATAAATGCGGCACTAAACAAAACCAAAATCAACGAAAACGAGAATGGGAATGGGAATGGGAATGGGAATGGGAGCGGGTCTGGGAATGTGAATGGGAACTAGAACGGAATAGGGATGAGGAAGAAAAAGGAAGGGGAAGCGGGTATAGGGAATGGGCATGGGGAACACAGACAGTGCCAGCTGTCATAATGAAACAGTCAAGGACAATGGCGGCCAGCGGATATACAAAGTGTACGTGTTCCGCGCAGGCTTTTGGTGACCCACACTACAGCACTCCAGCACCCCAGTGGGACACCCTTGGGACCCCCTGGCACCCTATCGGCTCCTACCGCCAGCCAGCCGGCCCTGAAGCTGTCGCACCGACGCGATAAAAGCGACAAACGAAATGTTTGTCTGACGGCGACGGCCATTTATAAGAGCATCAGTTACAATAATATAGCGCGCGAAATGGGCGTGGCATGGGGCGGGGCGGAGTGCGGCTAGGAAAACAACAATAGCCAGGCCATTGTCATAAATTAAAAATGAGGAAGTATATGAAATTTAACAAAAACAAACGACCCGCGGAACAGCAGCAGCAGCAGCAGCAACCAACAAAACCAACAGCAGCCAACAACGGAAGCACAAAAAGCGTTGATAAATAAATTTCTAAAAAAAAAAAACAGAAACTGAATGCTGAAAGCGTGCATAAAGTATAAAAATAACAAAAATGGCGCATAACATGGAAGGCACATGGCATAAGTCCGAAAATGTGGCTTGGACCGAGACCCACGCACTAGGCCCTAAAGTCAAGCGTCGAAGCCGAGAAAAGAAACTAGTAGCAAACGCTACTGACGAGAATACCTGACTGGCAGATTTCCTGTACATATATATTTAATATATATAAGACAATATTCAATTCAAAATATGTGGGTGAAAGATATATTTTAAAACCTTTGAGGCCCTTGAGAAATAAAATAAGCTTGATCTCCGTTCAGATAACTAAAAAATACACACAAAACTTGGAGTAACTTTCTTATACACTCTCTAAAAACTAAATATGCAAAAAGATAGGTGCTTATTAAGAATTTATATGCTATTTAGTCGCATCTGTTTTAATATTATTTTTTGGAAATACTTAATTAACCTTTATACTTTTAAAGTACAGGGTATAACAAGGCCGACTAGTTGTAGCAGAAGTCAGTCGACTACGAAGATTGCTTCGTCTTGCAGAAATAACCGAGGTCAAGATCCAACACCAAGCACCAAAATAGCCACTTAATTTGCACAGACTCATCGTTTCGTTCCCTCACTCTCTATTTCTCTTCTCTAGTATTAATTTTCTCCGTCTATAATCCGTGAGTTAAAGCTGATTTAGAAATGCGCTAAAATGTTGCCTGCTTTCAGGCGTGCTCTGTACTTGCTCTCTGTTTCTGAATTCAACACATTCCACAAATTTCCTGCTCTCGCGTATGTAAGATATGTGCTTGAGTGTCGCTCTGGCAGCTACTTTACTGTCACAGCAACCACAGTGTCTGCTATGTATGACGGACATGCCACTGCAGTCCACTCACAAGGTCGTGTCTCTGGCCAGAGACGTGGCCAGCTCTTAGTTCTTTTATAAATAAATAAGAGTGAGACAGCAATTGTACGAGCGAGTGAGAGAGAGAAAGAAAGAGACCAAGTACGAGTGGGAGTATGTCCAAGACGCAATGACTTTGATGGAATTTATAATAGTATACTCCAGACAAAGAGGAATGAAAACGAGATGATCTAGAAAGCAGGCAATCTTGTTAATCAAATACCCTTTTCCATCGACAACAGAGCACAGTCGTAGGCTGCACTTCTTGATACATGTCTATGTAAAAATTATAAATGCAAATTTATCTCATTACTATGAAGAACAGAACTGTAAAGAAATAGTTGTTTAAACATTTTTATCATAGTTCACAAAGCAGCCTTGTGTTTCTTTTTGGGTTGTCCAAGCTTACAACACTTAAAATCTACCTTTTCAAAAAGGGTATCATACAAAAATATATCAATTTCCGTAATTTATATTGAATTGAAATTGCTTTTATCAATGGTGTATCGAATGTAGGGTATTAACAACAATGACGAAATTTCGGTTAATGTCAATGACTGGTCGTGTTTACCCTGCACACTAGACTCCGATATTTTCCAGCATTTTCCTTTTACTTTATGTACACAGTATCTTTTATTATTATTTTTAAGCTGATTTGCTCGCATGGCACGTTTCATTTTCAGTTTAGCTTCGTGTAGATTTTAGACCAGACTCATGCTCTCTCTTTCTATACCACTCTATTTTTCTATCACGCTGCTTTCCTCTCTATTTTGTGCGTTGAGTCATTTTTGGCTTTGTTTAAATTAAAGATTATGTCCTAGTTAAAACACTGCGTTGGTAGACCCAAACAAAATGTCAATTTTAAATTTAAATATGTGCGCAGGACTTAAAATTAGTCACCAGTAGACTTGAAGTGTGACGTCACAGAGAAATTAGTCAAAGTAACAGCTTGTGCAACCAGTTCTACGTGTAAACAAGCATTGTTGCTGTTATTATTCTTGCCGTACAAACACAATTAAAGCTGAATGTATTTGTGATAATAAGCCATTTAGCACTTACTTTTGTCCACCGCTGCCTTTTATATAATTTATATTGTTAATTCTTATAGCTGCTGCCCCCCTCTCGCTTCACTTTCCCTCCCACGCCGCACATCAGCGGCTTCCATAAAAGCTTCATAAACATTTTACAGCTTGCAGTTGTTGCAGGAAACTGCGCCAGGGCCGTAATTGCTGCCAGCCATTTCCCATTTTGGCCCAGTTTAGAAAGCCAACTAGCGAAATGGAGGCAACAACAACAAGGCACGGTTAAAATGCGTCCATGAGAGTCGAGTCAAGTAGTAGAGTAGAGAGTGTGCCTTCATGACACGGCCAAAATGTCCTTGTGTATAACAAACTTTTATAGTATTCGCATTTAATGTTGATGTATCCTTTTGTCAGTAAATCTTTTTAAATTATTTAATTATTAAATGTTGCACAAAAGGACAATTTTTAATCAAAGCTACGAAATTTTAAGTTGTAATTTGTTAATCAGTTAAATAGTAGTAATAATAGAATAAATACCTTAAATTATTGTACACTTAAATTGTATATTTACAATTTATTTAAAATTTTTCGAATCATAATCGTATGTAATACATTAATTTGTAAAACAAATATTAACGAATTATGATAAACTTGATACTATACTTGTAAATAAAGTCTATTTAAATCTGTTACCAATGAGAAGTCCACATATTTTCAGTTGTTTATATATGTTTCTGCAACTGAATTTCTGAACTTTCAACTAAATAACTGATTATACGTTGTAACAAGCCTCGTTAAGCCGAATTGAGGCTCCATTGTTCAGCGGGTTTTGTAGCCTCAGGTGTAAATTACAAATCAGAGGGGCGCATAATGAATGAAACAGTCGGCGGACTGGCAAAAACGGATGGCTAAATGAAATGAAATCACAGTGAAAATGCTTTCATTAGTCCACGCGAAGGTGTTGACCAAAGTTTTTTGGGGAATGGTGCGACAAACTGTGGCCAAGTTGATTAGAAAGCGGTGGCAGAGATACGCCAGAGTCAACGTGGGACTCGGCCTAATGAGAAACTTGAAAATTTACGGTCAACGAGTTGTCAAAGTTCCGGCACCGGGGCATAGTTTTAGCTGCCAAGTCAAACAATTAAGCGCTGCTATGTTCCAATGAATTCCAGTTTAAATAAATAATTACCAACGAAATTAAGCAGGAGAATGAAAAAGCCGACGACAACGACAGCGACAACGCTGATAGCTGAAGTAATGACAGGAAAAGCCGTAAAAAAAGAGGGAGAAAAGGAAAAAATGTAGGAAAATGCATGCATTAATATTGATAAGAAGCGGGTCAAACAAAAAAATAAAAACGAAGTGAACACAATCGCTAACAAAAATGTTCATTAGCGCTGATCGGAAGCGGAAACAAACGAGGCCCAAATGACCGCATATTTACGAGCATACGATGTGGCACCTAAACGCTGCTTGCCACAAACAGCGCCAGCAACGCGTTGCTTCTTGTGGCTGACGGAAGTCGCACGCCAGATTTGCATGTCACATGAAACATGAAATGCTACGCTGCAGACTCATTAATAATTTAAGAGAGAGAGAAAGAGAGAGAAAATGGGTGAGAAAAAAAAAGTGAAAGCAAATGCGCATGGCAGCAACAAACGGCAAACAACAAAAAGTTAAAGTGCAATCAAATGCTGCTTCAAATTAAGGACACACCGTTAGATAAGCCAACCACAAAAGCTTTTAAGCCCAGTCGAGAATGCTGCCAGGCAAAAACTGAGCAGAGCACACTCTGTACAGTGTATAAGCAAAGCAAAACTAAAATAAAATAGAATAAAATACTAGAATGACAAAAGTTAATGCGAATTCCACATTCAAGTGAACCAATCCATTAGAGATGGCCATATGGGAATAATCCATTTAAGTTGCTAAATATTTGATATAAATAAAAATAGCTACGGAATGTGTAGCAGGGTAGCCAAAGCAATTGATTTCCTTACGATAATGTATGCCTAACTAGCCAATTATAAATATCTAATAGAACTTTGTTCTAAATCAAACTCTCAAACTGGGAACTGCAGATTCAGTTCAACTTTAATCTGTAATTAAAATATCATAAATACGCATAAATAACAAGTAGTTATTATTGGCAAAAGCAATGAGAATTGTCTTAAAAATAGTACACCAATAACTACTGTCATTTTCCACAGTCAAAGATCAAAAACAATGAAACAAGTATTGTACAATATTTCTCCGTCGTTTGACTGCAAATCCAATATGCTAAAGACACTAAGGCATACCTTTATCTTTATGCTACACTTTTTGTGCAAAGTGAACTAATTTAAAATCAATTAAAATGTGCCACAAATATTGCAGTTAGTAAAGAAATCATATAAAATCACGTAGTTACTTCTGAGCTAATTGCTAAAACGTGATTTCGGCATTGTGTGCCAGTTTTATGTTAGCACGTGTCCATCTCTAGCTGACATAGCGTGGGTCAACGTTGCGTATGTGTAATGTGTGTGAGCATGTGTAACATTTTGGCGACCCAAGTTGATGGTATCATCAATTGTCAAATAACCAACTGTGTGAGATTTGTGCACCAGCTGTGCATTCATGGCATTGCAAATCAACGTACACAAACACACATACATATTCAGGGAGATAGAGTGAGAGATTTGCAGACAAACATGCATATGGTATACCCATAGAACAACTCACTTTGTGGGCTATTTGTTTTGGTCATACGCTCATTTGGCTTTGGCCAGCAAAATCGAATGCGGCAACAGCATCAGCTATGAAATGAAAAGTAGAAGTAGGGAAATAAAAAAAGGAAAAGCCAAAAGGAAATGGGCAAAAGGTTTTCTTGCTCGCAAAGTGCGCAAAAATCAAGCGATTCCCAGCGCAGCGCAAAACAAATAAACGATTCAAGGAAAGGCAGAGAGGAGCAAAGGAGAGAAGCAGGAGTCGAGAAGCGGGGCATCTCTAGTACAGTGGGAACCGCAAATGTACAACCGAATCATTGCCCAAGGTTGGGACAGACTCTGCTTTGTTGATGCTGCTGCTGCTGATGCCAAAAACTGAGCGCCAAGCATCGAGCTGAGCAATCGTAAATCTTCTTATGTGCAGCAGCATTTTAACGATAATTTGCTTTATTGGAGCAGTTTAGATTTGGGCAGCGAACCGGGTACAAACTCCCTCCACCAGTCAAACGGCAAACAAGAGTGAGGTTTATACACATGATTGTATGTGTGTGTGTGTGTGTCTGTTTATGTGTATGTGTGTGTGTGTGTGTTTGCTTACTAGTTTTTGGCAATGACCAATCCCTGCACTGTAGCGGTTTGCCTTTTGCCTTTTTGAGGAATGTTTCAACGTTTCCGTTTAAATGGTTTTTATAGCAAATTTATGTAGAGGAAAAACACTTCTAAGGTTGACCAAAAGACCAAACGCAGCAATACGAATCCATAAAAATGGCTCTCAAACACATGTGACCAACAAAAAGAAAATCGTTTAGTCTAGACTCCAGAGTTGTTTGGCTCTCTCTTTCTTTCTCTTTCTCTCCTCTGTGCTGCTCCACAGCTGAGGTGTGAACAAAGATTTGCCACTTTTGCTGGTCATTTGGCATCGCTTCGCCACATGCCACAATATGTAGTATGTAGTACCATGAATAATGATCCTACAAATTGCTACCTGCCCCAATTTAATCTGTTTTACCTTGCACTTGACTTCTGTATTCTGTTGTACCTGTCGTTTGAATCCAAACCACATGCTTTTAAGCAATTACTTAGTCATTTAACAATTGACAGTCAATTGGCATCTGGTTGACATAGGTTCCAGGCGATTAATGCATCTATCATTTTATCGTTTAATTTCAAAATAAACAAGTTTAAGTCGTTCGATTATGTAATGGATCCGCCTGAGCTATGTTTTCTTTATTGCAATTGTAAAAATTCAATATTTCTCAATCATTTATTTCGCCTTAGATAAGTCTTTGATTTTCCAAGGATTTATATTAATTAAATTTCTCATATATCTGAAAATTTCGATTAGCTTTAATTGCTTGGCATTGCCTCTCTTAATTAAAATATTTTCATCCATGCACAGAACGGAAATATGAAAAATAACAATAAAATTGCCAGCCATTTTGTAACCAGAAGCAAGCAAGAGAATAAATATGTTATTAAATGCGCGTGAGTTGCCATGCCATGCCATTTAAAGGTCATTTTTCGAATTAATAAATTAATTGCAATTTTAAATTACGAACAACAGAGGCAGGCTGCAGCTTCATAAGTAGAGATATTGTGAGCTGTGCTCTGATATTGCGCTGATTTAAAACCTGAGCCTGAGCTAAAGTGTTAAAAAATTATATGTTGCTGATTTAAGCTGCGTAATTTCCTACAACAGTCCATTAGCAGTTAAAGAATGCAGTAGTATTAATGCGTTTCAAGATTACGTATACGACTGCTTGTATAAAATGTATTCTTCAAAGTCTAGAAAGTATTAATAAAGTAAACTGCTGATGATTAAAGCTCTGTTCTAATCTTAAGCATTCAATTGGCCCTTTGGAAATGTAGTACTGTATATAACGTATACGCCAAGTGGTACGCTTATTCAATGCTATGAAAGGTAAGCTGTTGATAATAAAAGCTTTTTTCGTCCGTTGTAAGGCTCATTTAAAAAGTATCTTCAAGCATATTGAAAACCTAATCTGCTGATGATATAAGCTGTGTAATTTGCTGCCACAGTCGGCTAACACTTTATGCATATAGTACTATATCATGCTCAGTTGCAGTCGCAATCGCTAGTCCATGGCAGACAAACTGAGATATTGCATCCATCACTTCCGTTGCAGACATTTCTTTCATAATACGGAAATTTTCTTATTTACGTGCCATACATAAAAGCCACACTCTGTAATGCACAGATGTGTGTGTGTGTGTGTGGGAGAGAGTGAGGTAACTGCACTCCCTTTCGTCATATAATGCGCTGCACATTCCACTCTTGTTGCTGCATTTTCATTTTTTGTGAGTGAGTGTGGGTGTGTGTCGGATGTGGACGGCAACGCTGTAGGCTTTTGAATTATGTTAAGCTTTGTGCCAGTAGTGCTTGCCACACACCTTCACTCACAGAGAGTAGGTTGAAATACTCTCCCTCTCTCTCTCTCTCTTTGTGACACACCTGTCGTGCCTTGCGGCTGGCTGGCAAATGACATTTGCCGACATAAAAGTCAACAACTGTTTGTTGTTGATGTTGTGCTGCTGTTGCAAGTGCTGCTTTGACTGCCAACAATGCTAAGGTGGCCCGACTTTAATGCTGAGAGCCACTTACAAGTTATTCACAAGCACCTGTTACTCATACGACCCGTTGCCTAGTTATTTGCGTGGCTCGTAATTATAACCGTAAGTCCCACAAAGTACCATAACTGTTGTGTATATAGGAAAATTATTTACATTAATATTTATGCCACACAGCTGTCTCGACACAATTCACACACAAAACTTCTGCTTGATTGGCATCGAGTCAACCATAATTATATTCAGTTATAAGCTGCCATTGCCACGACTCTTGAGTGCCAAACTTTGCGAATAAAAGAAACAGTTATCGCAATGATAATAATGATAATGATAATAATAATAATGAGAAGAAGACTTCTTTGTCTTCTTCATGAAAAATAATTCGAAAATAGTTGCTGGCGTCACATAAAAACCAAATGTTAATGCCTTCATCTTCATGTCATCAATGCATTGAAAGAAAAACGTATAAATATCTGGTTTAAAGCTATGTTTACTTGTCTGAGTTTGGGCCATAAACATCAGCCAAATGTTAATGACTCCGAAAAGCAGTTAAATATTTAACCCACACTTTAACGAGAAAACTGTCTATTAAATTGATTCATAAACAATTAGTTGATCGTCAAAATTGTTAAACTGTTGCCGGCAATTATAATTGAGTTTAACGACTAAAGTTGAATAATTTCAAGAAATTTCTGATTGAGTTCAGAGTTCAAAGCTTGATTGAGTGCAGGTGTACTATATACAGTAATGAGTAGTTTTCATTTCACTAAATAAGTTTATAAAAAAAAATCTTATAGCGACTTTAATTTTAGCATACATTTTTGATCTTATTATGAGGTTTTTATTATCAGCCTATATAGTGTTAAATCTAATTCATGTACAATTTCCATTTATACTCGTATTCAAGACTTATTTGTCTTTAAGATGTTATCTTTGCTTATCTATTTCATGCATAACAATAATAACCTGCAGCTCATCCACGCGCCATTTGTAATATGATTTATGTGGCAGCAGCATTTGAGCCAAGTCGATGATTTTCTTTTCCATTCACACGCTTCTCGCTCTTTCGTCTCTCTTTATCTCTCTCTCTCTCTCTCTGTCTCTCTCTGTCGCTGGTAAAACTGTCGAAACTTGTAAGTGTTGCCTGGGTGATTTACTTGCGTCTAAACGAAATCGAATGCCGCCTTAATAGCCCCCGGACAGACAACTCGCATAATTTTACACGCAGACAGGCAAATGGACAGACGGACACACAGTCAGACAGACAGACAGACAAATGGCAAAACCAAAGCCAGTGAGTTTCGTTGGTTATATGAAAATAGTCATTGTCGTTTCTTATTAGCAATCATGAAATTTGAAATTATAATGCCAGTCGACAAATCGGTAAAGTTTCGCTGTCCTTTGCCTTCTGCCATGACTCAGTTGGCCATAAATTTAAATTTGATTTTTATATTGCGTTTTGATATGTGAGCCAACACTTTAAGCCACTTTCATATACGCCGCATAAAACTGGGGGAAAAGTTTTCGCGTTTTCTGTTTCCCCACACGACATTGACATGCCAAAAACCATATAATATGAGTTTACTTAACCTCAAAACTGCGAGTTTTCATAATATTTGCATAAACTTCTACAATGATAGTAAAAAAAATTGAAATATCATTCAAATCCTTTAACGTCTTGTGTTTGATTCACAATAAGAATAGATGAATCATTAAATTAGAACTGAGACAGTATTTAAGGGCAAATTTACACCGGAAAATGATCATTTTAAGGGAAAACTTTATCAAATTTTAATTGGGGTTTGATTTAACTATAAGTTACATATAAATTCATTTAATTTATTCATAAAAATGTCAGTTAAATGTATTGAAGCCATGGCGATGAACTAATCTAGTCTATAAGTCTAGACATTTGTTTAATATTAATTTGTTTACCTTTAGTTTGTGCCAAGAGTAAAAAGAATTTTGATTATAATCTAGTACAATACGAGATTTGCGTATGCCGAAAACTTTTAATAGAAATGGAATTTATTTAGTAATACATCACAATATGGCGAGGAATGGCTCTTGCCACATAAACTGAGTCAGAAAAGACGCCAAACTTTTTCATTACGCAATTTTTGCGCTTTGCTTATGTCATGCTCATAGTTATAGTTGCACACACACTCAACACACACACTCGCACACACTCACATATACACACAGACGCACTTTTTTATCAAAATCACACATACACCAGTATATGTATGTGTATTTAGATATATATATGTATATTCAGCTTGGCTTTGCTTAAAAACTTTTCTAATTCCATTAACGTAACGCACATGCGAGAATCTGGCTGAAGGTCCTTTTTGCTCTTGCCACTGCCAACACATTTTTGTTGTTGGCCAAAGTTTCTGCCCCAGTTGCCAACATGCATTGGCCAAAAAGCGGCTGTCGGTAGTCGGTAGTCGGCAGTCGGCAACAGAAATTTGCGTGACTTCTCAAATTGACTGGAGCTAGCTGACTTTATGCTCTGCTTTGCTCTCCCACATAATTTTCACTTTAAAATAAATAAAGGCACAGGACTCGAAACACAGTACGCTGGACTCGTTCTTGGTCAGCTTTAATGAGCTGTAGTTGTGTACAGATTTCCAGAGTTCCCTCCGCTGCTCCTCCTCCTCCTCAGTTTAGAGAGCAGTCAGTTTCATGGCTGAGTGAAGTTCTCGCTTTGCGGTTCGCTTCAAAATTTGTTAATGAAATGAAATTTAAATTTTGTATCATTTTTATTTTGTATAGTGGTCCTAGTGCTTTCGATTGCTTTGGTGAGTTTATTTTCTCTTTCATTTGGCTCTAGTGCTGTTGTTGTGCTTGTGGTTGTTGCTGTGCTATAATTTGGTTTAATTTCAGTTAATAATTATTTGCACATTTTTGGGCATTGCTTGCGGTTGGCGTTGCCTTGGCGGCGGGATCACAGTTAATTAGTTTGTAATTATTATAAATTGAGGATGAATGCTTGTGGCAAGTTTAATTGGATATTTGATGTTTTTAAATTACGCAAAAATGAGCGTGAAATTTTAGCGCTAGCGCAGAGTATCATACTCTGTGGCGTGTGGCATGTGGCATAAGCCAGCTAGGCAGTTAGTCATGCTGCAAGTAAATTAATTTTTAATGCCCTCAGTATGTCACTCTGCTTCATATTTATGTGGCTGGCAAAGCCGTGGCAAGAACATTTTGCTACATCTCTTCTTCCCTCTCTCTCCCACTTTCCATCTTTCCTTCCATTTCGTCTTGCTATTTACTTTGGCTGCATGCTCGTGTCATTGACCGCTGCGCTTTGTCACACGTGCCACGCCCACCCATGCCCTTCCTCCATTCCACCCACCCCAGCATATACAACAATTAATCATAATCTCATGTAGCTTCCAGGCAGTACTTGGACCACGTGCCAGCTCCACAGTCAGTAGCAGAACACTTTTTCACAGGACTCAACAATAAATTTTACATTCTACAATTGCGACTTGAGCAGCCATAAGTTCGAATCAAGAAAGAAGGCACTTTCATACCATATCTACCATAGCATCTTCCAATTCCCTTACTGTTTCTAAAATATGCTTCAGTTCAGTTGTGCAACTATTGTTATTGCATTTCCATCATCTGGCCACGTACTTTTGTAATAATTCAGCATAAAATATGCCTTTAACGGATACCTTATCCACACGGGAGAACTGTAAAACGATTGAAACTGATAAAAACAATTGAAAGTGCCATCAAAATAAAAACTTTTAAGTTGTAATGTCAGCTTAACCAGATAGAGTACCAGATAATTGATTTGAGTACGCAAAGAATGACAGTGAAGCTTAGATTAAGTTTCATTCTGCAGAATTATACCTGTTATTATAAGAGTAAGAAAGATTACTTAGTCTTCAAGTCCATAGTGTGTTCAGAACCAACATAAGCCGAGTCGATATAAACATGTTATATAGAGAAAGTCTTCTATAAATTTCTTGAGTTTCAAGAGTTATTAGCTTGGAGTTCCACTGAGTATTCTATTAAGAATGATATACATAACTTTTAAGGAATAAGAAATTAATACGTCTATTAACTTTTAACTCGCTAGTTTAATACTAGTTTAGTTAATACTAATACTCCATCAGCTTGTTCTATATAGTTTATGCCTTTTAGATATTTTTATAAACATGTATTTAAAATCTGCTGTTTTACTTATATATTTATGCGTAATATCCGGATTCTGAAATAGTCACATGACATATATTAGCTCATAAGTTTTCAAATAAGCAAATGTTGGTGCTAACTCTGTTTTTCTACGACTACTCCACAATGTAAATGTTTCTTAGGACTAACTGATAATAATAGTTTTGGGTTGCATAAGCTAAGTACATTCTGGCATATTTCTTCATCGTGCAAAACTGTTTGCCAGCTAAAACAACAGACATTTATCTGTCTTTTGTGTTGGAAACTTTAACCCTTAGCATTTGTATTATTGCCAATAATATACTTGCCACTAACTGTAACTGTTACTCCAACTATAAATGTGTGAGACGTAGCATGTGCAGCAGTTGGACAACTCAAGGCAACTTATACACACACACACACACACACACACACACTCACAAACCTGCCTGTTGGACAGCTCAGAGTGCGTGCTCCGTTCCGACGAGGATCGGGAGTGGGAAGAACAAGAAGCAAGGACCACAGGAATGTGCTGGCATTGCGGGCTCCTTTTGTTGTTCTCTAGCTCTGTCTTCCGTTTGGGGGCCAAAATTGATTCTATTGGCTTTGTTGTGATAAGGTCAAAAGTTAATGTAAATGTTGTGGCTGCCAGAACTGAGACAGTATTCCGGGTACGGCGGAGGGTTTTTAAATTAAAAGTTGCAAGTTTTGCGATGTGGCATGGTGGCAAACAATGATAAAAGTTCAGCTTTGATATAGTGCAGTCTGCTCACTACTCGAATGCTTCATGGTACCCTAGGGGCATAAGACTTTACACTCGCCATTTTAAATGCTTTACTTATACCAGTAAAATACCAAAGTACGGTCTGATTTCGGGCGAATAGTGTAAGTAAATGATCAGTTCAATTTATGGAGCATTTAAACCAATTGTTTGTTGTAAACTCATGTGCAATTAAAGCACTAATTTAATGATTTTTAAAGACTTCATTTGCCGTTTCTCCATTTGCACTTGCCACATCCAGCATGTAACATCATACTCCAACATCATTATCCAATTCCAAAGACTTTCATACTCAAACCCATACCCATACCCTGCCCGAAGCCTCCCCAATGCCTTGGCTGACTGCCGAGCAGGGCAAAGTTTTGTGCGTAACATGAAAAACTTCGATAAATTCACAGTTGAAACAATTACCATGAATTTTATCAAAAATGATACGCGCAGTTCGTATCCGACCATGCAGCAACAATATTTTTTAATGCACTTTGGGGGAAACTGAAGACGCGTGGCCAGAGCGAGACGAAAGGCAATGAAGAAGGGACACTGTAAAAATAGGAAAAATAAAAAGTAAAAGAAACAGAAGCAAACCGACTGTGGCAGACGCTCGGCAAACTAAGTAGATAAGAATCGAAGGGGGGGTTGAGGTTGGGTAGCCAGAATGAGGGAAATGCCAACAGCATTCCGTCTGCTGACAGATAGACCAGCAGCAGGACCAATACCAAGGAGCAGCAGCAGCAGCGGGAGCAGCAGGATCTGAAGCAAGTTGCCTCAGAGCTGTCGGTTCGCTGCTGCTAAAATGTGAGCGAAAAATTGCTTGAGAAAACTTTCTCAACTTTTCAGCTAATATTTGACTTTTGCAAAATAAGGAGACGATGTGGAAAAACAACGCGGCAGCATAGCATCGAATGAATATAATATATACCACACATACACAACTTATATATATATATATATATATATATTTTTCTTTTCTTAAACATTATGCGTGACATTTGCGTTGATGTGTGAAAAAAATATAAAAGAAAATATTTTGCCCGACACATAAGGATGTGTAGCAAAAGCATTTTCCAGGAAGCTCGAACCCTAAATCTATTACATGTCCATACTATATGTGTATGTGTGTGCTAGAAAGAGATAGAATTTGTGTGCAACTTGCACCAAAAAAATAAGTAAATATGGCAACAGTTTGTCGAAGTAACGTTCATTGATTTTGTTGCAACAAATTGCAGCAAACTTTGGCCTAAACACATCCCAACATTTTCGTAAGCAATTGAAAATTTAAATTGATATTTGCTTTAGCCTTCGACAAGGCCAACTTTAATGGCCGTCAATTGCAGTTGCAGACGTTGCAAACTTTTTCAACAGATTCAGTTTAAACTTAATATTTTGTTATTATCGAGTGTAACTGGACTCTGCCAAAGTGTCCAATGTTTTTCCCATTTCTTCAACGCACACATAGAAAACTAAACTCAAATAGATATTGAGTAGCTTTTCAGTTTGCCTCAGCGTTAAATGAGAAAAGTTTCGCCAAGTGCTTGTTGCACTTTTCTCTCGCTGCTGCTGTTGCTGCCCCAAAACTTCCAGGTAAAGTATACCGATAACTGGCCAAGGATTTCAGTTTTGCTTTGCGTTTGTTAATGATCTTTTGTTAACTGCCTTAGCTTTGGTTTGCCAAACGTTTTGTCTGTTTCTGGCTGACCACAAAACTAAATCGCTGGCAAAGTGCTTTAAATTTTCCAAAGGTTTTGCTTTAAATGATGCACTTAAATTATTTTTATACTTTAAAAACTACAGAACTGCTCTCAGCTAATAACTTCTGCAATTGGCACACTTTTCAAGCAGTTTGGTTAGTTTCGCTTACCCATTTTTTTGTGGGACACATCAGCTTTTGCAAACCCCATTTTACTAATTTTAGTTTGCAACTTTTGATGTTGAAATCCACAATAAATAAACACAAGCGTCTGCCGGGACAAAAAACACAAAAATAACTACTGCGAAAACGTGTCCCGACGAGACGTGGAAAATCTAACAAAAGACAGTCTAACAAAAAACGAATGAGCAAAGAGCTCGGCAAAAATTAACAGCAAACAAAAAGGCAAACGATGCTTGGATGCCCATCTCCTGGGCCATCATACTCCATGCACAGTCCACACGGTGGGGCATATTGTATTGAGAGTTCGTTTTAATTAAAAGAAAAACGAAAAGCGAGAGCCAGAATCAAAAGCAGAAGCATAAAGAGTAAGAGAAAGAGCAAGAGAAAGGTTACTGGGCGTTGCCACAACTGGTAAAATTTATAAAACTGATTCACAAAAAAAAATTCTTTTCAACAATAGAAAACAATTACAAAATTGCCGAAAAAAAAACATGTAGAAAGAGGCGAAATTGTGAGACAGCGCATAAAAAAGAATAGAAACAAAATAAAAACAATGCTATAGCTGCATATCTGAGCTGGGGCATTGGCGTGCCGTGTGCAAATATTGCGTATACGTCATGTAATAAATAAAACAAACGACGAATGGGCGATGCAGTGAAATCGGGTGCTGGATTCTGGGTGCTGGGTGCTAGATGGTTGGGATGCTGGTACTTGAGCCCTTTGCTGGCTTGGCACTGGCAAACAGTTTCCAACTCAATGACTTTATATCTACGACTCGAGCTACATTTGCCACAGATGCCTTGGATATCGAGCATCCGCGCCGTTGCCCCTCACAATCACCAGCAGAAGCAAAAGCAACAGCAACAGCAGCAGCAGCTAGAGCAGCCAGAGCAGCCGGAGCATCATCATCAGCATTCAGCTTGCTGCTCGTTTGTGCCAGTTTGCTCGTTTACAGGCTTTTACCTGAAACTATTACCCACTTGCCGACTCAGTTGCTCTGGCTGTCTGTCAGTCTGCTAGTCTGTCCATCGCCCCTTCACTCTGCTGTTGCTGTCTGCTTGGCTGTATTATATAGCTAAAATGCGGATGCAGAGTCCTTATGCAATCAACTGTCTACTCGTTACAACTTTTCCCTGCAAATCTGTTAAGGTATAATATTTCGTAGAGCATCTGTAGCTAGTTGCTCATCTGATTACATATTTATCTACAATTTATACATAATTTTACAGCACTTTTCTATCCAGACAATGCAAAATACTTTAAGCACTTTAGCTTTCTATTAAGTTACACAGCACTGCAGAGCGCATAAAGTTTCTGCCCCAATGTGCAACAAATGTGACCAGCATGAAAAAAAAGCATTGCCAAGCTCTGGCCTCTAAACAATCCATCAGCATACGACACGAAAACTGTCAAAAACTTGTGATGAGAGCACAAATCTCACACGCACACATATGCGAAAAGAAAACTTGCTTCCTTAAAGTTTTTCACTTAAATTTTTCAGGCAAAAGCTGGCAAAAATCTAGTAAGACCAACAAAAAACAATGATGAATTTGCTTCCAAAGCCACTAAAAATGTTTACCCAAATACGAGTATGTGGCCCAAAGAACAAAAGTAATTGTGCGTTCCGAGCATGTTGTATGATGAAATGTGCTTCATTTTTCTTACAATAACATGCAGAACCCAAGTTGGATGTAAGATAGTGAAAGCATTGACAAGTCAGGCAAAGACAAAGCCTAAGAGAATACACTAATAGCGAATAGCATATACTCTAGGGGTTATGTGAATAGTATGGAATAAGGTTTACAAAACATACAACCCGGAAATCTATAGAATATTTTGAGATTAGGGCAAATTTTTAGACTTTATTTGTAAGACAATATACTGAAGAATTAGGTTTTATACCAGAATTTAATAGCTAGTTCAAACTAATAACTAAACCCGCTAAGAAAAACTCTATGCCGCATGCCGAACTATGATCTTAAGGTATTACATAACGTTGTCTGGAAGCAGGCAAAAAGTGAACCACATGTCAATGTCAATGGCGATGACAAAGACAAATTTACAAAACACACACACACATACACACATATGCACAACTGAGAGTGTAGCTTGGTAGGTGCTATGGTATACAGATACCTGGGTCAAAAATACGAGTATTACGATTAAGTTAATATGGCGAACACGTGAAGCACTTGATGTTTTAAAATTTAAATACGAAAATGTTACGTACTTTAATCGAAAATTCCGAGCATGCTGTTGCTGTTGTGCAAATTTAATGCACCGTTTGGCAAAGAAACACACAGACACACTCTCTCACACACACATTGAGTTCAAATGGCGCCAAATTCCGTCCGGCAATCAAGTAGATTCAAAGCAAATTGCCCGCACTGTGCATTTTTGGGCCATGACTGTAATACGGTATAGTAGTTAGTGTTAGAGTAAGGGCAAGAAAACGCCTCATTATTTTTCGCTTGAGAAGTTTCTGTCTCGTCACTAATTCATCATTGTTTCGGCACATTAAATGCTTGAACGTCAACGCATTCATTATCTTATAGCCTGGCCAACTGGCTTTTGGCCAACTCATCGCCTGCTCACATGGTTTTTGGGCACAACTATCTGTCAGCGGGCGTCGCCAAGGCAGCAGCCACTCATGCCACTTGAGTGATATTAACTGACCGACAATCAGTCAGCAAGTGGAGGCCAAAGAAAGCCAAAACAAACGCACGACTTGGCCCAAAAAAAAAAAGCAAGGACTTGGCAGACAAACGGGGCGAGTTATGGAGGACTTAAGCCAGATTTAGACGGAGCATGTTACATACTTGCGGCCCACAAATCACCTCGTCATTTTCCCAGAAATCCTTTTTAATTTCTCTACTCATGTGTGTGTGTGTGTGCTTGTGTGTGTGTCTGTGCTTATGCTTAGCATGTTAATTGCTTTCTAAGCTAATCGAATTTTTTGCTCGTCATTATGAGTAATGTGCATTGGCCTGGCTAACATAAAGCAATTTGTCGACTAACTTTCCGAGTGGCAAATTGTGTTAAGCCGGCAAAGGACTTAAATATTATCAATATTAAAGCCACGTTAATGCTCAACAGCCGCAAACACACACACACTCGCACACACAAAAATAAATACTTAATCGCACATGTCAACCGTACTTAATATTACATGTAAACAAAACAAAATATTGTTAACAAATAGCGCATAAAAAACTCTTGAATTATATATAATAGCAACAACTACAAAAACAACTGAAATGAAAAAAATAAGTAAATACTTGTAAATACACATGTACAAATTATATAATCAGCATATAACATGCATATAATATTTATCATTTAGCACTTTCATTTGCATTTTTGATTATGCGACTGCTTTTAAATGCTTTTACACAATTCACAGTTGAAATATCATAAAAGTATTGTACAAAATGCGATTAAATTCTATTGTTTAATCAGTTAGCACAGGGCATAAGTTCATAAATCTACATTTTATTAACAACAAATCTATAAAATCTTTGGAATTTGAGAATTAAACACAGCACTATACCAACTAGATGCATATCAAGGCAACACATGTATTGTATGGTTAGTGCTATAAGCAGTTGTGCCTAAAAGTATGCAACAAATTTTAAAAGTTGCACATCTACATGAATAAAGCTACTATCTCTTAGTTGAGTGTGTATTACATTACTCTAATATTGATTTGATTTACACTACCATTCAGTAGCATACGAAATGTATTAAATTTAATTATAATTTCACAAACTGTATGAATAAGTTAACAGCAGCTCTGTGCTTCACAAGACGCTACCGGAAAAACTTATATTACTGGGCTAATTTATGGAGCACATAAGTTCATTTTTGCTTGTCTGCTGTTTGTTGTAATTAGTCGCCGTTCAAGCCGTTGGCCAGGACCATTAAATCCGACCCTGCAACGGAACTCGGACATAAACAAATGAAAAACTGTTGCTTCCTGTTTTGCCTGAAGCTAAAAAGAGATGGCAAACAGTGGAAGTGTGTGTTTGTGTGTGTGTGTGAGAATGAGAGAAATTGTATGCCATGCTAATTATTTTGTCGGTTCGCAAAAGTTCATAGTTCAGATATAAAACAAACAACAACACGAATAACAACAATAATGACTGCAATTCCACAACCACATCAGCGCACGCCCTTTCCCATGACCACCATTCCCGTTCCCTTCTCTCCACCATTTCGGTAATTTTTTTTATTATCAGCCAAGTTAAATAAACTTAATTAAAACGCACGTTGGGCGCGAGATTCTGCCCTTTGATTCATTGCTTGCTTAATAAATGTGAAAAATTTGCTGCCTTTTTTTGGCCAGTGTATGAAAAATTACCTTGTTGACCCTTAAACATGATCAAAAGTCAAACAGAAAGTTCAAGGCAGCAAACAATTACGAATTTATTTTCTCATTATTTTAACCATAATTTTTCTTAAAAGAAATTGCTAAGGAGTTAATAAATTTATGAAATTGGTATTTAAAAATGAAAAGAAGGTCTATAAGAGATGAAAACAATATATTTTTAAAGACAACACACTGTTAACTCGTTTAAAAAATATCTTTGAGCTGTTTTTTATATATTATTTTATATTTAAAATTTGTTTGAAAATTATTTTCTAAACTATAAACGTGATATCTGCTACAGATGGGCAGGTTATCCTTTTTAAGCATAAAAATCAAATAATGTTTGTAATTAACAAAAGTTGTTCTGAAATATTTGAAAGCTTGTTAATTAATACGGCAATCACTGCACGCTTTTCATTTGCATTTTCAGGTATGGAACCCATTCACGCACTGCACCTATCGAGCCTTTCCGTCCCGCGCATTATCGATGTCACACAAAAGGCCAAACTGTTTTGCAGCTATGAAATGGGTAATCGGACTCTCAATTCGGTCAAATGGTATAAGGATGGCCAAGAGTTTTTCAGGTAAGCATGGTGTAAGCTCCGGTGCTCAGACTGCGGCTGTAAAACAAATAAAAAAGTGCCATAAAAATATTTTTGGCTCTGGCTATGGCGATGGCTATAGCTGGAAATAATAAAATGGTCCTCGGTGTTGGCGCATTCATGCAGATTTTATGGTGTAAATTGAAAACGTCATGAAATTGCAACATTGTCCGCAACAAAGTGATGCCAGATGGTACACGGTCAGGGGCAGGTATACTGTACAGTGAACACTCGAACGCTAGTGAGTGTCGCGACTAATTTAAATGCTTAATTGAAATGGATTTTTATGGGCGCCAACAACTGTGCTTCAGATGGCATTGCCATTTCGGCAGTAGTTCAACAGTAACACCTGCCACGCCTCTACGCCTCGCTCAGCTCAAATATGTGCGAAGAGCACTTTTTATTTAACTGACTTAATTGCCGGTCATTGCCAGGGCTTAATCGAGCATAAAATTTTTCGCAGCATTTTTGTGTATTTTTGTGTGTGTGTTGCATACAAATCCTTTTTTAGGCCACGTTTGTTATTGATTTTAAAGCCCTATTAATATCGCCAGTCAAGCAATTAGTTTAATGGATTATATCGATTCAAGGACTCTGAACAAAAAATCGAGAATACCAAAAATTTTGCCACGTAATCTCTGTTAACCACATGCGATTTACTTTTGCTTTGCTTTATATCAGATATTATTGTTTCTGACACATCATGTTCTATTTTATTTTCATGTAATACTATTTATACAATTTCAAACTGCATTTGACATTGCGGTTATTTTGGTATATTTGCTGTAAAGCCAGCTGTAGTAAAAAGAAAATAGAACATAAAAATATATGCAATGTAATCAAAAACAATTGCAATTGTAAATAAAACCTAGTACACCTGATTAACCTGGTGTTAACGCATTGCAAATAAATGTATTCGAATTTCAATTGCTGTTATTCACGCATTATAAAATATTAAAATTAGAAATATATAAATTAATGTGAAAATTGACAGAATTAAAATAAATGCCAAGCTGATGTGTTTAATAAAAACTTAAAGCACATAACAAATGTAATTGCAAATTACACAAAGCAAGTAATTTTAATTGAATTCGTAACAAAACAATTGTAAATTGGTAATATAATACAGTTTCATTGAGAAAAGACTGCAAATAGTTCTTCACTACATAAATTTGTAATAGTATTCCTTCGTGGAAACTGATAATGGCATAACTTTAATGAATTCACCCATTTCCTATGTATTCAAATACAATTTCAGTTCTTGCTTTAAATTGCCAATTGAACTTTAAAAAGTTTTTGCAATTTAGTTTTCCATATTTCAAACATTTAGCAAGCAAAGACTAGCATTTGACAGTTGGGCCCATGTCTAGAGTATTTTGAATACAAATTATTCAAAGATTACAGGTTTGCAATATATGCACATCTAAATGAATATGCGGCGACTATGCAATTTGAATTTTGAATTTGTAATTTCGTTATTTTATTTTGAAAATTGTCAAAAAAAAAAAAATGAAAATGGGAAACTGAAACCTGAAAACTGAAGCCTGAAGCAGAACCGCAGTTGAGTCAGGCCATGAAAACTGCATAATTCTTTCGTATACCGCGAGTATTCATAATAAAAACTGAAATGCGAAATCGGCAAATCGATGGATTTTTATTTGCACGCCATTTGCGCAACGTTTGCGCAAAATGCTGGAATCGAAAACCTTTTTGCATGCGCTCATAAATATTTCATGGATTCGATTTTTGCGCAGCACTCCAAGTTCTTGCCTTTCTCTTTATCTCTCTCTATATATCTATCTCTCTCTCACTCTGTCTGCCGAGTGGCTCTTTATGTGTTCCATGTCTTTCTCTCTGTTTGCAGATATTCGCCGCTAACACCGCCGACAACAAATTGGTTTCCCGTCAAAGGTGTCACCATCGCCGATGGCTCGTCGCATTGCAATCAATTCATCTGCAACGTGGAGCTGGAGAAGCTAAATGTGCACTCATCGGGACAATATCGCTGCGAGGTGTCCGGCGATGCGCCCGAGTTTAAGCTGATCGACAAGGCGGCCAATATGACCGTTGGCGGTATGTACAAAATATCATTTGACCCAATCACTCCTCTGCTTTTTACTAAGTTTAGGTTTGAGTTTGTCTAAGTTTGGTATCTATAGCAATACTAGGGTACTGGAATCTTACACAAATCAAGGTAGTTTTAAGCATCTGAATATTTTGTAAATTAGTTTTAAACTTTCGGTAGGTATTGAAGAGTTATCATTAATCCAAAAATGTTTACCAGCAGTTTTACTATCAAAATTTCGCTTATAAATCTGGTTATTTAAGCCAATTCTGAAAACACTGCCACGAGGTTTCTAAACAAATATGAGTAACGGGTATTTCATAGTCAAGAGTAGATTATGGCGTTGTTACATGTAATTTTTACTGTGTTTACTTGCATGATTTATGTGTGTGCTTCGCACAAAGACAACAAATTATGTGCAATTTTGCAAACACTTAATAAAATTATAAATGGTCTTTGCACGGCTCGACGCCCGCGGGGTTGAGCTCAACTCCTTTTCATTTATCATTTACATTGGCAGTAGACAGTAGATGGATGAACGGAGGTTCGGATGGACGTATGAAGGGACGAACAGACTAAGGCGCGTACGCAGTTCAAAGGCTGCCGCATAAATGCTGCAAAATTGTGACACGCGTCAGCCATTTGTATGAGTAATGATTGTTAATAAATCCTGAAGACCCACAGCTCATGCAGCCTACGGCCCACACAGGCCTACTGCCTAATACCTAATACCGCTTGCCCCTCTGTTACCACCTGCCAACAAATTCAACTCAATTGTGAGATTCGTACGAATCAATTTATAATCTAGCAAAAGCAGCAACTCTGTTGTCACGTGCATGGCCTAGACAACAGATATAACCGAGTACCCAGATACAAGTGATGGAGAGTGTGGAAGAGGGGGAAGGCGGGTACAACAACAATACCAACTCGTTTGCGGCACACTGGGACCTGTAGTTGGGGCTTGTTAATGTCAGCAATGCCACCGGCCATGTTGGTCGCCATTTTGAACTCGCACTCGGTTTGATTGGCAGCGTACATGATGTCACCGCTGCGGTTGTACCCCCTACCAATTTTGGTAGAGAGGGGGTGGGGGTACTTAGGACTCGGCAAACGCTTTTGAAATTCAAATCAATTGATTCTGGCCCAATGTCATTTCGACGCAAATGAAAATGGCCCGCTTATGTCTTTTGTTGCACGACAACGATGAGAATACACGGCTCAAAATGATTTATTTGTCGCAATTTTCCTGCTCAGCGATTTGTTTCTCTCGGTTGCTTGGTACCACCACTCGATCTCAGTGGGCTATAGGCGGGGGATGGTAGTAGGCGGTAGGTCTTTATTTATTGACGCTACTTTAAGAGTATTGATTTGCATAATGCGCACTTAAGCATTTGTTTACGCGTAACAATCAAATTTGAATTCGCATTTTCGTTCTCTATATTTCGCCTTTAATTGGATGTTTTCTGGTTGTTGTTGTTGTTATTGCTTGGTTATCTCTACTCTTGACTGCGATATTTGCATGTCAATTCGACTTTTATCTATTGTGCTTCTAGGTAGGCGAAGTAAGCCACGCTTAACTTGTTCAACATGCAAATAACATTGACTAAATTAGATCCAATCGCATTCCAAATTTAACCATCAACAATTTGAGGGTTGCTTTCTAGTCCACGGACTTTAGATTATTAAGTTCTGTACTTAATTAAGAGTACAAAAGGTCTTTTAAGTTTGTCACATAGAAAAAGAGAGTCTCTGAACACATGATCAGCATCAACAGATTAGTCGATATAATCGTCTGTTTGTATGAACTTTGGGCTTTAAGAGCTGGAGCAACTGAATAGCTTGTAAATGCGTCGATGGTGTACGCAGATCAGGAAATCGTAAAAAAAGGATTTGAGAATCTCTTTTAGTAGGGAAAGTTTATATATTGAAAGTAGTTTTTTTTCAGTATAGAAACCTCCTTTCCTGTTTAATTCCACTAAACTTCAAATGAGGATATAAGTTATATATTTCTTATTCTTAACTTTTTAGTTGGAAAAGACAGATAATCAGAGACTGAAACTATGACATTCAGTTAATGCTTTTCACATATTACACTATTATATTTCGTTTTCCATTCCATTCCGTGCCATTTGATTCCGTTTCGTTTCGTTTGTGCTTCGTTTCATTGCTGTAATAAAAATTTTTCAATAACAAACAAGGGACTCATAAACTGACCGCCATATAACAAAATGACTGAATTTCTTTTCTTATTCAGACGGCAAAGCAGTCATTTTTGGCATATGCCACCTTCAATTTGCCCTTTTAATTTTATGTATGGGTGTGTGTGTGTGTTTAAGTCATAAAAAACACAATACAAGCCACACAGACATACATACACATACATATCCTATATGAAATGAGGAAAATAAAAGCCAAACAAGCAACGATGGCATCAAACTTCATCAACGAGCTGGCGACAAAGTTTAAGCACCACAGCAGCAGCAGCAGCGGGAGCAACACCACAGCACCACAGCGACTCCACTTGCCCCACACACACACTCAGTATAGCTGTTCATGTTGCAGCTGCATAGAACAATGGCATGTCCATTGCAGCACGCTGTGCTCAAGTGTATGGGGTGTTTTGTAGCATAGTGTAGTGTAGTGTAGTGGTTTGTTGCCAGTTTTTTGTTTCAATAGCTGCGAAACTGTTGACAGACCAACAATCAACTTGGGAATTTCGTCACTAAAGTGCCATTGCCAAACCCACCTGCTAGAAAACTTTTAGCAAAAAAAAACCAAAAGCAGCACAGACTACGGAACTTTGTCTCGATTTTCCAAAACGGCAATCACCTTGTGTGTCTCTGCTCTTTGATGATGCTTGAGAACCAGACCCAAAAAAAAAAAGAAAAGAAATGCTGCCTTTGGCACCCCAAAGACTTGATACTCTTGCAGAGTCGCATGGACAGTGATCGGCTGTTTGTTGTTTTATAGCTATATGATATGGTTGTTTGATTTGAAGAAAACTATGTCGGTGCGTATTTAATATTGGTAAAGATAGCACTAGTAACAGAAAAGTTGTTCATACTACGTCATTCCAATCTATTGTGGATTAGGCAGCTATGAAACATAGTAGTTCGATTTGGCTGAAATTTTGTTGATTATATTGATCAGTCGATCAATTATCGGTTTGATCGAAGAACAAAAAGTGTTCCATTATATGGTAATATTTTAATGCTAATATATATATAGCATCTTTCTGATGATGTTATCCGATCTGATCGATTTGTAAGTAAGAACGATCCCTCAATAAGATTCATAAAAAGAAATTTTTTTAAACAGACATGACCATATCAACTCGACTGCTGTTCAAGCAAAGATATATGTACACTCAAACCAATTCGTAAAAAAAAATTTGCACAAATCTATAATACTCTCTGCAAGGGTATTTAAAAGAAGAGGCCAAAGAAAAACTTCCAGAGTGCAAATATTTTTCCGCTTAGTTGCGTGCCATGTGTCGCCAGCTTTCACTGATTAACTTTGAAAGTTTGTTCAGGATGTGATCTGTGTGTGAGAAAGCTCGGCCAGTGTTGCCACACCTAATTACTTCAGAGATTTGGTAACATTTAAGCGCTGCCCGCTTTTGACTTTTTAATATCGGGGTCATCATTTGTGGTGTACCCCAACGCGAACACTCCACCCACCTCCCTCTTACTCCACTCTCTCTCTTACAGAAAGAGCTACACCTGCTGCTGCTACTACTCGTTGTTGTTGTTGTTATTGTTTGTCTCGTTTAGCATTCAAGCTGGCAGAGCAGCAATTTCCCCAACTGCCTATAGAGTCGTTTGTTGCCTTTTCTTATTTTTTTTGTTGTTGTTTGTTTGTTTTGAGTTGCTGTTGTTGTTGCTGTTGTTTTGTGTTTTACTGGTACTTTGGCATTTTTGGTTTATTTATCCGAGCTGATTGCTTTGTTTTTGTACAATTTTCGTATACATAGCTTCAGTTGTTGTCAATTCCAGTCACAGTTCTGCTTACCACAGCTTCACTGTTGTACCGGTACACCAGCTGTACACCAGTACATCTGTTTACCTGTTAGCCCATAGAGCGGTACACCAATGACTGGTCCACAGCTGCCACCAAGCGGCACAACATGGACGCAATCATCAACTTCATAGCAGCAACATTTGCTTTTGCCAACTCCGTCTCCGTCTCCATTGCCTCTGTAAGTTTTACTTGAAACAGGTCACAAACTTTTCACCAAAGTGGTTTGTATTAAGTCAATTAAAAAGTTTATACTACTGCTGACTGCTGCCTGACTTTTGATGGCCCCCGGCGTCTCTGCAGCCCGCCAAGGCCTACTAACCAGGACTCCTACCACCAGTACTCCCTCGTCCCGCTTCCAGCATATTTCACAAATTTTTCAGAGCAGAGCAACAACAATTGCGCCAGTCGGCATTCATTTGACTGAAGCTCAACTTGTGATTATTGTTGTTGCTGTTGTTGTTGTTGCTGCCCACTGTTTTGTGGTTGTCCTCGAGCTTGGTTGCTGTTGTTACTCTGTGTGTGTGTCGACGCAATAAACCAAATTATTCTTGCTTTCATCAAAAAAGTTTGTCCTGGGCAATTATTTGTAAAGATTAATTAACACTTTGAATAAATATTTAGACTGTTGGCGGCCTGATAATTACCTAAGTGGTTCGCCGGGTGGTTTCTACTCTGTTTGAGTGGTTGGGCGGTTGTGTTTTCTGGGGATACACAAACAGTGTTTGACCCAAGCAACGAGATATAAGCTAGCACTTTCCTGTAGGCCAGTGCCATTAGTCAGTACTTAAAGTGACAATAAATATTTATTATTCAAATTTGATAAATTGTTTTTTTTTTTTGGTTTCATTGCAGTTTTGCCCAAATTAGATCCATTTATCACTGGCATACGTGCTACGTATAAATATCGAGATGTCCTGGTGGCCAACTGCAGTTCGGATTGGTCAAGTCCTGCGGCCAGACTCACATGGTACATCAACAACAAGACTGTAAGTGGTTTCGCACACGTTACACATACGCATCGTTGACTGGCCCAATGTCAGCATTTGATATTTGTTGTCATTTGCATGGCGCAGGTTAACCTGATTTCATATTTGCAACGCTGTCAACAGCATTTGTGCCCGCAAAATGCAAATCGCAAATTATATGTGGTGTGTGTGGCAAGTCCAATGTTTGTGCCACTGATTGCCTGTCGGTCACAGGAAAAAGCCACTTGCCAACACTGATAAAAATGATGAGCGTTTTAAGTCAAGTACTTAACAATTTTGGGTATGAGAATCGAAAATTAGTATATAGCTAAGATTGCTGGGTTAGTAATATAATATTTAAATATACATAAATGAAATCGAGTCTCATTTTTATCAAGATTTGTAATCTGCGAATTTGTGTTCCTTATTTCTTAGCAACTTTAGTATTATGCTGTGAATTTTTTATCAGTGTAGTTTCTTGCTTTTTGGTTTCGATTTCCATTTCCATTTCGTTTTCGTTTTCTTTGGACGCCAGGCACCATTGAGCAGCCTTCAACCGCAAATCAATGAGATCACACGCCACGGCGAAGGCTTTGCACACTATGCCAGCAATTTGCAACTACGTGTCCACATTGATGACCAGCGCTTCATTAGCAAGAGCGAGGTGCTCGAACTGCGTTGCACAGCCGATATCATGGGTCTGGCCAACCAAAGGCGAGAAAGTCGTATGCGTACCACAATTCTGGCGCTCAAGGACAACGGCTACAATCAACTGTATGTCGATAATGGTGGCTGTGCCACTGTACGAGCAGGTAAGAATTGCTACTCTCTACTATACTTGTTACTTGTAAGGAAATGGGGTATGCTGCTGTCGTTGTGAAACTAGTGGATGGAGTTGTGAGAGTATTAACATAAATATGTCATCGGAATTTATATACTTTTGTCCGTTTAATTAACCAAATTTAGCACTTAAAACTCTTAATATGATCAGTTTGAAATGGCAAAAGTTATGGCTGTTTGTAAGCACCTACAGTTATGCAATACTTTCCTAATACCTATCAAATATTAAGTAACAGGTATTTCATAGTCGGAAGCTCGATTTACCAGTGCTCTATCTCTGTTTAATCAAATCCAATTGCATTTCCTTTGCAGCCACATTTGCAGCATGGCTTTTGTGCCTGGCATCGCTGTTGCCCTGGCACTGCACTTTGAGTTAGTAGCTGTCGCTTTTGGCCGCCTTCATTTTAGCCTGAGTTTTTTTTAAACACTCGTTTCTAAGTCCACAACAATTTGGCGGAACCAACAACCAACTGCGCCACGAATGAAAAAAAGTTAACAAGGTAACTGTTGAATTTGTACATAAATATATATTTAACTATTAGTTGCATAGTCGAAATTAAGTTACAAAAATCGAGAACTTAAACGATTTCGAATAATAAAAATAAATAATTACAAAAAGCAAATTAAATTTGAATTAGTTCGGAGCAGAATACTATATTCGTATGTAAATTTAATGAAAATCATACAAACTAATTGAGAATGTAAACAAATTGCACGTACTCGTATGTATTTGCACGCACAGAAATGAAAAACAATCAGAGGCAACTAAAAGTAAACTTAATTATTGTATGTGAAATGTTAATGTATTTGTATTTAAATGATGTATGGAAAATAAACATGAGAATAAAAACCAATGCACTAAAGATATTTAGCAAGCAGTGTATTACTTTATTTTTCTATTTTAAAGTCTATAACTGATAAGCAAATTATAAGCTAATAAAATATTCTGCTGTGGTTTGCTTGCTTTCATATCGGTTGATAGTAAACACAGCTATGAATAGTCCGTCCCTATATATATATATATATTTTAATCTGCAGCCAAAGGCAGAGCCTATGTTACACATTTCCTGTACGACCATCTAATTCGTTTACCCTGCTTATGGCCTAGTGATAAAGGAGCCCATGAACAACAACAACAAAAACAGCTCAACAGATTCGATTTAGCATTGCCAAAATAAAAACCAAAACACTTTGCACGCCAAACTCAAACTCAAACACTTGTCCGGGTCTTTTTGAAAATGTAGACCCATTTCGGTAGAAAAATATTCAACGCATTATGACAAATCCGGCTAAAATATGCAAGGGCCAATGGCCGCAGGTAAAAATGGTGGTGGACAATAAAAGCCAAACACGAACGTGGTTCGCAAAATTATGCATAAAATGGTTTCAGGACAACACAACAACTGAGAAAAAAAATCAAAAAATTGGGCAAGTGAAAAGCCGAGACCGAAAACCGAAAAGAAAAGCAAACAAAGATAAATTTTGGCTGTCTGTATTTTTTGGGGTCGTCCAGCCAGCCGCCTGTCAATGTGCCGCGGGCCCATTAAATGACGGAAGTAAATAAGCTTGACAAATTTCCACTCATCATTTTTGCATTAATTCAGGCTTCTTTAACGCATCAACAACAAAAAAAAACCAAAAAAAAATCAGAAAAAAACGAATGTCCTTTGATTAATCAAAAAATTTGCCAACCCCGTGGGCAGCGGACTGAAAAAGGCAGCACAAGACAAACACAACACAGCACAACACAACACAACACAACAAATTACCCAAAAGAGGCGCCGTTGGCAATCGGTGGCTTTTGTGGCAGAGGCGCCAAAACAGCACATGGGCCATACCAACTACTTCTTACAGCTTCAGCTACGGTTCCAGTACCAATTTCAGTGCCAGTTCCAGTTCCAATTTTACGCTCAGAACATGGTGGACTGGGGCGAGTGGCAACTGTGAAGGCGCTAAATCCAAACAGGCACAGCGGCATTCAAAACTGAGCGTAAGAAATAAAATGAAACGAGAGTATAGTCGGCTGTAATGTACCTCTGTGCAGTATAGAAAATGGTTTTTTTTTTTTCTGTTTAATTTTCAGTGTAGTCATTTTAAAAATAAACGAGACTTTAATCCCTAAAACATTGCAAAATGTCTAATTGAAGATATAAACGTGTGATCCATTCATGAATAGTAGGTTGTCATATTTTCTCTCTAATGCTATGTTCAGACCAAGTAGAGGATTCCAAAGCAAAAGTGAAGCCTACTTTTAGGGTAAAGAGTACTGTATAAAAATTAGAAATTTAGTAACTAGTTTAACTAAATCTCAAATCAAAATTTTAAATACTATGTGCTAGTTTCAATAAACTTATAATACCCTCGTTGCCGAGTATAAAAAAAAATTTCACAGATTTTTGCACGCGATTTGTCAAACTGACATTTCCAACGTTGCTGCCGCCCAGACGACGTCACCAGGCGTCATTCTCCTGCTACTCCTCCTCATCCTCCTCTGCTTCCTGCTTCCCATCTCATCTCCTCTGGCTTGTCAACCAAGAATTAGATTCATGTTTTTGTTGCCACAAACAAACTTTAACTTCAAAAAGCCCAAGTTGATTTAGTAAGTCACGTGGCCGCGCCACTGTAAATTGCCTGCTCCTAAAAATGCTCCTCCTGACCCTCATCCCAAAACTGTTCTATGCTCCTGCTCCTGGTTTTGGATTTCTATCAGTCCCAGCGCGTGCGAAATGAAACTGTCTGCCTTCGTTTTTGTTACCTTTTTTATTTGCTCCGGTTTTTGTTGGCAGGCATTTACGTGGTCCAAAACGGCTTGGCACTCAATTTAAGCCGCAGGCTAACCGAAGATACAACTCTGAACTCTGAAAGCAGCCACAGCGACATTCGGTCCGATAAAAGATAAGCCGTACGTACATATACATACATATAATGCCAGGCATCATGACGGCTCTCACATAAGAAGAACCTTTCATATGAATTTGTAATTTAAGCTAAGAAAATGTTTTAAATTAAATGAAAACATGCAAAAGTACTCGCACTTGGCTCGTCGCCCAAAAATGTAGTTTTTGGCAAATGAAACAAAAACAAAGCAGGAGCCGCACTCAGGTGGCAATAGATTATGCATACATATATATGTATATGCACATATATATATATATATATATATATATATATATATATATATATATATATATATAATATAATTTCCTTCTCTTTTCTGCTCTTATTATACGCCGTATTTCTTCTCTATAAAGCAATTTCAAAGTGCTGCTTTTAGTTTATACAACAACTAAAAGCTAATTAACATAAAACTGTATTCCCAACTAATATCTTATTATAATCTCATTGAACGAATGGATAATCGAATAATAAAGATTTTATACAATTTAATTAATGGAAATAATATCATTATTGAATTCTAAGTTTAGGCTACAAATATCGAGCGTAATTCAAAGTTTCTCACTTCCATAGGCATAACAGTTCTTTATGACAATTTTTGGACATATTAGAATCTATTTATATATAAAATATTTTTAATATATTAGTAATACTTATATACTTGTTGTTTCTTTTTGAAAAGTTTTCAGGCCAACAAACTTTTTATAAATTTTTTGTATTAATCTACATTATAACTATAATTATTTTCTCATGTTTGCTAAGATTCTAAATACTTCGAAGTTTATTACTCTTCTAACTTAAGTTTATATCCATACAATTTAGTTCAGGCATTTCGAGCTACATCACTCAGTTTGACGGCTTTGAACACTGCCTGACAATTGACACACCCACAGCAGATGAATGCACATTGTACAATGTGTGTATGTATGAATACACCTAAATCCAGTGACAATATTCACTCTCTGATCCACATATGGTCAACACAAATTGCCTAATAGCCAGTGACACTGATTTAAATTAAATATTTGAGCGAGCTCGGCAATGTCATGCTGTCATGCTATCATTCTGTCAACATGAGTGCCAAATAAACATGAAATTCATTCAACATTGTCGTCGTTGTTATTAAAACAACTAAAATAAAATCCACTTAAAACTGAACGGTTAGTTAAACACGCAACTATACAAATAATTTTCAAACTAAAAAAAAAATATTTGTATATATATACATATAGTATTATACATAAATATGTAGCTATACATTGATATTACAATAGTCATGGCATATCAGATGACCTGCAGGCAGATACATGTGTATATACACTATTAGCGTATACTTATTTACGAAGAATTTATCTGTTCATTATGTGCATATATTTATGCTAATTGCCAGAGTCTATAATTTATAAATACAAACATAAATGCAATGAATACAATTTGCTGCTAAATTTAAAACATTTTATTAAAGTGCTGTTATTAAAGACTGAGAAGTATCTATATATGAATAAAGAGCTGACTAATTTCCTGTTTAAGTTATAATTTAAATAACTTGTTAATATTTGAATGCTTTCAAAATCTTTACTCAGAACCAGCTGTTAAATTAACAGCAAAACAACAGTGTTTGGTATGTTAGCTGTTAATAACATTACTCAAAGCTGTTTGTAAACTACAGAGCTCTGTTAAAAAGCCAACGTGTAAAGAAAGTCAAATTGTTTTAAACTACAAGTTGTTTAATTATATGTTATCTGTTAATAACATAACTTAATGCTGTTTAAAAACTAACAAATTTAATTATTCAACGTGTTTAAGTGACTATAGAATTATTTTATTCAATTATTCAACTCAATATTGCAATTGAGTCTATGTGTACTCAACAAATATATAAAAAGTAGCCACATAGACGGCACAAATGAGAGTAGCGATAGTCTGTGCTTTTGGAAAATAAGTCAAGTCACGGCGACTAACGGGACAGCGCATTGATTTTCCATTTTGAGCCGTAACTGTCAGTCAAAGTGTCGCGTGGCAGACATGCAACACAAACAGTGACTGCGCATATGAGTGTGAGTGTGTGAGTGTTGGTGTGAGTGTGAGTCTTTCCAAACTGAACGTGACATGCGTTCAACGTGATGATGGCAATTTAAACAAGCGCAACATTTCCGTTTCGTGTTTTTTTTTTGTATACCCTGTATAGCATTAAAGGGCAGAAAGGGAGTTTTAGGCTGACTAGGAAAGAAAGCAGAGGAAATTATACTATACAAACTAAACGAACGAGTTTTGTGAGCATTTGCTACTTACACTACACTTGACAATAACGTTATAGGGTATCTTGTGTCGCCTATGCTCAGCTACAATGTTTTTTCAGTGTTTTACTCTAGTGCAAACACTCGTCCATTGCCAATTGCCATTGCATTTTGAAGCCGCTTGATGTTGCTGATGCTGATGCTGATGCTGCTGTTGATGGCAGTTGTGTCAGTCGGATCAGGGCCTAATTGGTCCGAGGTTTAGGCGCTGTCCAAATGCTTTGTTGTAATTAAAAACGCAGTCGTCAAAAGAAAAGCACACGCTTTTGGACCAACTGGGACAAGTGCCAAGTGCAATTTACCAAAAAGTCGACTTGTTCAATGAATTTTGATGGTTTGCCGCTCGCTGGAGAGCTAAAAACTGGCACACGGCTTTGGGCTTTAGTTTGACTGCCAATTCCCTATGTTCCTTCCTTTCATATTTCTCTCTCTCTCTCTCTCTGGCTGTCTCTGTCTTTCAGTGTTTTGGCCATATCATTGGCATTGGCAATTGCATTGACATATTGTTGCTATCGGCTTTCTGCCTTGTGACTGTCAAAATCCCACGTCACGATGCCACGACGCCAACTCTGGATACAAAAGGCAATCACAAGCGTGCCTATCTGCCTCTCCCTCTTGCTCTATCTATCTATATCTCTCTCTCTTTTGCTGTCTGTCTGTCTGTCTTTGTCGAGCTTTAACAGCAATTGTCGGCCGTAAAGCCTTTGGCTTTATCCAGGGCATTAAGTGAACTTATAATTAAACGATTTGGTCATTTAATCGCATGTGTTTATCGTCCAATGAGTTTGCGAGAACGATTCACAAACTGAATTCCTCTTGGTCAAATGTTGTTCAGTCACTATTGTTGTTGTTGTTGTTGTTGATTTTGGTGTTGCTTTTGCTGTAACAACAAGTGACAGTTTCAAGCACGACAATACCAGCATCGATTTCAACAGTTACACTGTGCTACAGTGCTTTAAAATATGCATTGAAAATATTAACAAAATTTTATTATAATAATTTTTATTAATATTTATAATTTCGTAACAAAAATTAATGATTATTTAACTTATCTTTTTTTTTGCTTTGATTGTCTAATCCCTTCACTTTGTAACCGAGTGTTATACAATGAAATGCAGATTTTAGGCACAGATTGGTTTACAATTAGCATTTATGGTTTATTTTCAAAGCCTGCTTTTCACTACATATTTTCCATGACAACGTCAAATAAATCACGTTCCAATTAAGTATTAATACAGACTCTGATAACTACAGAAAAGTCCTTACAGCACAATACATACATAACTACTCCACCTACAGTTCTAGCTTTTTTTTTCTTTCTGCCCAATATCCCACATGGGCCCCATTCAAGCAATATGTCATAAGGCCGCCAAGATGTTTAACTTTGTTACTATCGTTTCGTTGGGTTTCCCTTTTTCTTATTTTATGACAAGCCACGACAAGGACCCGAAACCACTTGCTTGACTCATTTTAACTCATATCGTTCCACCAGTTTTTCTTTTTTTTTTTCGTATATTGCCTGTGCAAATAAATGGCCCAAGCAAAGGGGCGTGTGGAAAACGGAGAGATGACGATGTGTAGTTATAAAAATTTTTATCTTAAAGCGACTGTCAGTTTTTCCGCTCGGTCTGCTGATGAAAACGAAGTTGACAATGCGAATGAGTTTCTTATAAAAACACACAAAATGAAACAACAAGACGGAAGTGAAAACAAAATGAAGCGACAGCAAAAAAATCGAGAACGTGATGCTAGGCATGGATTTGTATACATGTGACAAGGGAGCAGGGGAAGGGATGAGTGCGGGATCAGGGAAAAGGGCTAAGGTTAAGCACTTGGGCTTAAACACAATGCAAAAGCCAAACCAAAAAAAAACAGAAAAGAGACAGACACACACACAAATTTTGGGAAACCTTTTTGCAAATGTCGCAAATGCAAACACAACATTTATGGCAATGTGTGGAATAAGTTTGTGATTACGGGCTAAAGTAAAATTGTTTGTCTTGTCTCTATCTCTCGCTCTCCCTCTCTCTCTCTCTGTCTAGCTGTCTCTATCTGGCTACACTGCCCTGTCGCTGTCTCTGCTGCGTTTGTTAACGTTTAATAAATCAAAATTACTTTTCATTTCTATGACAGTCATAATGGGGCGTTACTTGACATTTTGCTTTTCATTTTTGGTGACTGCTACTGCTACACCTCCTGCTGTTGTTGTCCTTTCACTGCTTGTATGTGGCACATAGAGAGAGAGAATATGTGGTTCTTCTGTCTGTTCATTTGCGCTGTTTGCAGCTTGTTGCCAGATGAAATCTCGGCGTTAAGAATTTTTTGCCACATGCTCATGCTTAAAGCTTATCCTTATCGCGTACTTTGACACACCCTCAACCCTCAAACACACACAACATACTAACACATTGTTGATTTTTATATTGGGTGCTAAATTCAATGCGTTCCCCTCCTCCCCTCTCCCCTCCCACACGCGCAACAAAAGAGACAACAATAGCAGCAACAACAAGAAGAAAATGTCATTTAATTTCGTTCATTTTACCACATGCCGCAAGGGGCGTTTGGCAATGTCCTTGCACAGGATAACACCAATTTCGCTTATGACAGTTATTACAAATGCTGCTTGTCTGCCTTTTGCCTTCATTGCCTCACCTCATTCCCAAGCTCCTCCCCTTTGGCTCTAATCGTTGCTCTGCAAAATGAACAGCAGCAGAAATGCTGCCACTTTGCGCTTATCCTTCAAATGAAAAGTTATTGTTGGGACTTTTTAGCTCCCTCAACGCTCTGCCATTCTTATTGATGCCTTGAGAATCGATTGTCGCTGATTTCGACAACAACAAATACAACAACAACAACAAATACAATAATAACAGCAAAAATAATACAGATACAAATCGAAATAGAAATACAAGAAAACCAAAAAGCACATTAGTACAGAGCAACGACATTGACTTATGCTGCCATCTTGTTGACCTGAGACATCACACCGAATTGATATACCCTATACCTTATGTAGAAAATAAACTCTTGCTTCTCTTACATACAAAATTGTAATAACAGTTCAATTGGCTTCTCATTTATTAACTTGTACTTTTTTTATAGCGTATCTTTTAGTCCAGCATGCTCAGCCACAGTCTGCTGGCTTCATGTACTTGCTTTCTTATTTCATTTTCATTTTTCCAGTGCCGCTTCGTTGGCTCTGTTGCAATTTTCATTGAATATCGATGTAAAGCAAAACTCTGAGACAGTAAATTAATTTTTCAAAAATTGGCATTCATTTCATTTTCATCGTTTCGCATCGTCTTCTGGGGGGGAGGGGAATTGGAGACTTAGGGGTATTGGTTGGAGCTTGAAGCAACAAAATTCTCAAACTTTGAGTTCATTTGGAAGCACATTAAGCGTAGATTTCTATTTAGGTTTTGTTCATTTATTATTATTGTTATTTATTGTCACATTGTGTTGCCTATTATGTTGTCTATTCAATGAACTGTTTTTCCATTGAACTCAATTATTGACTCTTACAATTGCGACTTTTGAGCATAAAAGATATGTCAAATCAGATGACAGTACATCAAAATTAACAATAGTAGATCCACACTTCTCTTTTTACAATCAAATAATTATAAAGACTATATTCAAAATTTCTTAGAAATTTAAGATCTCTTTTAACTACATTCAAGTTAATTTTTTATGTATTTCATAAAGGAAATGTGCAATATATATTTGTCATTTTATTTAAAGTAAATCTTTTTAAATGTTTTCTGCATTTTTATAAAAAAAATGCATTTTGAAGTTATACGAATTTTTATAAAATACTATGTGTAGCAGTATTTGATACTACAACTAGTTTAATTAAACACTCTACATTTTCAATTGAAATTTCGTGCACTTATCTAATTAGCAGCATTTCAATTTGTTTAAATTATACTGTGCTTCCCCCTTACTGTTTAATTCCCCTACTTTCGCTGTTGGAATCTTAAAATGTTTCCACTTTTTTTATTGGCAAATTGCATTAAAGCTGCTGCTGCTGAATGCCATCTCATCAGACGTCCTCGAAGTTAGCCAAAGATTCAAGCCACTAAATATGCAAGCAAATTAAATTACAAGCAGATACACCAACTCAGCTGCCCCCTTTTGCAGTCCCCTCCCCTTTGGCCATACCTGTTTTCCACTTTTACTCGGCATCTTTTGTTGAGCTTAGCATTGATGGTTTGCGTTGTTGGTTTCCTTTGCTTTGTTGTAGCTTCTTGGAGCGCTTTAGGGGGCGTATTACGTATACGTATACGTAGCGTATTACGAATATCGTCCTTCGTATTTCGTGTAAACCAAAAATAGCATCACGTTTTAAATTGCTGCTTATCAAAACATGTTCTTGAACTGTAATCTGTTTTTGCGCTCGCGCGCACGCCAATCCCAAACGATGCCTTACCTTGCCTTGGAGCCGAAGGAAGCGGATGTTGAAGAGGAAGCGAAAGCAAAAGGAGAGTAGAGGGAGTGAACAGGTGAAGCAGATTTTTGAAACCACAAAACCAAAAGCCGGCAAAGCGTCGGCTTCGTCGTCGTCGTCGTCAAGTGAGCAGCGGCGCTGAAGCATAAAATGAGTGAAAGCGAGTCGGAAATAAAAACGCAGCAGGCAACGCAAACTGACACATCATTTATATGAGGTAGGTAAAAAGAGCAAAAAAAAAAACAGAAGAAAAATTAAATGGGAACGGGAAACCGGATAAGGACGGACGGAGCACAGTTCTATGTAAATTGAAACGCGCAAGATGCCAGAGAAAACACCTTTACCTGTCCCAGACCCTCTCACTTATCAGCGGCGAGTATAAAAAATTTACATTAGCACGAATGACTAAACGAGAATTGGAGAAAGTAGTGGAAAGAGTGTGGAGTGGATGGAGAAACCGACGACATATGGACACTGAATCCGCAGGGAAGTGTAGCTAGCATCTAGGGTTAATGGTAAGGTAAGACTGCCACTTGAGCAGCCCAACGCATCCGCATCCACATCCGTATCCGTATCCGCAGCAATCTGTCATCTGGTTTGACGCTGTCGGCGCTCCATAAATTTGTGACACTTTTTAGCGAATTTATTACTCGAAAATAAATCGCGAGCATCCTGTTAAAATTGTTGCACACACTTACGTACATACGGACGAACGTACCCGCACGCATTACTCTGATGAGCTGATGTCCTCATTTGGTATTCATTAGAGCTGCTCGACCTAACTCATCTTGGCCAAGTTAATTAATCGAACAAAAGCTCATTGCGCACAAGGACCTGTGTGAACTTGTGTTCCTAAATGGATTGGCTTCTGTTTCGCTTTAGACTACACCCACTCCCCCACCACCCTCTTGCCCATACTAATGTCCCACCACATCCACCTGTCAACTACTACTACTACTAGCGTTGCCCTTGGTGTTTTGCTCGTGTTGATTTTTGAAATTGTTTGGCACTTGAGTGGCAAAGTGCTCCCTGGTGTGGCATCCCAACCGATGTCAGTTCAGTATTGGGGCATGGCATGGGAAATTGCAGCTGCATTGCTGAAATACTAGAAAATTATGGATGGAAACTCAAGCAGACATACATACACATATAAGATACGAAACAGAGGGAATACCAAGAAAACCAATATTGGTTGCACTCCACAACCCACTTTTTTTTGCTGCAAACTGTTAACGAATTCCAAATAGATTATGGCAAATGGCCAACGTATTGGATAAACATAATTATTATTCATTTTACTGGCAAAGTAAACGTTATGAAATTATTTGTAATTTTCTTTTGTTTTCGCTACTTTAAATTGCTGAACAATCAAGACAGCAGTGAAATGTATGGAGTTTGTAGGGTAAAATTATTAAGTATATAAAATTTTAGTTTAATTTATATATTTTATTAAATATAGTTATATACAAAGTCTAGAAATTCTTCTTTATAACAAAAGTTTCAAGAGTTTTGTGTTATTTGATCCAATAAACAAGTTTTATTCTTGCTCAAAAAAGAATCTCAATTCTAGACTTTTATTTATCAGTATTCATTTCGAAGTGTAATCAATATTATGTCTATTAAAGTTGAAATGTTTGCGGTGTCACAGGGAATCCAATTTAGTCTGCAAAATATAGCTTGGGTAATCGGAGTGCAAGTCGCTTTTTTATGTCCATTACGTATACGCAGCGTAGAACTTTTGCTCGCATTCAAGTCATAAGTAAGGTCATCATTATGGATAAACGCAATGTCTGTGTATATTACATATATGTGTGATATGGTTTGGTATGGTATGGTATGGTATGGTATGTATGAGGGTTTTATGTACTTAACACTTCAGCTCGGCGCTTTCTGATGACACAGAGTCACAGTTGGGCAAGAAACCGAGTGAACACTAACCCTGAAGGGGTAGGGCGTCGAGGTCGAGCAGATGAGCAATTTATCTTGCAGCTGTTTACTGTTTCACTTGGACCAAAGCAACACACACTGAGATACAGATGAGCGGGCGGAGCCATCACGCTTGGCTAAAGCCACTTATGCTACATACCAACACACACACTCATACACTCACACAAGCGTGTCTGTTTGTATGATTTATGTGTTGGTGTAAATACATAAACCCATCAAAATAAAAAGAGAGCCTGCAAGCCAAATGCCGAGTGTGTGTCCTTGTGGCCAAACGCACGTATGCATTAAATGAGCAAAAAGCGCTCGAGCCTGAGTCGAGCCGTTAAAAGCGAAAGTGAAATTAAAACTAGATTTCAGTCAAAGGGCGTGGCCGTCAATTGAAAGGAGACGACGTTGTTGTTGTTATTACTGTTGCTGTTGTTGTTGCTGTTGTTGTTGTTGTTGCTGCTGTTTGCATTTCATTTGGAGCAGCGCAGCCAGAAAGTGCAAACATACATAGAAGCAGAGCGTCTAGATTGTGGGCGGTCCTTCAGTTTTTGCAGTCACTGCTCGTGTCCTTTGCACGCATGACGCGTCATGTCAGCAGCAGGATTGTGTGCGCCTCTCTATGTGTGTGTGTGTGTGTGTGAGTCTGTGTTTGTGCTTCTATATCTGTGTGTCTGTGTGTATAATCTTGAGTATGTAAATGTGGCATCCCAAAACGCCTAGAAGCCCACCCTGTCCTTTGGTTTGAGTCATCAGTCGCATGTTGACGTTTGTTTTTATACCCTATACGTATGAAAATATTAAGAGAGGTGGGGTATACACAAAAGGAACACTATAAGAAAATTGTCTACAGTTTACAGCAGAATTATTTATATTTATTCTCATATATAGTAAGTAGCGTGTCTATCATTATAAAAGATATCTGATGTTTGACGACAGCGTTGCAGCAGAGCTTATTGATAAGCACGTGGCTGCGCCTTTGCTTAAAATTCACGTTTTTCGATGCATGATAACTTTCCTGATTACAATCCGATCTTGACGCGATTTTCAGAATCGTTTTAAATTGTTTGTCTCTAAACGCATGTGAATTTACAAAACTGTACGTTAAGAATTGCGTGAGTTAGAGGCATTCAATTTTTCTATTGGTGTTTAAGATTATATATACTTTTTGAAATCATATTAATCCTCCTTCTGCCAGTTACATACTAACAACTAACCCAATATACGCCTCACAAAACATTTCATTCATTAAACATCTTACATAATTTTGATTATTATTCATAAATTCTTAAGTGCATCATTTGAGTCTTAAAATTGGCTGTTAAAACATGTTCTTTTCTTTCAGAATATAGGGTATCTGCTAGTCAAGCACATGCAACACGAGCAGTTCTTTGCTTTATTTGTTTGTTTGTCCGTATTTTGTTTATTTTGAGAGCGTTTTTTAGCCATTGCTTTTATAAGCGTAAAGTGCTCTTCATTATGCGCATCAAGTGAAAGGATAAGTGCAGCGACTATACACATTTACACTCACACACACACACACACACATATACACTGCCATGCACTCACTGAAAAGGACACACACACAGTCATATATAGCTATAGCAAACATATGAAATGTTATGCTCTTTATGCTTGTGAATCGCCAGAAAAAAGTGCTGCAAAATTGCCTTCAATTGCTGCCATCTTTTGACTTGCAACAAAAAAAATAAAAGAACGAGGTGAAGAAAGGAGCAGAGAAGGGTGAGGCAGGGCAGCAGTAGCGTCTAAAATGTTGCACAAATTTGTTTTAGTTTTCTATAAGAACTGTAGAATAAATGGAGCTGAAACAGTGAAGCACACCTGCTTGCAAAATGTCAACTACGAACTCTGAACTATTCACTTGGCAACTCAGTAAAAGAATTATACAAGTACGCAAAAGCAAAGCAAATATATATTTCTGTTTCATTTTACAAATGTTAAATTACTTTTTTTGCTGGCCAATGGGTAGTTTAGTATACTCCAGAGTCTAGACAGATCCCTGACTAATTAGAGTTTGCAAAAATATAGTTTAGTAAGCGTTGCCAAACCATTTCTTCAGTGACTAGCTTAGGTTTTGGACAAATATTTAAAAGGTATATTGGCAATAGCTTTAAATTTAGCGTGTATTACAAAAAGCTAGTAAATGTTAAATGGGTAGCTTAGGATACGGCTAGTTCAAGATATTCCAGAGCCAAAGCCGATCCCTTAGTTATAACAATTCTGAAAAATACGATAAAATAAGACTTGACGGTCCACTTAGTTAATGTCTACTTAAAATTTTATATATGCAGTCCAGCACACATTAGATTTCATCACTAGCGTAAGCTGCCTTTAAATTTTCTCTATATAACACTTCACTACTAAAACTTTTCTTTTCAGCAATTAAACTTATTTAACAACTCAAATTCTTTACTATATAAACATTATTTTATAGACTATAAATTCATAACTGCTTATCTATTCCATTTGGCAGCTGTAATTACGATTCGACGACCTCTGTTATTTGTTAGATAACTCTGCTGCCAATTTCCAGTGATGCAGTCATTGCGGCAGGCACAACCAAAGATATTGCACGATCCGCGGCCACAGAAGGTTCCCACCTGAGGTCGACCATCAGCACAGATGGTGACCTTGCAACCCTTCTTGGTGGGAAAACCTCCACCATCACCGCAGGTGCCACCGTCCACACCAAACCACATGGAAAGCGAGGCACGACAGCAAACTGCTTGAGTCAGGCCAAAATAGGCCAAGAAGCAGGCAGAGAGCAGCAGTATTCCTAGTTAGTCTCATGGCGTAGAACTCAGACTGAGCAGATCTTTAGCAGTGCATAGTATTATATAGAAACAAATATTTTATCTTATCTTATGATAAAATTTCCGTGTTCTACTCTAAATTAGCATAAGCTATCAGTTCATAAAAGTTATTTCACCATATAAAATTTTATGATTGTCTGTTTGAGGAAATTGTTAAGAGCTCTTGAGTTTAAAATTAACTGGAATTCGTTTTATTGCAAATCTAGAGTTGTAGGATTATCCCTAGAGATGTGATTGTCTAGCCTGAGAGTTTCACAATAATCTTGCTTAAGTTTTGTCCTCCCCCCGATCGACTCTATTAACCCAAGTTACATTTGGGGTGTGGAAAATTCCAGTCAAGTGACACCAGTTGGAGTTGCCTTTCGGGGTCGGCAAATCGATTGGTCGTCAGGGTCAACACAGAGCTTAGCTTATGGCCCCAATCGGTACCATTGTTGTCGGATGAAAAAAATAAAAAAAAATACAAATATATATATATAAAAGGCCTTACCGGGCTTAAATTATGTCTGACATAACCGGCAAAAGCAAATGTGCCAAAGAGCTGCCAACGTCAAAGCGATTTGAATTTTTCACACAATTTTCCCAGGCATTACAGAAGTGAAAGCAGCAGCAGCAGCCCGGAGGTGGAAAAGGCACGGAGTATGATGCTTAACAAAGTCTTTTGCTGGTTTTTTGGCACACTTTGGCTGTTGTCATTGACAGGCGGAAGACAAGCAGACAAAAGGCCCCTGACACCTTTTGTGTGTGCATGTGTCTGTGAGCGGCAAATTATAATACGAATGCGTCAGTCAGTAGTCCCTTTCTCTTTCCCCATCCCTTTGACTTTCAGAGCCCCCTGGCAACCCTGCCGCCTGTCTTACATCTGTGCACAAAGTGTGTTCTTAACAAGGCCTAAAGCATCGATGCAGAACAGTTGATGGGCAAAGTAGACCGCAAATTAAATGTATTTTTAAAGTTACATTGACTTGAGCAAATTATTTTAATAATACAAATATGTATTAAGCAAGTACACTGATTGATTGTTGTGGCGCACAATCGATGAGAGCTAAAAGACTGACATTTTAAGTGTATTAAAAAGAAGAAATACAAAAATTGTAGTACATATTTGAACTTGTATAATCGAAAAAGGAAGCAGAGCTTTTTGTTCAAATCTTTCTAAAGAAAAGTGAAATATGCAATTAAACATTTAAATATCCAGTTTACAGCTTTAACAAGCATTTCAAATGAAATTCAATTAGTCTACCCGAATTGCCCAATAACCAAAATATTTACAAAATATGTCAATGACCAATTTTAAATGTTATCAATAAATAAAATAATCTTTGCAATTGAAAACTTCTACTGCTGCTTCTACAAATCCAAAAAGAAAAATAGAAAAGTAAAACGAAATGTAATTAATCTGTATATTTGCTTGATAAATAAATCTTTTATTTCGCATTCAAATTTGTGTGTTGAATTGTGTATTTCTGCTTAGTAATTTTAGGCATTTTCATAAAATGAAAAATGCAAATAAAAATTAAGAACTTTACTTTAAAAAATTTAACGCAAATGATATAAAATTTGTTTACTTTTAAAGTTTGGGCATATGTAACATGTATATATATGTACTTATATGTAGCTGCATATTTGCTCAATGTATGTAAATAGAGACGATAGAATTTGTTTTTGTATGTAAATGTGCGTTTCGATAAAGAAAAACAATCATTTTGCCATAATAAGCACTAAATATGCAGACCGCCCACAAATGCTAACTCGTTTTCTCATATACGTATATGTATTGATAAATATTAGTTAAAATATGAATACATTTTTATGAGTGCAAACGAATCACCCACCTGTAAAGCACAAATTTGTGTGTACGGTACGTATACGTAACGAGCAAAGTAAATTGATTGCAAGACGCAATGAGCCGCGTCCTGTAAAACCACTTAAAACATGCCTCAATACATGCCATAAACTCAACCCAGGAAGTGTCTGAATCTTTAGGGTTTCCCAAAGCAACGTTCGCTCCAAAAGACGTTACACCCACCCACACACACACTCTCACACACTTACACCCATACACACACTCCAAATGCAAATACTGGCACACACAACCACACAGACAAAGCACGGGAAAAACCGACTAACATTTAACCGGCGGCTATGAAATTCGATAAATATCGACAAAGTTTTGGTCGCTGACTCCTCGAAAGTCGGAACTCGAGAGTTTATTAAACACAGGATATAGCCACGGTTCAAAGGACTTGCCGTTTCACTCCGGCCATTTGAGTGGCATTCGAAAATGGCGCAACTTTGATATTAAGATGTAGTCACACATTGCCATATATGTACTTATATATCGAACTCACTACATACTACATCCTATATCCGCTTATACCTAGCTTCTCCCTCTCTCTCTGCATACTTTGCAGACTTCAATTACGCGCGCTTTTTACCTTCATATATGTGACGGCCCCCGAGGGATTATCGCTTACATTTTCAGTCAAGTGCCAGCGTTTATTGTGCACAAGTTGAGCTCAGTTCAAGCTGCAGATATTGTTGAAAACTCTGCCTAAAGGTATTCCCATCTATATGGTTAGTGAAAGACGTGAAAGGCGTGTCGCGAGTTCCCCAAATGTCATTGGCACGCATCTGTCTTCGAGTTCTCCAGCCATGGCCCTGTAGGCAAGCCCAACCCAAGGACTACCCCAAAATAGATGTATAAGTTATGCGACTGATTTTACATTAGCCCAGTAAACAAAAGAGAGATTCACAATTTTGTCGCATTCAAGCATAACTAAGTTTATTCAAATTGAAAATCATAGTACTACGTTTGCTTTTAAATTCAATAGATATAAATAAAATAAAATAAGAAATTAAATATGAACAAGTATATTGATTTCCAGCTGTATTGATATAGCTGAGGTATTCCTATTTGCTGAGCTTCTTAAAGAAACTTAGCTTAACTCCATCTGTTCCCAAGCTGTATTTATACTTATATCTGCTTTTTAACTGGCTTAAAACTCAGTTTCGTTACCAAAAAGTATATATAGTATAATGGCCAATCAAACAGAAACATTTTTGGAAAACAAAATTTCAAAAATTTATGGAAAAAATGTCAAGGGCTATTTATGAAAATATTTGGAAAAAATATAATTCAAGAAAATACAGAAACTTAATTGCAAAACTTTTAACTAACTCAAATTCAATTTAAAATACTTTTTCGCTTCACAATCGCTGCAGTTTTGACGCAATTATCGCAGTTTAAGATTTCTAAAAAAGGAAATAAAAGAATTTTCAGCCCATAACTATATTTAAACTCATTTCCGATCCCGTAAAGTATATATATTTATATGTTATTTAGAAAGAAGTGGTTGATCAATTAGAATCATTATTGAAGAAAAAACAAAAAAGAACAGCGTTCCCAGACTGGAAACAGTTTCTAGGAGTACATCACCTTATTAATACACCTCTCTCTTTACTATAAATATTTTAAATATATATAAGTACAATCTGTGGGCAAATATGTTGTCAATTTTTTTTTTGATTTGAGTAACCTATCAATATGTGCTCACATCAACTTTTACACCTGCTGTTTTTAACAATATTTGGTGATTAATAAAAAATGGAAACCCTATGTGGTTATTGCAAAATAGTTTGCTTTTCAAAAGCATAGTTTTTATTTTTGCTATCATTCTGTTTGATCAACTTTACCCTTTAAGCTTTTAACATAAGCCCTATTGAAGGTCAATGATATGTTCATTTTTTCATCAAAATTTTTCAAACCTGTCACAGAGTTTTTGATATCAATAGAGGGGAAGCGAACCGCTAAAAACAAAAGAAAAAAGGAATAAGAAATTTAATTTCTTTTTTGTCGATGTCGGGGACAGACAGGCGTGACATTAGCAGCTGTCGACGCCAAGGGCGCTGGTTTGACGCCAGCACAACATGAAAACAGACAGACGGAGTATATATATGTATGTACATATATGTACCATATATACATGTGAATGGACAACATAAAGCCGACATTGTGTTTGATTTCCTTTTTTTGCTGCTGCTGCTGCTGCTGCTGCTGCTTTTTCGTCAGTGACATGAATACATATTCTTCTTGCTGGTTCGTCAACTCTGACAATTTGTTTAAAGCGTTCAGCAGCAGCATCAGCAGCAGCAGCAGCGTCAGTGTAAACTTTTTAATTAATATCAAATATGAAATGTTGCCATAACCGGAGAAAGCGAACATCTCGAATAGCTTCGAATTCTGGAATCACAGCAATGGAGAGCACTCACAGCAGTGAAGCTCCGAAACACCGAAACACTGAAGCACCGACAAACCGAAGCTGTGAAGCTGCTGACAAAAGTGAAATCAACCAAAGCTTGTTAAAAGTTTTAATTAAATTTAATTGTTGTTGTCTCCAATTGATGCTGCACAAAATGTTTGTTGCCGCTGCTTGTCACTTGCTGTCTGTTAGTCTCAATTCTAGTGAATTTACAATTTATTTTATTTATCAACAAAAGTATATACTACAATACAACAAAAATGAAGTAGCATAAAGGCACTGAAAAGATTTCATTAAAAAATACTAACAATTAACACTTGTTCAAGGTGTTTTTATTGAAAGATTTCATTTAATAAAGGGTTTAATTAAAAATTGAACTTAAAAACTATCAGGTTCGTTCAGTCAACAGTTATGATTTATATATATTAATTCTATATATTCTTATGTAGAATTAAGTACTCTTTTATACATTTCCAAATAATAATTTTCTATAGTTTCCATTCAGACTTTTATTTGAGGTATAAATTGCATCAGGTGCAGTACTACAAAATGCGGCAGATGTACACTATGTTGCGCCTTTTATACTACGTAAGTACTTTGAAAAAGTATAAAGTAGTCTATTGGGTTGGTCATCGATATATACCATAAAATATGTATATTATTGATCAGCATTAAAAGCCGATTCGATACAGCGGTGTCTGTTTGTCCGTCCGTCCCTTCGTCCGTCTGTTTATACGTACGTTGAAATGGTATAAAGTAGTCTACTGGGTTTACCAGCGGCGGTTTGTATGTAAGAGACGGCGGGTGCCGTGATACAGACCATAATGTATGTATAGTTTTGATCAATAACCGAGTCGATATAGCGGTTTCCGTTTATCCGTTCGTCCATCTGTCCATTCTTCCATCTGTTCGTTTGTCTGTCTGTCCGTTCGAAATCGTTCGCATCGCTCGGAATCCGTGTTTTATATCGGTTTTAAAACATCTCAATTTGTTGCTCTACTTTCTAGAGTCTAGAATTAGTACGTGGTTTCTTGCAGTCGATTCGCTCAACTGTTCCTGCTAGTTTTCACTGCATTTCACATAATTATTATTATTTAAAAATTGATTACAAACCACATTGAAAAGTTTGCCGTTTGTTGTCAGGCATAACGCTACCCATTAAAAATCATGGGGTATGCTAGACTTTAGCTCTAAAAAAAGCTAACAAAAAGCAGCGCTATTTTAGCTAACACTTTCTCTCTAACTAACTAACTTTCTTTCCCACAATTTCCTACCCTTTCTATCTCGTTTTTAACAGAGTATTTCGAATTCGCATTGTTTTGTGATGACTGAAATGTGAATTGAAATATAAAAAATTAACTGGCAGTCGCATGTTTTTTTATAAAATATATTGTATTTATTAAAAAATACTTTTCATTCATTAATAATACAATGGTTTGGGCACAACAATTTCTCACAATCATTTAAAAAATTAATAAGCAATCAGAATAATGCTTTTGTGCTATTCGAGGCGGAGTAAAGTAATGTGTGTAAGCCATGGAATAGGCAGGCAGGCAGGCAGGACGTCTGTGTTGACCAGTTAGCAACAGGGCTAGCAACAACAATAACAACAACAACAAGATGGAGAGCGAGGAATGTGAACGTCCTTTATGCCATTTCCGGAATGGCCTGTCGAGCAAGTGAGATCATGTGTGTGTGTGTGCGAGACTCATAAAATTGTTGGCTATTTGAACGTTTTTGTGCTACCCAAAGCCAAGGCATTGAAAAATAAAACGCAGCAAGTGAAGCTAAGCCAACACACACATACACACACTCAGGAGCAACTTTAAAAAAGGATGCAAAAAAAGTCCAACGAAAATAGGAACGAAATCAAGCGCTTGGCTGGAATTTCATACTGTTGGCATGTCCTTTTTGCCCCAACAGAGAGCGTGTGTGTTAGTATGTGTTAGTATGTGTGTGTTATCCTTTGACAAGCAGCATAAGTGTGCTGCTGGAACCGCGCGCGCGCTTCTGCTTCTGGCTGCTGTCCACGTCGATGTGTTGGCCATTTTATTATATTTGCTCGCAGACATTTTTGCTCTAATACGAAAATGGGATTTTAGGATATAAAAATTATGATAGATTACCGTTGCACCCACACCGCACACACCACACACACACTCTCTCACATACTCAGTACAGCCTGCCGTGACTTGGCTTTTCCCATTGCAACACAACTGCAGCAGCAGCCGTTGCTGCTGAAGTTGCCACACTGAAAATTGTGCTCGGTTTAGCTGAAGAAAATGATTTGATGATAAAATTGGACCCTCAATTGCTTTGTTGCTTTGAGGCTTTTTTATTAAATTTAAGCGGCAAACTGATAACGGTAAGAAAAACGCGGCTAAATTGTTGGTTGGTAAGCAGCTGCTGCCACACGCTAAATCCATCAAAGGAGTAATAAATAATCCATTATGCCCATAGTACCACAACTATATTAAAAAAGCGCAAAGCACAAATTTATTTGAGCATAAAGAGCCATTTAACTCACAAGCGCATTAATTTCAGTTTAATTTTTAACAATATATTTAATATTTTGCTAAAGTTAAATACATAAAATTGCAATCAAACTGAAAACGTCAATTTAAACATATTTCAGCGCCATCTGTGTTGCAAAGCACCGAAGCATGTACTTAGTCAAGACACACACCATAGCAGCGCCATCTGTGGTCCACGCTGCCCAAGCCCAATTCACAAATTTCCTCAAGCTTATTAAATTCACATTGAATGTGTAATCATTAAAAAAAATGATTAAAATAAAATTAATAGCATTTTTAGCTCAACACCATAAATACAGTGACTAAAATTAAACACTCCTTAAATATTATTTTGCTCGTAGTAAATCAACTTGTGACTAAACGCTGTGTTAACATGCTGATTTAATTCAGTTTAAGTAGCATCAGTAATCATGTATCAGTATTTTAATTAGCCTTTAAAAAGTGATGACTGTGCGATTGATGTTGACGTATTTTGTATTTTGTAGCTCAATGCGAATAATAAATTCAAACATAAACTATTGAGTTAATTAAAAAAGTTTTGTGCAACTTAAACGACAACTAAATGAACGGCTAAACATAGGAAGTGTTGAAATCAGAGATTGTCAATTACATTATGGTTAGGTATTGTAGTCTTAGTACTTAGTCGACTTGGCTATGCTCTGCAAATAATTAGCTAGTGTAGAAAATTTTTATTTTTTAATATATACAGAAATGGCTGTAGAAAAAATATATGTTATATTTAATAGTTTATAAAATTTTTGCTATAAATTGAAACCAATTTTTCAGTTCCGCTTGAAATACCCTATACAACATTGAGCTCCCTCAGCTGCGACGCAGGTCAGCTTTTTGTCAGTAGGAATAATGGATTGCTATTGTAATTGTTATAAATCATTATTTTTCGACTCTGTACTTTAGCAAAAGCAGGCAGTGTTTGAGTTTGGTTAAAAAAAATGAGTATACTACGTCTATAACTGTAAAAACTGATAGAAAGCCACGTTAAAATATATTTTTCAGCTCCGAAAAAAATTTAAAACGTTTTTAAAATCTTTATAAAATAAAATTTTCACATTAAATATCACCGAACAACTATGTATGTATATCTTTACAATGTATACTGTCGGGCGACAACATTTTAATTGATAACTACTTCTCTTTAACCTTAACCAAATTCAGACATATCGAATTTTAATTTATCTATAATATAAAATTTTTTTCAATATAGGATAACTATAGCTAAAAAAAAACTTTCAATTAATTTCTAATAAAATTTGCTTAAAATCCAACAATTATATCATACAAAATTAAGTTATCTTCTAAGAAAATTGTTTGCTATCGAAAATACTCAAAAATTTTCATACCTTTCACAACTACTACAGGGTCTTTAGTAGTCGGCGCGCTCTACTGTAGCCTGCTCAACCAGTTTTTAATTAGCTGCAGCCACAGAGAGCAAAGCTCCATGCAATTTGTGGCGCTCCAAGGTCACCCCGATTAGCCAACTGACCAAGTTGTGGAGTAATACGCTCCGTAGTAACTCTGTAACTCAGTAAGCTTACTCGCTACTAACTCCTAAGGCTGTGCGTCCAATTAAACAGCTGCGTGGCCCCCCTTAAAACAAACGTGACTCACGTAGTGCCCCGTCGGCTTGTCGGCCCGTCGCACAGTGCGCCCCTAACCTCCGCGCTGTCTGCTTCGCACCAGTCATCGCGTGCTGCCTGCGTGTACTAGAGAGAGAGAGCGCGTGCACTTGCTGTGCTTAATTAGACTGTCTCACTCGTGCAACTCACATTCAATCGCCTTCTCCTTTGGCCACGCGACAAAATGTTTGATTGTAACAAGTGGCCGCCGGTCTGAGTTTCAGTTTTAGTTTCAGTTTTTGATTTAGTTTCAGTCGAATCAGAGCGCCGACTCAGCAAATGCGCAATCAACATAAACAAAAAAAATTACAATTTGAAAAACAATTTAAATAACAGTTGTCAGCAGTTCTATTCTCATTCGAAAAGTTAAAGCTGTAGCATCTCTAAGTTTTGTGGACTTTCTTAAAGTCTATTCACGCCTGTTTAACTAAAGTGCACACTTTAAAGTAGAATCAACTTTTATAGCTGAAAATCTTCTCTTCAAAAATGGGCAATTCCAGTTCTATTTGTGCGGATCGCAATGCCGTAAGGAACTTTGATGAACATGGGTAAGAAAGAAGTGCAAGTGACAAAAAGCAAAACAAAGAAGTGACACTAAAAGCGAAGAGGGTTGTGCGTAAAGTTTGTCAAAGTGTGAACAGCATATAAAGCAGATTTTGTCCTGAGATAAATGCATAAAAAGGCGCTAAATACACAATATAAAATTTGAGTTTCAATTATAGAAAATTTAAAGAAATTTACTCACTTTTAAATTCGGGAAAATTAAAGATGTTGTTGAATATCTGAAAGAAAAAAGCATTTTAGAAAAATAATGTAGTAAGAGGAACGTATTATATATAAAAATATTTCCTATATTTTCAGCTATGTTTAAAAATTGCTATAAAAATAATTTCATAATCCAGTTCTAACATCCTGAAACAAATACAGTTGAATTTAAATTTCATGCTTACAAAAAATGTGGTGTGTTTTTTAGTGATTGTAAGTTATATGTTATGTATAAGAAAATGGTATTCCATATTTCTTTTAGAATTTTTCGAGGCTTAGCTGAAATCTTTCAGGCAAAATCTTACAAAAACTTAAAGCACAGCCCTCCAAAACAAGACACTATTTATAGTATAAATTTTATACGTTTATCCCACTATACTTGGAGTTTTTCTTAGTAAATATTGTTGATTATTGTCATTAGAGCGTACACTGAATCCCCATATTAAGTACATATCGTACACACATAATCCTTACCACTTTATGGCAATTAGAGATGGCTTAAATTAGAGATGGTAGTAGAACTGCAAGTACATTGGTTTGACCCTCTGCACTCAAGTACAAGGAGTTCACAAGTGTCACGCCCACTTAATGGACTAATACTTGAATTAAGCACACACACACATACTACTCCTACACACACACACAGACAGTTCTAGCATACATGCGTTTAATTAATGTTTAATGATGCGATTTACTAGCGTTTTATTAGCGATTTACGCGCGATTCAATGAAAGAAACGCCCATTTGCTGTTGTTTGGCTTTGTGGTGTGATACAATTGTATGAAATATATAAATTGTATGTGTCTATGAAAAGTTAACGATGAAAAAGCAATCATAAAATATATATATAGTTACCTTCTTTACCTTGATCGTGAAATCCTCAATAACAAAAAACAATATAGTAACCCATTAATATTTATGAAGGTTGTATGGACACTCACACACAGTTGTGTGTAGGTAATGTTCCAATTTATTGGCACACATTACTTTCAAATTTTAATGGCATTCGTTTAATGGACACATGTGGAACTCAGTTAATTGGGTTTAGTAAGCAGTTAAATCAGAGTTTTACTAATAGCTTAAGTAGTTATAGTTTAGCAGTTTATTAGGTTATATAGTAATTTAACTGATTTGCCAATTGTTTGCATGCACTATCATAATGTGTTTTCACTACAAACTGATTGAGTGCCTTCAAATCATACACTTCTTATCAGTTCAATATGCTATTGTCCCTTTTGCTTCTCTCGCCTCTCGCTCTCTCTCTCTCTCGCTCGCTCTCCACTATCACTATTCTATGCGAAGAAAAGCAAACATTGGAAAATACGGCAAAGCGTAATCGGGTAAAGAGAAGAAGCAGAATAAAGCCTCATAGACAAATCCCCATCAGTTTGCCATTCTCAGTTCATTCCGAGTGCTGAAGCGCTGTAGTCAAAATTTAATAGTGTTCAACTACGACCAACTATTATAAACATACATATATATATACAAATATATACTTACATAATCGGTTGCAAATCAGTCGACAAGTACTCAATATGTACCTCAGTCTGCGTTGCTTTTCAGCTTATAAGACCTTTGGACGGCTACAGAAGCTGTGAGTTAAACGTGATCTATATATTATATTGTTAGACAGTGGGCGTGGCACTTGGCTGATAAGCAGCAGACATATGGACGAGCCTCCGAACATCACCTGTTACCTCAACTGGCACTGATAATATTCCAAAACAAAACAATATGTACACAATTATAGTCAGTGTTGCCAATTTAGACTATTTATCGATAGATTTATATATGTATATGAAAACACAGAATTAAAAAACTTTAAGAGCTAGAACTTCTAAATTTGCTGTGTACGTTCATACTTCTATCTTAGGAGTTCTCTTTAAAAAGCTCTCACTGTCTAGCACCTATACTATTTTAGAACCCATTGTTAAAGAACTTTTCATTTAATTACATTCATATGAGTAGAAATAATAGAGGCACGCCTGCTTGCTTCATTCCGTTTTTATCTGAAAAATGTGCGGTGCTGTCATGACTTTACAGCAAATTTCATCACATCGCCAATAGTTCTAATAATTAAATTATTGCAAGTTCCCGGCATTCTCAAACACTTCCCAAACCAAGCAAACGTACTCACCCACACGCACTCTCTCTCTCACTTTGTCTCGCTTTACAGCACGCCGATTTATCCAACGGCCAATAATTCCCAGAGCCCTTCCAATGGCCAAATAACACCATGTCATCGGCAACAACAAAAAGAGAATGGTTATTACAAGACCACAATACCCGTTGGCGACAGTGGCAGTGGCGGGAGAGTAACTCACACTGCTCTCACTGTCAAACAGCTGACTTGTGCTCACGCGCACTTATCCAAGAGAGCGTTCAGCACCACAACAACAATAAGAATAATAATAATAACACGACAGCCGCACGACTCTCTCACACACATACACATGCATGCACGAGCAATTGTGACGATGGCAACGCTTGCGGCGCTGCCACTGCAAAGTGGCGCAGTAGTCGTGTGTGTAAAAATCATACGACTACAACGACAACAACACTCGAATACGAACTTTCGAATTTTGCAAAACTCACAACCGAAATCAGTACGGAACACGACGTTGACCAGGCAAGAGCAGCGGCAACGGAACCACAAATACTATCCTCGAACCACTGGCAGCAGCTACAACAGAGCCTGCACGACCTACACCATCATCAGCAGCAGCAGCAACCACTACAACAACAACAACGTAATTTCAGCACTATGAGTAATATGAATGATCAGCAGAGGGATCGCCTGGGTGTTTGGGGCGCCGGTGACAACGAGGTTTCCGGTAATCTCTCTGGATTGGATCGTATGTACCAGAAGCGCTATGCCAAGGTAAGTCTAAGCCGAAAGTCCTTAAATTTATTGTGGAAAAATACCAGCAGCGAACATACGACTCTTTGGGGTTGGTTTTTGGTCAAATACACACAGACAAACACACAACAGACACTCGCGTTAGCAACTTGTTAGATGTACTACACTGAGCACAAAAGTTTAGTTTTGGTTTTTTGATTCGACGATTAACAATCGATATTACACAATTGCTTTTATAATATCATTAGCCCTTCAAGTGAAAAAACTGTTTTTACTAAATTGACTTTCCCATTAGTTTTGCCAACTGTCAGTTGCTATTTTTATGTCAGTGCCTTAAAAAAAACCAAACTCATAAATAATAAAAAAAATAGCTGTTAAACATCAAAGGCAGCTGACAATTTTCAAAAATACAGAAAATAAAGAAATACAAATTGTACGCTGCCGGTTTTTCGTTGACCTTTAGATGACATAGCCATAGAATTGTTCACACGCGCCGTTCTGGAAGACCAAAGCTCATGACGTTGCTGCTTTTCAATTCGGCATAGAAAATCAATAAACAAAAAAAAAAGAAACACTATAATAAATTACTTTGGTAATTAATTTGACTCAAAGCAGTTTGATTGATTAAATTAATAAAGTGTAGCTATCGATAAAATGTGCTAAAATTTCAAGTTCAATGCCAATTTTACAGCTGCGGTTTGGCCACATACCATATTTTGTTTTCTGTTTGCTCTTTCAATCAATTCCTTTTGTTGTTTTTCCATTTCATGCAGTTTGCTTGCACTCTTTGAGAGCCAATTTGACACTCAGAGAGAGCAGACAAGCAAATGAGCTAATGATGCTGCAAGAGCGCCAAACAAAAGAGAGAGCGGCAGAGAGCGAGCGCGTAGTTAGGGGTTGAGTTGCTGCTTCCATATCAACTTTTGGATATTCTATATGATTTTATGTTGAATAAGTTCAGTGTCTATTAATAGATTATCTATCAAGTTAGCTAACATTCAAGGGCCCTTCTATTCACTCTCTCTTAAAAACCCTATATATACACTTGGATACTATTCGAACTCTATACTATATAGACTGCATATATGGTATATAAATGTTTATAATGCCCATGCAAAGCAATTCTGCTCTCTTACACAATGGAAAGTTTTTTTTTTTCGCCATTCTTATCGCATTCGAATTCGTTTCCCCAATCGTCAAAAACTGACCTACATTAAGGCATCAAACACATAAAGTACAAATTATTTGCCCAGTCAGTTAGAATAGCAGACTATATAGTATACAAGAACAAAAAAAAAAGGTGATAGACAAGTCATTAGCATATTTGCTTTGCTTATCTCTGCGTGTTGTTGTCATTTATCGCTCTGGGAAATTAAACTAACAAGTTTCTATACTCTATAACATAGCTGATATGCTAAAGGTAGTTTATCTAGCGTATAATTAAAATATTCTTATAGGGTAGTATATAAATTTGTTAAAAATGACCTCATGATAAATTTCAAAAACGCTATAAATTATCGATCAGATTTATATAGTATTTCCTAAGAAAATTATATCACGCCACACAATTTAAGCATTAATTGTTCTAAGTAAAATGAATAGAGATTAATTTTGCAAACGCATTGTATACCTGGAACTTAAATCTTTAATTTGGCATAGCAATAAAAAATGTACAAAAAAAGTTATACTAATCTTTGTTGAAAAAGAAAATAGGCATCTCTAATACCATAAATTATATAGATAATGCAAAGATTTTATAGATTACAGAAAACGAACATTGTATAGTATTCCTTATCGTTATTTGGAAAATACTTAAACATTTATATGGTATTACATGTTTTATATATTATATTATATAAAGAATTATATATCTTCATTTAAAAAACGCTAAACTATTGCAGTTTTGAGTTTTCGCATATTGCGTTTTTCAGAAATCTATATCAAATAACTGGCATTAGAATAAGCAATCAAATTGAAAACAAATGTTTAATCTAAAGAAACCCGTTTTGTTTCTCAAACTTACCTTCTAAATATTATAAGTACCTGTTCCCTTGAACTGACGACCCCCTAACCTTTAGCCTTTTCCAAATACTCTGCAAGTCTCCCACTAAAAAGACCTTTCACCTCTAGCAGCGGAAACAATTTGTAAGAAATGACAGTGTCTTTTGTCGTCTGCTTTCGTCATCGCAAAAGCCCAGGTTTCCCAAAGTCTTGATTGCCGCTAAACGCCGACGGCAACAACTTGATAATGATGGTGATTATAATGCTGGTGATTATAGTGCTGGTGATTATAATGATCGACATGTCGTTGTGCCAGACACCGCAAACATCGGCTGAGCGAACTATTCATATTTGATTTTATATATATATTGTTTGCAATTTAGTATGCGTAATATATATTTGCTTGACATATTACGTATACGCTGTGTGATACTTCGGTGTAGTTGTGAGTAGGTGAGTGTTTTGTTTTGTTTTGTTTCGCGGAGGCAGTAACTGTAGCTACACACAGTTATATAGAAGCTGTTGCCAAGCCAAAAGCGATCTCCTTATCGTGCAACGCGCCATTTCAATGTCAATGGTGTCGTTTTCAACGATGTCGCACTTGAATTTCACCAGTTCCCCATCGATGACGTAGCACAAACAAATACAATATCGTTTAGCCTATCAGCTAAGTATTGCCGCTGCTTAAGTCAATGGACGTGCCCCATTTGTGTGCTCGATTTCTGATTCAATTAAGGCTTTTAAAACAGCCATTTCTTAAGTCAATTCGCACAACACACGCACTTCACACATGATTCTTGACTACTTTCGGCAATTGTTTTAAATTGTTTCAACATTTGATTAGATTAAACTAGAATTTGAATAAATTGTGTTGTCATAAAACTGAGGAATTTTTTTTTTTTTGTCAACAGCATGAGTTGGCTAAAATGAAATTTCCCCAAAAACCTGCTTGTGACGCACTTGATTTAGCCTCTAAATTTAGCCTGTGGATCATCAGCAATTTATGAAATTTAGCAGCATATTAGCATAACAATCAAAACTTGAACTGTGCTTTAGTCTATAGAATTGTACACAAATTCACATACTTGTTAGCTGTTTTTGCAGTTTTTTAATTGTTTGTTTTTAGTAATGTCACGATCAGTTGTCAGGAATGCAGTTAAAACTTGAGCTGCTTCTGCCTTATAGCGTACAAATCAGCAAGTACCTGCTTCAAAAGGTTTTTTTATTGTAGAGGATGTTGCATAATTATGGCAAGCACTGTTTTTGCATTGGTAACACCCACAACAGTTACGTGTAGTAATAGCATAATAGCCTCAAAAATTACACCAAATCTAATGCTAACACTTTCAAAAACTTGCAAATCATGCTAAACATACATATAGTATTTAGTAGCAGCGTATCGGGGCCAGAGTTGAGTCAGCATCAAAATCGACTTTCAAATTGTCTGTCCCAATGTCGGTACGTAATCTCTCACATATACGTATGTACGTTAAATCTATAGCTACAGTTTCGGATTTGACTTTGAACTTCAAAACATAACGCCACTGATCTGTCTGATTTTGGGCTAAGGTGTGCGCTTTTAAGGTCAGCTATATAGGCGATATGCATATATATAATGTAGATTGTCAGATCACGCTAGTTTCCCTAGACAGTTTGTCTTTGGGCGCGTGGCGTCTACTAGTTGATAGCTCAATGATAAGTAATGACCGAAAAGTCAAATAGGTTATGCTATGATAGACATGGAATTTATACTAATAGACACTGAGGTGGCAAGAAGTACAAAGGTTTATATTTGATTCGTCAAGGTGTATATAAAATATATGTATATATGCTAGATCAGCTTTAGCTATCAGATATTAGCTACTTTTAAAGCTGGCATATGGGCATCTGTATTCGGTTCTTATATTTATTCTTCAACAACAACATTTCTATATTCCTTACAAATTTCAAGAAGTAACGGCCTGAGCACTGTGAGCTTTTTGAGCCCTTTAGTGTCTTAAATTTATTTTGGCACTCTTCAAACTTATAAGTCAGTACCTTTAGACTTAAAACTATATAAATGGTTCTACCCAGCCAGCATTTTCGGATATTTCTGATCATATTCGAGTATTTTTCTACTCCTTACAGTTGCGATAGACTCGAATACGATTAGAAATTTAATAAAATGCTTGCAGGGTACTTTTATTCAATACAAACTTTTCAAAGTAACGGTACAAACACTGTGAGCATGTTGAGCCACTATGTGCCCTGAGCTAGCTTAAACCTATTTTGAAACTCTTTTGACCTTAAAGTGGGCACCTTAATTCTACAAATTCAATTTCCTTATCCAGCTACAGTTAATACGAAGTTCAAAAACTAACGGCTCGAGCACTGTGAGCATGTTGAGCCACTACGCGTAAAAACCCTTCATAACACTTCGTTCCCTCTATAAAACTTTAATCCTACTTTTAAACAATGCTAATTTCAGTCCTCTTCTATTTTAGGGTCTAGCTTTCACCCGTGAGGAGCGTCAAGTTCTGGGCATCCATGGACTTTTGCCCTATGCCGTACGCACCACTGATGAGCAGGTGGCCCACTGTCATGCCCTGCTTAATCGGCTGGAGAATGATCTGGACAAGTATATGTATCTGATGGGTTTGTCGGAACGAAATGAGCGTCTGTTCTACAAGGTGCTTAGCTCGGACATTGCCAGCATGATGCCGCTGGTGTATACACCCACCGTGGGATTGGCCTGCGAGAGGTTCAGTCTGGTGTTCCTGAGGCCCAAGGGTTTGTTTATCACCATCAAGGATAAGGGACATGTTTACGATGTGCTTAAGAATTGGCCGGAGACGGACATACGTGCGATTGTGGTGACCGATGGTGAACGCATCTTGGGACTGGGTGATCTTGGCGCCAATGGCATGGGTATTCCCGTGGGCAAGTTGTCACTGTATACCGCATTGGCGGGCATTAAGCCACATCAGTGTCTGCCCATCACCTTGGATGTGGGCACCAATACAAAATCCTTGCTGGAGGATCCACTGTACATTGGTGTGCGAGAGAAACGTGTTACTGGTGAATTGTACGATGAATTCGTTGACGAATTCATGACCTCCTGTGTGCGTCGCTTTGGCCAGAATGTGCTCATCCAGTTTGAGGACTTTGGCAACTCGAATGCCTTCCGTCTGCTGTCCACGTATCGTGATCGCTACTGCACTTTCAATGATGATATTCAGGGCACCGCATCTGTGGCTGTGGCTGGTCTATTGGCTTCGCTGAAGATCAAGAAGACGCTGCTGAAGGACAATGTGCTGCTGTTTCTTGGTGCTGGCGAGGCTGCTCTGGGCATTGCCACTCTCTGCACCATGGCCATGAAGGCGGAGGGATTAAGCGATGAGGAGGCCAAGGCACGCATCTGGATGGTGGACAGGTTGGTTTCTACAGTGCTGATTACTTAAGGGGTATCTAACAATTTGCCTTCTTACCTATTTAGCCGTGGTGTAATTGTGCGTGATCGTCCCAAGGGTGGTCTAACCGAGCACAAGATGCATTTCGCTCAGGTGCATGAACCCATTGATACTCTAATGGAGGCTGTGGCCAAGGTGCGTCCCAATGTGCTGATTGGTGCCTCTGCCCAGGGCGGTGCCTTCACCCCTGAGATCCTAGAGCTGATGGCCGACATCAATGAGACGCCCATCATATTTGCGTTGTCGAATCCCACCAGCAAGGCTGAGTGCACCGCCGAGGATGCATACACTCACACCAGAGGCAAGTGCATCTTCGCCTCCGGTTCTCCCTTTGCCCCAGTCACCTACAATGGACAGAAGTTCTATCCGGGTCAGGGCAACAACTCGTACATCTTTCCCGGTGTCGCTCTGGGCGTTCTCTGCGCCGGCATGTTGACCATTCCGGAGGAGGTCTTCCTCATTTCAGCTCAGTGTCTGGCCGAAATGGTGTCCAAGGAGGATCTGGACAAGGGCAGCCTTTATCCGCCACTCAACACCATTGTCAACTGCTCCTTAACCATTGCCGAGAAGATCATGAAGTATGCCTATGAGAACAAAATGGCCACCATCTTTCCGGAACCAGCCAACAAGTTGGCCTTCATCAAGGCCCAGATGTACGATCTCGACTATCCGCGTGCCTTACCCGTCACCTATCCCGTGTAAATCGCTAACACACATCTCCGTCTTTAACTTTTGCCGTACTTTCGGATAGTAACAACAACAACAACATATGTTATTTATTTTTATAAAATCGCACATACCATAAAATATCTTATCCTATTATACTCGTTGCACCCATGGATCTAAATGTGTAGCAAAAATATTGGTAAATGTCTATGAATGTTGATGATATATATATGTGTATATGAATATGTACATATGTACATTTGTAAATGGGATATTAATACGCTAGTTATCTGTATGTACTAAAACACAAATTCTATGTAATCGTGTATACAAACTATGATAAGTACCTAAATATAATAATAAACATAATCTAAAAACAAGAATACCCGTTTTGAATAAGCTAATTAAGTTCTCTGAACAGTTTTCGGCTAATCGTTTGTAGTATTACAACTTTATATTATAGCAGTTCGGAGGAACTTTTATCAGCATTACGTTCTGGTAAATGTATGTTGTATAAAAATGATTAAGATAGTTTATGTATGAGTAATATTTTGTATACTCATATTTCATATGCTTATGTAGTAGTTGAGGGAATATAGAATATTATTAAATTTATTTTTTATTAAGCTAGATCGATCAACAAAAAAGTTGTTCTCTTCAAGGTGATAAAGTATTCCTAGGAATAGAGCCGGTTGGTTCATAGCAAGGTGATTTTAATATATGTACTAGTGCAGTGTAAAATTCGAACCATCGATGGGAGTATGCTTCGATAGAGTATGCTCAGCAACTTGATCTGGTTAGTGAATACATATTGGATTTAGTTTTTGGATTTAATTAGCTGTATTAAGTATTGAATTTAACATAAATAAAGCTAAACAACTATCGATGCAGTATAATAGTACTATTAGTAATATATTCGATAGTTTTTAATAACTTAGCTAAATAATTATTTACCAAAATTAACAGTAAAGTAAAGAATATATGTATTTTTAGATCAGGGTACATAAACTATGTTTGCTAACTTTAGATTTGATACGCGTAGAATTTACTTACGGGATGAGACTATCGTAGACTATCGATGGTTTGAAAAATTATCGTGAATCAATAGGACCGACTAACAATTGTACTCAACCTCTACAATATACCTCTACAGGGTGTATTAATCGTTTTATTAGTTCTATTAAGAAACTCTAAAGTATTTTTATAAAGCGTGTTTATCGATAGTCAGTATTTTAAGCAGTAGAAATATTTTTGTCGTGTACATAAACGAAGTTTTAAGCGGTCTTGAGAAACGTAAATAATCTGTAGGCCATTTTCATAATCTGAAAAAAAGAGAAATAATAATAAATAATTGTTATCAATCGAAAGAAGCTAACTCACATTGGTGAAATGCGACATGTTGAGCTCCATTAAGCCCCAAGCATTTAGGCTCTTGATGCACTGAGTGTATTTTAGCCACATTAATACCAATTTGCGATTCTTGCAGTCGCACAGATACCAAGTTTGATTGTACAGAGTCTCATTCAACTTTGAAGACTGGAAATACCAATTTAGTATGGGAGTTTTAATATAATATAATATATACCAAAACTTACGGCTGCTTCCAGCTGAGCTCCTCGCAGACAAATCTCAAAGGTAAAAGCGATGAGGAGCACAGTGGGACTTAGGTATTTTAAGATCGTTAGCAGATCGTCTGTCTCCGTCAAAAGATACAGATGAAAGCATATAGTTGTGGCTGCCATACAATCAGAAATCAAAATTAAAGTGCTGAATATCTTGTTGAATTGATCGCAAAGTGAATTGAGATACTGATGACGCTGCATCAGTAGACGCAACTGCTGATATAGCCTAGTATTATCCTCTGATGTCCAGTTGAGCTGCTCCACGCCCCGGCACAAGGCATTTAGATGCATTATGATGTGGCCATGCATTGTGGCAAACAAAGTGTCACTGGAGGCAAAGTACGAGACGCCGCTGACAGAGGCCAAAACATCATAGAACCAGGTGAATGGATAGAGCCTGTGACTCTCACGCAGGCCCAAGGGTATCCAGCCACCAAGCAGTGTCTGTTGAAACGTTATGGGTCCCTGGAGATTCCTGGTAAATACGTACACAACGACCGGCATCAGGCAATATCCACTAACGGCAGCAGTTAGTAAAAAAGTTACAATTTTATGCCGCATCACTGCCTCCCTGTACACCTGGGGCACTTGGAGGGCCTTTTGTGCGGCCAACTCATGTGGAAATTCACGATCCAAGATGTTCAGAAATCTCATAATAGCGTGTCGCTTCAAATAAATAAACACTCCACGAACTGTAAAATATGAACCTATGGTTAGCACGGGTAGATGACCATTGTTAGTCCAATCCTCATGAAATGATTCATAGATGGCCGCAAAAGTGCTCGTGAAAAAGCAAATATGCAATAAGAATGTCATATGGAATATAAAAGTTGACTTATAAACCAATTGTCCCAACTTATCACGGCGAAATTGAAAGTGCAGCATGCGGAATATTTTCTGAAAGATTTTGAACATCAAGAACTGTTCAAATTTAACGGGCTCCTCCATTACGTCCATGGCTCGATTTGTATCCTTTCAAGTTTTAAATGTAACTGTACAATGGTGTTGCAGGAGCCGACTTTATAGGCAAATTCAAGTGGTTAATTAAAGCCAATCTGCGGCTATAATTGCTTTCGAATTGCACAAGAATGACTTAATTATATTGCAATACACTTAATTAGCGGCTTACTTGGTTATTCGTAATCAATATAGTTAATTACTTAAGAAATAATTTCATGTACTTACTACGAAAAGCTTCATTTAAAACTAAAAAGTATAGAAAAATTTTATAACTCAAATTAAAGCCTTTCAATTATCTCTATTTTAAACCGTTTCAATTTAATTTAGTTTGCTTTGTCAAACAATAAAGAAAACTAAGCAAACATTTAAGTGCACATTCCCCAAACAATTCCTAAAACAATTTCAAAATTTCTTCGTTTTTAAAGCCGTCCTCCGTTTGTTATCGATAATGTACTCAACATTGCGTTAACATTGCTCTTTACGCGTTATGTACTCACTTGTGCGCTCACATTTGTTTTGGTTTCACACATCGTGTGCAGACCGCTGTATGCTGTATGTTAGAGCGTGATAGCATAATTAAAACCAAGAAACTTCCACGGTCCTCATTGCAGCCCTGGTAATTCTATATGCAGAACGTAAATATTGTTAAAAGAGAGTGAGAGACTGCACATAAAACACGGCAATTGTAGTGAAAAACAGTTGCACAATAAATGGATAGGTTAAAGGTAAGTCTGAATAGTATAATTAACAATACTCCTATATCCAATTCATGTTTAACTTTGCAGCAGAGTTTCGGGCGACATCAACTGGCCGATGAGCTCAAGCAAAAGCAGGTGAGTTTCATCACTCTCGTGTTCGATGCGTGTGTGAAAAGCAATTAAAAACCATACAACACCATAATAGGCCATAACGGATCAGTTGCTGCAACGCATACTCTACTCGAAGCGTCTGCTGGTGGATCACGTGGAGGCGCTGGAACAATGCATGCAACAGTGTCCGACAGCTAACGGAGCCGGTCGGCAGCTGCTGACCACACGGAATGCCTGTCTGCTGCTGGGCAGCACCATGTTGGAGCATCTGTTAACGCCGCGTGGCTTGCGGCTGACGCTGCTGCCCGCCGTGTTGCTGAGCAGCACATTTGGCGCACTGTGTGCGGTGAAGAGTGTGTTTGTGTGCCGCAATAAGATGGTGGTGCGCAAACTGGAGGAGCTAGTGAAGACCATTGATGAGTTTGGCAATTGCATTAGAAGGAATATGACCTACTTTCAGGAGATTATTATTATGAAGCAGGCGGAGCTCATCGAGTAAGTGCAGCAGTTGCTTAACCAAAAGGGTAATCAAGCTTAGATTCTTATGTCTGCCACAGATCACGTCAGATAGAAAGAGCCTGGGATTGCATAACGGCAGCCAAGGAGGTAACCGAGATACTGTATGATGCCACACGTAAACTGGAAGCGGACTATCCGCTGCCATCCAAATACGGTCCCTACTATGCGCCCATGGAGGAGCTGCGCGACTGCGAGTATTTTAAGAACAATGTCACAGACTACAGTCCCAAGCACATCAAGGTTTGAGCGACTGCTAATGTTGCACTATCCTCATTGCTAATGCTTTCTAATCCTTTTAGGATTTCCACAACATATTTGCATATGTGCAATCGCAGTATTTGCTGCGCTTGGCGCTTTCAATTATGACGCTACCCTCGATTTCGCAGCTAAGCGATGATCTGGTAAAGATTGACAGTCTGGTGCGACAGCTGGTGCAGGAGGAGGAGCAGCACTTTAAAAATCTGGGTCTGGCCATGCAGAACAAGAAGCAACTAGAGTTGGATCAGCTGCATGCCGCCAAAGTGCAACAGCAGCAAACTGGCCCCATTGCCACACTGCAGCATTCGTCGTTGAAGCTCAGTGCCTGCATGGTGGCCGTGGCTGGTGAGTGCCAGGCTTTGGATGTGACGTTGCAGCAGCTGACGTTGACAGAGGCAGCGCATAAGAGCGATGCCAAGCATCTGGTGGCTGTGGCCAATAATATGCGTGGCATTGAGAATGCTCTCGCGGTCTGCTGTGATGACTTTCAGCGCCTGATGCTGGTGTACAACAAGTTTCTGCATAGCAAATTGAATTTGGATGCCGATACGCCGAGCACTAGCAATGCTCCGGTCAAGCAGCAGCAGCAGGATGAATTCCCCGAGAGCATATTGCGTGTGGAGTTCTCACAGAATCCCGGCGAGCCACAGCAGTGCGATGATTTCTATGCGTACATGTACGATGAGCAGGAGGCGCAACAGTATGAGGACGAGCAACAGGCACCGTATCCCACACCCGAAAAGGAACTGCTCAACTTTGAGAAGCGCATTACCAAGGGGAAATTCAAGCCGGTGCTTAGGCAGCTCAAGGATCGCATTGATCCCATACGGCAGGTGATGCTGGAGAAGGAACGCGAAGTGCTCACCGCCAAGGGCATCAATGTGGATGAACTCTTTGGCAAAATGGAGCAAATGGAACAACAGCAGCAGCAGGAGCAACAGCAGGATAATCGCCTAACCGCTGAGCAAAGCGACTACGATGGTGGCTCCGATTCCGAATCCGATTCGGCAGATGAGGCCTACAAGCGTCGCAGCAAACAGATCAAGGAACGCGATAACTTTGCCGAAATGCGACAATTTCTGGCCCAGAAGCAGGCTGTAAATCTGTTCAAACTGGACGCCCAAATGCCCAGACCGACGCCAGCCATCAATGAGGAGCTGCTGGAGAGCGAATGTTAGATTTGTTTACCCACCCACCCAAACATCCAACCATTCAACCAACTCATAGCAATCACATTATTACTCACTCTATCTCTCGGCGTTTCATTATTTTATCTATAACACATTTATCAGATAAGAAAACACAGCTGCGCACCAAGCGACAACAACAACAGCAACAACAAGAACAACAACAACAAATTCTGCAATCATTTGTCATAAAGTGCGTTCTGTTTTTGTTCCTACCAGTTACAATATATACATGAATACATACTTAACTTAATTATTTCTGTTGCCATCTTTTATAAATGGCAAATTAACATACTTATTTATGTGCATTGTTATATACATACATATAGAAACAATGGCGGAAGCTTTATGAATCACACCCCCATAACAAAATAAACTCTTCTCAAACCTTGTACTGTAAATTGTTGATGGATTACGTTTTTGGGTTTCTGATTAATTACTAATCTACAGATTTTTTTAGAGAATCGTGGCAATTGTAACATGTGTATATATAATATATTTTTGATTTATTAGCCAGATATACAAATTTTATGTAGCTTGTCCGAAAGAACTTATAGTTCTGTTCGACTTGGCTATAGGATAAATTTAGCTACACATGTGAAAATATTGTGTGTTACTTATAAAAAAACGATCGAAAAATATGCAGTTTCTATTTAACTTTCGTTAAAATTTAACCCCTATATCATTTAGCTACCATAGCTACCATTAAATTTGAGAAAATGATTTGGTTTTTTCATCCTAAATCATATATAAAGAATATATAGCTTCATGATATGGTAGTTCAATCATAACTTAATTTAGCTAGCTGTATTTGAAGAGTTATATTCTGTTAGCATAAAAATTTTACCAATAGTCAACTAACTGATTAGCTTTATTATATGTTATACTTGAACCTTAATTACCCAAAACAATTAAGACTCATTTAAGGATCATATATTTTGAAAAGCAAAGCTTAAGATCGACCCAACTGTAGGTAACTCAATGAAATTGAGCAAATTACGATACCAGAGGCTTTAAATATCATAAAATTATTGAAAAACTTTTCAACTTATAAATTTTTTAATGGAAATACAATATTTTTAGAGTAAAAATTAGATGTTGTTTTTTTTCGGTCTAAACAAAGTTGATCTACCTTAAGCAATTTCAAAAATCAATATTATTAAACTAAATCTCGCAGAAAGTGCTATGAAATTAAACTAAAAGTGAAACACTTTCGTGTCTATAATATACTATAATGTCTCAGAAGATACCAGGGCAGATAGTCGTTAAGTTTTGACTAGGTATTTCGAAAAGCTATAAAGTTTATCTCTCAACCAAAATAACACAAAAATCTTTAGTATATAAAAAGAATTCAGTCCCACATTTCAACTCCAGCTCGAACCTCTTTACGTTTCTGCTGAGCGACGATCAGTGTGTAAACTTTTTAAAAATCAGATGTTTGTGATAAAAAAAATGCCGTTTATTTGACATTAACTATAGACTATCGGAACTTAAGTACAATACAAAACAGCAATGGCAACACTAGACACTAAGGATGTGGTGGCAGGAATCCTCCATGCTCCGGGGGATTCAATTATGTACAAAGTCTTTTTCTTTCGTGGACATCTTTGGCGGAGACGGAAACGTTTGGCAAACCGGAAACGGAACCGTATCAAGCATTCGGAGCACCTGTTGTGCCAGCGGAAGCTGCTGCAGCGGCGGAGGCAGCAGCATTGTTAAACTTGCTGGTCACCGATACGGGCTGCAGCTGGGAGAAGGCGGATAGATTGCTGCCACGGACACTGGTGTAGCGTATGGGTTGCACGCCGTAGTCGTTGCCCTTGAGACGACGTCGTACACAGACGACAATGAAACCGATGACCAGACCGGCCACCACCACCACGCTGGCAATGATGACGGTGAGGATTATGTAGCGACGGCGTAGAAAGCGAGGTGGATCTTCCTGTACAGCGCGATACTTCTTGGGTATGACCATTTTGCAGACCTGCTCGGCAGTCATGTTGGTCAGCGGTGCTCCGGCCAGCACATAGGGTATATCGCAGCGTGGCACAACCGCCACGGATTGCAGCACACGAGGTGCGCCTGCGAGTTCCAGAATCCGGAACAGTTCGCAGCTGCAGTTCCAGGGATTGCCGGCAATGGACATGCTACGTAGACGTGGCCAAACGGAGGAGTTGCTCTGCACATTGAGCTGCAGATCGGCTATGGCATTCTGGGAGATGTCCAGCTGTGTCAGATTACGGCTGCCCAGCAGATCAACTAACTCCAGACGATTCAGCTGATAATTGCGGGCACAGTCCAGATGCTCCAAGGCCGGCAGCTGCAAGGCGCCCAGTTCTATGCTGCTCAGCATTGTCATTTCACTGATGTTCAAACGACGCAGTACATCCAAGTGCTGCAAGCTGTGTGCCTCGATTTTGTTCAAGGGATTTCTGGCCAGGCTCAGCTGCTGCAGGGACTGGCTGAGCTGCTGTAAGCCCTTGGGAACCGTTTCAAACTCATTGCCTGAAATGTCCAACACATGCAGATTTCGCAGCGGGGCAAAGAGTTCGGCGGGCAAGGACTTCAGGCCATTGTAGGAGAGATCCAATCGCTGCAGATTGACAATGGATGCCAATGAAGCCGTCGTCGCTGCATCGAGTACACTGAGCCGATTATAGGCCAACGATAACTTCTTTAGCTGCGGCGTGTGCTCGAACAGTTTGCGATCGAGTCGAGTTATGCGATTGTGACTGAGATCGAGATCCTTGAGAGCAATCGGTTCGTACTTGGTGCTGTTGAAGGGACCACGAAACAGATCCGGTTTCAGTGCATCATCTGTTATTTCATTCCAACTCAGATACAATCCCACCACATTGGGCACATCCATGAACAGCGGCGCCTGCAACTGCTGAATGCCACAGTGGCGGCACGAGAAGGTCACCTCTGCCGTTGTCGCAGGCAGTTGTTGCAACAATTTAATCTTATTGCCCGAATACGAGGCCACAATTTCAGTGCCTGTATGCTTGGTGCCAAACTCTGCTGGCCAACGGGCCAGAATGTGCTCAAAGTTCTTGGTAAGACAGTTGAGTTGGTAATGGACGCCTTGGTTACTGTCCGGGCTGGCCAGACATTCGCAGGTCCTGCAAATGTCCGTCACCGACTGATACGGTATCTCCTCGCCCTGTGCCCTTGCCACGCCCACAATGAGTAAGAGAGGCAGCAGCAGCTGAAAATAAAGCAGCCAAGAAACCATAAAACATCAGATTCAATATCTATATATATATAACATAATTAGGAAATTAAATACTACTTTGCTCTGCTCAGTGGCTTCCCCTTTTAGTTCAGAGCTAGAATTGCATAAATTCTTCATCTTATTTCAATACAAAAAAGTTAACTTTGATGAAAAAAAAAATAGTATTGGAATATGTCCTTAAATGTTGTAATTAAAGCTTAATTTCATTATTATCTGGTCTTTATTAAAAGGCAAATATCTGCTATTAAACTAGCCTGCATTCCTTTGACACTGATTTCCTTCTTAACATTGTAAGAAAATGCTAATAAAAAGGTAAATTTTGATTCAGCAAACTTTTAAATTTGTACAATAGTTGTAGACTAGTATTTGAATATGTCCTTAAAATTTCCTAATGATAGCTTAATAAACACAGTAGTTCTTTAAGATACAATATTAAGATAAGCATATAGTAAAACTTTCTACCAGCAGCTGCCTCTGCGTATGAACTTCTGGAACTTGGAAACTATCAGACCTAAAACATTACGAAAATTTGGTTACCGCGCTCCTACATATATGGTGATCAAGTTAATTTATATTCTTAATTATATTCTTCTTTTATAATTAATTTTGCTCATTATTATATGAACACTACATAAATGTTATATGTTATGTTTGAGGCAAACCCCATTAATATTGGGTTATACAGACGTGCATATGGCTTTAAGTGGCGTGGCATCGGAAACCACAAAATAAACTTGATCTGCAACTCTTGCTATTATAATTTCTGATATAGCGACTTTTATACCGACGGACAAAAGGACAGACAGGCAACCTTTTACACAAATCTATTACCCCATTTGTCTTTTTGACTGTCTCTCAATCCTTTTAACAAATACTCCGTAATAAACTTGAAAAATATATGTGTGATATACATATGAAAGTCTCAGCAGAGGGTATCTTAAAGTTGGTAAAAGCTGTAGACATTTCGTATTGCCGTTAAGTTTACGACATAAACACAGATAACAGAGGATGAATTTCATATGAAGCAAATGATTAAATGTCTTAAAAGTTAAATTTAAGAAATTTAACAAACAAGATTTTTAAATGCAAAAAATGTTATTTAGCACTTTCATGAGCTCTCAACGGAGTTTTATTTTATTCTTCGAGGCCTTTAAAATATATCATTAGGGTTTACTGTATTGAAAACTTTCCTTCTCTATGAACGCAGCTAACAACAAACAAGAAAGAAAATGTCAGTCGGGCATGCCGACCGTGTAATACCCTCTGAGCTTCGTTTCAAATTATATGAGTTCGATTTTGCACTGACTTACAAGCAGGATGCTATGGCATCCAATAACATCTATGATGGCATTTTATTTATATTGCAAATAGCAGACCTGCATGCACAAAATTGGTGTCCCTAGGTATTATAGTTACCGAGATATTCGCAAAAAACCTGCATTTTTTCCTAGGTATGTCCTGATCAAGAATATATGTACTTTATGGGGCTGCCACGCCTCCTTCTGCCTGTTACATACTTCTGAATATACCCCTCATAGGGTATAAAAAGAACACATGGGAAAGCAGTAAGATACCATCTGGGTACTATAACTATGTATATAGAATCTAAGTTCAGGGTATCACCCTGTCGTGCCTACTCGTCTAAAGCTATCTTACTTATCTTTGAATTATCTGTATAATGCGTCATCATAAAAAGGAAAATTGTACCGAAAAATAGCTTCATTAGCCAAAAGTTTTATATCACAGATTAATTATATTATATCACTAAAGCTAAAAGTTTTTTTTTTTAATTTATTCGAAATGATTTCGTTACACAAATATATAAAATAGTTTCTTAACATTAATAAATTTCAGTTTACTGAAATTTTGTTTCTTTCATAAAAAGGTTTCCCTAACTGTAACTATATACAATGTATAGCTATTATATGTCTGTACATAGTATATGTATGTATATATGTAGCATGTACTTATTGATATGCCTATACTATTTAGGTGACCCCAACGAAAAACAATTTCAGATAAGATAAGGACAACGTTCGAAACTTGAGTTGCTTTTATTAACTTACCAACAACAAAAATTTGTGCTTCATATTTGTGTTTTGTGTGTGTATATTTTTGGTTTTCTTTTGTACACGTAGTCTTGTGGTATTATTGTTGACTGTAGCTGGTTTTTAATTTCTTTTTATCATATATCAATTACTATTAAAAAAAATGCACAAAGCACTTGCAGTATTTAATTACGTGCACTGCTTGAATTGCAGTCGAGTTGTTCTTTAAAACTGAACACGAGCACGAAGGCAGACGAAACGAACAAACACCTTTTCCGATGTAGAACTGAAACCAAACTAATGAATCAAACCGCAAAAAACGCTGTTGCTCTTTCGTTATTTGTTTTGATTAGATATCAGCTGAGAGAGCGGGTGTTCTTTCACTCTCTCACGCGCTCTCATGCACGCTCACTTTCGCTCTCTTTGAACCTTTGCAGAACCGTTGCAGAAGTACAGTGGTTTAGCTTATATGAAAAATGAATTAGTTTTGAATCATCAGCATATTTTACATTTCTTCTGCAAGGTCGTTGCTTTTTTAATGTTTGTATCTACGCTTGACAGCCAGCTGCAGACTGTCTTTTTAAATTCTATTGCAGCTGTGATAAGATAAACACACACCACACGAGAGAGATCGAGAGTGAACAAAAGAGAGAGAGAGAGAGAGAGAGAGAGAGCGCAATTGGAATAGCGGAAATCATTTAAGCAGTGACGACAGTTTGGCCTCTCCAATTAGACCGTGGAGGCAATTGCAAGACAAGAACCAAATAAGAACCATGTGTCATTCGGTTCCATTGAACTTTGCGCTTTCTTCACTTTAGCGCACATCTGGAACACAAACACTCACACACATACATCCAAAGAGACAAATTGAGTTGTTGCAAACTGATGCTGCTGCACAACGAAAGCAAGAGCTAGAGCGAGAGGGAGACGCGCAAACACAAACAAATGTTTGTGGCTCCAAGTCAAGTGGAAATTGGTTGCATAAACATTGACAGCGTCATACTGTGTATTCACAATTGAATTGCCTATTGCTGGACACACATTTGTGACTCATCAATGTTTTTTTATGTTATGTTTTAATTTCAAATTCAAATTGTTCATCTTTTTTTTTGAAGTGTTCCCTCTCTGCACGCGATCAACGAGACACACACACACACACACACACATGCTTTTGCCATTCAACTTGCAAATGAAACTCGTTTTGTTTTTTTGTTATTGCACTTTTGCAGCTGCCGCTGCCATGAATGTTCCTGTTCATTCTTGTCTTAAATCAAACTCGAATACGCGACTGAAAGCGAAAACGAAACGCAATACAAAGCAATACACAGCAGCAGCGGATTGTTGTTTGTTACCTGCCTGTTGCTCAAATTCAACTGAAACTGGAAATCGTTGTGGCAGCCACAGCAGCCGCAAGCTGGAAATCGATTCCTGTACCCGTTCCCACCACAAGCTGTATGCCCCCCAGCTCTCATGCCCCCTCCCCATCCTGTGTTTCACTTGAACTTCTAGCCATAAATGTTAAACCGGTCGTTGGCCGAATTTGTGTCTTGTGGCACATTGTTTATGCCACACAGTGTTGACTGTTGACACTGCACGATCGCCGCGCTTTTCATTACGGCTTAATATTAATGCGCTTTAAATGTCTGCGCCTTGCTCTTGCACTTTATTGCACTCCAAATCCAAACGGAAATGATAGTCGTTGTCACTTCCGGTGCGTGTGGCAAGCGGCAAGCGGCAGACTTGAAACAAAAAACCAGTTATCTTTTTTTTTTGTTTTTTATGTAATTAAGAACAAACATTTATACATAGACACAAACGGCATGCATCTTTATCTCATATGCATATAATAATCAATCGCTGTGGAGAACGCCGCAAATCCCAAGCCACCAATGACGCCCGCTTTAATCCCAGCACGCAGACCAATCAGACCGCCGGTGATGCCGCCAGCATAGGTGCCATTGCGCCAATCAGTGACACCGCGTTTCTGTTATAATAAAGAGAGAGAGAGAAATTTTACTACTACAACAATAATGTCATAAACTTTTCTGCTCGTTCATCTTCGTCATTTGTAAATGACGATGAGCTTTCGTTTCGCTGTTGATGCACTCATTGCGAGAGCAAAAGAAAAACAGCAAAATGCTGAGAATAAACGACGTGCGCTCCATGAGCAACTAGAACAGTATTGAGTACATTGGGTTTAGCTCTGCTGCAGCGCTGCCGTCGTTGCGTCTGCGTACGCAATAACGCGAAGTCCTGATTCTGCACTGAGCAACAAGTGCCGAAGTGACATTGCCGAAGCCACACGATCATGTGTGACGACAGCGCTGCATCAGAGCTAACCTCCTAGCACTCAACGCAATGGTAGAATAAATATAAGGTGGTTTAAGAAGTAAAAGGATGCAGAGAGTGTTTGTTTATGCTTGCCTTTTGCAAGCACATGCACTTAAAGGTGCGGCTTTTTTTGACTACCTTATACTTATTCTACCCGATTACTGCCTTCGAAATATGAAACTGATTGTTCATTTTATGTTATGCATCTGTAAACTTACGCTCTCTATGGTGCACTCGACAATTGAGAAAACGGCGCCGATTAATGCAAAATTCTTGGCATAGGAATGCGTTGTGGAGCGCATTTCCCGAAACACTTCGCGTGCTGTCTGCTTCTTCTCATTGGCAAACGGATCGGCCATATTGGGATTCACAGAGGCGGTAAATAGACCCAAAGCAGCACCCAGTCCATAACCTGCAGAAAAAAAAGGACACATAATTAAGTGATGAAACTGTGAAATGTTTTCTATGTTACTCACCCATGACACAGGCCATGGCACTTTTGAAGGCACAGCTTTCCACAGCGGTTTCTATTAACTTCTCCTCGTTTGTTTTGATTTTGACCGGTCCATTTCCCTTGGGTATCACAATATTCTCGCGATATCTGTTCATATTACCCACAAAATGCATGGCCATTCTGTCCAGTTCAGCGGTGTCGATAACATGAGGCTTTGTGGCTGCTGCTGCCTTGGGGTCTGGGGTGGGTATAAGCGACATGTTTTCTCCTCTTTTTTACGGTACTTGATATTGAGGTTTTAATACAGAATACAATTATATTTGAAAGCAGTGTGTTTCCGAAAAAAATTAATTACAAGATCCAATTGTTATCACATCGCAAAACAGCTGTTGTGCCAGAGTTGTCACACAAACTACATATCGATAGCCAATGTTAATCGCCTGTTAACAGCACGCGCTGCAATGTTATGGCTCTGTTTAAGTAAAGTTATCGACGTTGTGCTTAAATATTATATTTTATTGCTATCACAATTTGATTATACAAATACATATACCGGGAAAAGAAAACATACAGAAATTGCATTTGTCTGGATTGAGTTGCATGCCGCACACTTAGTTAAAAGCATAGATTAGCAGCAAGATGACGCAGAAAGCTATAACCGCACCGAGAATCAGGGAATCCCGTCGTTTTTTGATATTAATGCGCTGTATGAGACTGCAAAACACATTATAAAACGTTATTAAAGATGGAATATTTAAATGGGTTTAGAATCGTTACCTTGATATAAGTGGAAATCGATTGGAAATGTCGTTAAAACGCGTCTGAATGCGCTTGAAAGCCTGTCGCTGCGCATGAAGATTCTCTCGAGTCTCAATGGCAATGTTTATCTGATCGTTGACCATATTGCTGGCACTGCCCAAGTGCCCACTCTCCTTCATGTACATCTCGCGTCGACTGAGACCAGAGATCGATGGACTACCCTGACTGGTGGATAGACCAGAGCCACGTAGCAGCTCCTCCCGCTCAATGCGCATGGTGTGATTGGCATAGATCTTGTTGAACTCCTGTCTATATCCTTGCAGGATCTCTCTGTGCCGCTGCAGCGTGTGCATTGCAGCGCTTCCTGTGGCAGGCAGTTCCGACATGGATTCATTAAGCGACGATAGCTGCAAGTAATTATGTATGTTCTTCAGATACTGTATGGAATGAGCAAAGCAATTTCGATTCTACCTTGTCGAGCATTTGCTCAATTTCGGCTGATAACGAGTCAAAGACATGTTCCCCCAGCAGCGGTGATGTGTCAGAGCTGCCGCCGCTGTTGTTGTTGCTGCCGCTGCTGCTATTTATGCTGCTGCTGCCAGCTCCAATTTTGCTGAATGCCACAAGTTTGAGGTCAATTTCATTTTCCAAACTTCGCGCCTGTTTGCGTAGCACTGTAAAAACAATTGTCATTAGTTATTTAATTTTAGTGGCAGTTGTTTATAAATACCATCATAGACAGAGCCAACCATTTGCATTTATTTTTGTTTTTAGTTCAATTAATTTCACTTGCTTCGCACAACAATGAAAAATGTAGCCTACAATTGCCAGGGCTGCAGCGATATATCGCAGATTTATCGTCGACGTATTAAAATAATTTTTATAAATATCTAACATATTTTGATACAGAGTTTCTTAATTAATTGTACGCCTAATTTGATACAATTTACTTTAATAATTTAATAAAGTAGAATTTTATGAAACAGAATAAGTAAACTTGCTATCGATAGTTAAATATTCTCGCTTATCGATATGCAATCACACTGACTATCGATACACGATAATATCAAATTTCACATCTCTAATTACAACTGAACGCATTTATTTGTGTTGCCGGCACAAAGTTAAAATTTGTGAAATTTAATTTAGCATATATCTGCAACTAAAAATGTCACAGGCGCCGTCAAATAATGATGCACGTGTGCCCGACGAGGAGAGCGATTTGCTGCAAATCAAACCGCTGTAAGTAGTTCAAATAAAAATATTATTTGAGCTAAATCAAAAAATTATTCTCTCCTGCAGTGGAGCTGGCCAGGAAGTGGGACGCTCCTGTATTATGCTAGAGTTCAAGGGCAAAAAGATAATGCTGGACTGTGGCATACATCCCGGACTCACGGGCATGGATGCGCTACCCTATGTGGATCTAATCGAAGCAGATGAAATTGATCTGCTGTTTATATCACAGTATGTAGAATGTATAAATTTAACTTAAAATGTGCATAACATTTGTGACTCTTGTAGTTTCCACTTGGACCACTGTGGCGCATTGCCCTGGTTCCTCATGAAGACCAGCTTCCGTGGTCGCTGCTTTATGACACACGCTACCAAAGCCATTTACCGCTGGATGCTCTCGGATTACATCAAGATTAGCAACATATCCATCGAACAAATGCTGTACACCGAAGCAGATCTAGAGGCATCCATGGAGAAAATCGAGACAATCAATTTCCACGAGGAACGCGATGTGATGGGCGTGCGTTTCTGCGCCTACAATGCTGGTCATGTCCTAGGCGCTGCCATGTTTATGATTGAAATTGCTGGCATCAAGATACTGTATACTGGTGACTTTTCGCGTCAAGAGGATCGTCATTTGATGGCAGCGGAGGTGCCACCCAAGCGGCCAGATGTGTTAATTACCGAATCCACCTATGGTACACACATACACGAGAAACGTGAAGATCGCGAAAGTCGTTTCACATCGCTGGTCCAGAAGATTGTGATGCAAGGCGGTCGTTGTTTGATTCCAGTCTTTGCTTTAGGGCGCGCACAGGAGTTGCTCTTGATACTGGATGAATTCTGGTCTCAGAATCCCGATCTGCATGAGATACCCATATACTATGCCTCCTCGCTGGCCAAAAAGTGCATGGCTGTCTATCAGACGTACATCAATGCCATGAATGATCGCATTCGTCGCCAGATTGCCGTAAACAATCCGTTTGTCTTTCGTCACATTTCCAATCTGAAGGGTATCGATCATTTTGATGATATTGGACCGTGTGTTATTATGGCCTCACCCGGTATGATGCAGTCGGGCTTATCCCGTGAACTCTTCGAGAGCTGGTGTACAGATCCCAAGAACGGTGTCATCATAGCCGGTTATTGTGTGGAGGGCACACCGGCCAAGACCATACTCTCCGAACCGGAGGAGATAACTACGCTTTCGGGACAGAAGCTGCCGCTCAACATGTCCGTGGACTACATATCCTTTTCCGCTCACACAGACTACCAGCAGACAAGTGAATTCATACGCATGCTCAGACCCAATCATGTGGTGCTCGTCCATGGCGAACAGAATGAAATGTCGCGCCTGAAGCTGGCCCTGGAGCGTGAATATGAGGCAGATGCCAGCACAGACATCAAGTTCTACAATCCACGTAATACACATGCCGTTGATCTCTATTTTCGGGGCGAGAAAACGGCCAAGGTGATGGGTAATCTGGCGGCCAAGAAGCCAGAAGTGGGCAGCAAACTCTCGGGTGTGCTGGTCAAGCGTGACTTTAAGTATCATCTGCTGGCACCCTCGGATCTGGGCAGTAAGTAAGATTATTCTACTTTCTAGCTTTTTTTTGCTAATCGTACACTCTACTCTCTTCACCTCCAGAATATACGGACATGAGCATGTCTGTGGTCACCCAACGTCAATCCATTCCCTGGACCAGTTCGCTATCAACACTTCAACTGCTGCTGGATCGCATTGGCGCTGGCTGCGTGGAGATTATTGAACCGGAACGCAAGCTGCGTGTCTTCAATTGCGTGGAGTTGACTGTGGAGCAAAAGATCATCATTATGGAGTGGCAGGCAACGCATGTGAACGATGTCTATGCCGATGCTGTACTCGCTTGCCTCATGCAATCCGAACTGGGTGGCACCAACATTAAAGGTGCCACCAAGCAGACCAAATCGGAGGAGTCGCGTTTTCGCGAGTGCCTCATCGAGACGCTGCAAGACACCTTCGGCGACACCTGTGTGCCCAAAATGTTTCAGGGGCAGCTGCTGCCGGTAACGGTGAGTGGCAAGCATGCCGAAATCAATCTGGAAACGCTGGTAAGTCATTGTATTGGATTGGGGATTTGGTTTAGTCACAGATTGCTCATCCATCTCTTTGATTTACTTTTTACAGCTTGTCAGTTGTGCCGAGGATGAAGTGTTGCGTCAAATGCTAAATACCACTGTGCAAAAGTTGCATCAGACACTGGTGTCCACCTACTAAATGAATCTATGTTGTCGCTATTCCAAAACTATGTGTGAACTAATGTGTTAATAAAAACAACAAAAAAATCAATACATTTCTTTAACTATGTTGTTAAATTTTATTATATCGATTACAATTCAAATCAAGTTCTATAAAAAGATGAAAAAACTCTTTAGATTATTTTAAATCAACGTGCTGTTCTGGTCTTGGCAATCTGTTCCTTGAGCACCAGAATGCTGGCACGTTGCTCTGGCGGCAGCTGAGCAATCTGATCGTCGGATAGCTGCAGCACTTGCATAATGAGCGCTGCCTTCTCCTGGTCAGAGGCATCGGAGGGCAGTACACCATGAGCACCCAAACGACTCTGCAGCTGCAATGCGGCCGATTGCTGTTGTTGTGTTACTGTCTGCACCTGCGGAGGAGGCGGCTGCTGCTGCACTGGTCCGGGTGGCATGGCGCCACGTAGACGCGGATCCATGGGACGTTGGCGTGGATCGCTTGGGTAGGGTATGGGAGCAATTGGTGGTCCTTGCTGCTGCTGCTGCTGCTGGGCACGAGTGCGTGGATCCATTAGGGGCGGTGGCACTGGATTGGGCATAACGCCGGGCACTTGACGCATGTCTTGATCAATGTTGCGGGCAATCATGCGCGGATCCATGTTCACAGCGCCTCCAGATACCATGCTGCGCAAATCAATGTCATTCGGATGCATATTATTGAAATTTGGACCAGGACCAGGTCCACCAACCACACCAACAGCTGCCTGTGGAGGCGGCTGCTGCTGTTGTTGCGGTGGCGGCGCTTGTTGTGCCATTGAACCCGGATTGGGATGCGGATTACCACCCAAAACGGGTGGCATTTGATTGGCCTTGAAGAGCATGCCCAGTGCCTGTTGGGGATCCACAATGCGCATCACCACCATGGCCTGCAGCAGCGCATAGGCCAGCTGTGGATTTAGCATTAACATTTGGCGAGCCTCCGAAGGATTGCTAACGATGCAAAGCTTCATTTGTTTCATCAGCTCGTACATCTGCTCGGGCGGCAGAGAGGCAACCGTTTTGGTAATTAGCTCGGGAGCATCATCGGGATCACAAGGCTCGCCATACGGATTCTCCACCTGTGGTCCCTGCAACAGTTGCTGCATCTCCATGCGACTCTTCTCCGTACAAGCGTTGTCCACACGCAATGTGCGTCCGCCGATTTCGTAGCCATTTAGATTACGCATGGCACTCAGAGCAGTTTCTTGATCTTTGTATTCGCAGAAGCCGAAACCCTTCGGCTTGCCGCTCTCGCGATCAAACACGAGTCTGTAAAGGGACACAATTAATCACTTGGGATACAAATAATCACTCAAGAACAGGGAACAGATTGAACTTACTTGAGCGACAGCACTGGGCCGACTTCACTGAAAATTTCCTTGAGCTTCTCCTCGGTGGCTTCGTATGGTATGTTGCCCACAAACACTGAGCGCATGGACTTGTCCATAATACTCTGTTCTTGCGCCTTGTCCGCCATTGTACTTATTTTGTTTTGTTCTGTTTATGCGTATAATAATAATAAAATCAATTGAATTAAATTGCTGCGTTCGCGTACGCCGCAATCGGCATAAAAATTTCCCTTGGCTGCAGTGACACAGAGTCGCATTTGCGGCACTAAAGTGTTGGTAACTATCGTAATGGAAACCATGAACTTCAGACGTTTTGCAACACTCGAACGCCTGGTGTTGTAATTTTTCATTTGTCGCAAGGTGAAATCGAAATGACGGCTATTTAATACATAAAAGTGCAACAATATTTCCAAATATATTCACAATTTGTAGTTAATAAAGGCGTTCAAATCTTGTGCATAAATGCAAATTATAAAAACGCTAAAAAGTGCATGAAAAACGTGATTGAAAATTTTACTTTGTGTGTAGCACACACACACACACACACACGCACTTGCACACACACACACGAAACACACACACCAACACACTTTGAGATAAACGCAGCAATGGCCTCGCACTCGCATTCGTCGCAGCACATATATATGTGTACATATACATATACATATGTATAAAAGCTCAGTTGTACATTGAAGAAGAAGAAGAAGAAGGAGGAGCGCACAAAGCAAAAGACGAGAAGAAAGATTTCTGTGTCATTGAACGAGGCGATGAGCCGACGACGACCAGACCCAAGACCAAGGAGCAACACCAAACAACGGAGCAGCACCAACAAATACGACGACAACAACAACAACAACAACAGCTGCAGGTGCATAACTGTTCAAGGATATTATTACAGCAGAAAGAAAACTTGCCCTTGCCTGCGGCTCACACACACACGCTACGATCGATATCGACGCCGCCTGTGTATAAGTTTAGATATACAATATATTGAACTTACATATCCCCACATACAACAACAGCAACAGCAACTGTAATTCATTTACAATTAGTGCTCATTAAACAATACTCGCTCTCTTTCTCTTCCGTTCTCTCGCTCTCTCTCCCTTGCGTGAGGTGTGCATGTGTGTGTGTTGTCCAGTATTGGTGACTCTCCTTGAATGAAATTGAAAAGAGAACAGAACAGAGAGAGAAAATTAAAGAAGCACACAAAGCGGAAACGCATTGAAATTGTGTCTACCTTTTGTGCGTGTGCCTGCGTGCCTGCCTTTGTGTATGAGTGTGTGTGTGCGGAAAATCAAAGCAACAGCAAAGAAGACAATACACCGCCTAGCAGAGCAACCCGCAGCAGACCGCAACTCCCAAGCAAGATCACACACACACACACACACACACCCCCAACGAAGGTGGGTAGAGAGAGAGACAGCGAGCGAGAGAGTGAGTGAGTGAGAGAGAAGCGGTGGGCAATTAGTACTGCGAGTTGAACTTTTTCTTTTACTGTTTTTTTTTTTTCTTTTGGATAATACATAAATTATGATTTATGTAAATATGCTGCTGGTAGTATGTATGTATGTATGTACATACACTTGTTTTTCATCAGTTTTATGTGGCAAGCTTTGCTCCTAAGGAAAAATCAATAGCAACAGACGTAGACATTTGCTGCCGTACTATTTGTTTTTGTGCAGCCCCAGCACACACACACAACCCTTATATATATATCACAGAGAACCCACATACTACTATAACAATATTTAGCAAATAAGAAGAAAAGAAAAAAATACAAAATTTGTGCTCAGTGAGAAATACAAAAAGAATAAAGCAACAACAGCGACATACAAAAAAAGAGGAGGAAGAACATTTCAAAGCGAAAAGCAACAACAGCAACAACAACAACAAAGCCGCTCTCATAGAACACAGAGCACACTCGTTACAGTGGCAAGCAGCTGATGTCAAAAAATAGCAACTAATAAAAAACCATTTAACGGCTATAACAATGAAATACACAAAAAAGAAAACCAAATTCATTTAAATATAAAATATGATTAAGCAACCGAGTTTACTTAATTTTAAATGCAAATATTTGAAAATCGTTTCGATTTAATTAAATGTGTGCGTGTTTTTTTTTTTCGTGCTATTTAAAATTAGCTACGAACCACTGTATATACATTAATACATAAAAGCAAGAGAGAGAGAGAGCGAGAGCGAGAAGAGAGTGATTGCGATTAGTGTAATTCAGATCAGAGATAATTATGAAACGTATTTCAAGTGTTTTTTAACTGCATAAAACAATTACATTATCGATAAACGATAAGAGGCAGGCAGCACTGTTTATGTTTATGAACAAAGAGAAATCATTTGTTTATATTATTTTCATAAAAACTATGCATGCCACAAACTAAGTTGTGTTTGTATTAGCTGACGAGCAGCTGTTTGCTGTGACAGCTGAAATTTATAGAGTAAAATAGTTGCGGGTATGAAAAAGTGCGATACTTGATTATTCCAATGCTGTGCTTTAGTTTGTCAGCATAACATACTTTGTTTATAAAAAAAAGTAATACTGTATTTAAACAGTTTTCTTGATTCTACTTGGGTATATTCAATATACCAAATTCCAATCTTTACTACTGATTCATCGCACTTATTGCTCATGCCCAGCAAATGCATAAATCGTCATTATCGTGATGTTGCCGTGTGCTCTCTCTTCGTCCTCATCGTGCGTTTCGTTTTGGTGTACAAAAAGCTGTTCCCCTTAGTTGTTTGTTGTTGTTGCTCGCACACTATACAACTGGACATTTCCATTGGCTCTCCTTTGCACTCTTTGCTCATCCAAAAGGCTGCTACTGCTACTGCTACGGCTGAAGCTTTATTCGATGCCGTTGTTGTTCTTGTTTATTTTTTGCTTCCCTTTTGCTCGATATTGCATGCATGGTACATTTGTATTTGTGCGTATGCTTGCATATATTTATGTTTATTTGTTGTTTTTGTTTGTCCTTTGTTTAGCTGTTTATTCATTTCGTACGTACTCTCTCTCTCTCTATCCCTCTCGCTCTTTCTGTCAGTGAGTTGATTCAGTTGCGAGAGCTTTTGCGAATCAGTAAAAATATGCACGTTTCCGCAGATTATTATTATACTGCCTTACGATCCGGTTTTATGTTGCACATTCTTTGCGTCGTCATATCAATTGAATATCATGGCCAGTTTACGGGAATTCTTATCAAGTTTATATGCATACACACAGTACAGTGGCATCGAACTTGTATCGAATAACTGCTAAACTATTTAAGATATCAAAGAATTCCATTTTCCATTAGCCCCAAAAACTCAATAAAATCGAAAATAAATTTGATATCAAAGCAAGTAGAAACTATACCAAAAAAATATGCACAATTTTCCAATTAATAGTTAAAATAATAAATAATATATATATTTATTTTTTGTAATTTTTTGGATGTATTGTTTTAGTATAAATATTGCTTATATCTGCAATAGTTTAGCTGTTAAACGATTTTAAAGATGTGCTGTTGAAACTTTTAACGAAATAAGCTTTGACTCACTGTAATTTATAATGACATTCCGTATTCTCTCTCTGTTTTTCTCTCTGTTTACAGCAGCACTCGCTAAAAGGATTGAGAGGAGAAAATGGCCGTCACAGAAGCATCAGCAGCAGCACAATTGAAAGTCACAGTTTTATGATCTAGAGAGCGTGTGTGATAGAGACAGAAAGAGAGCAAGAGAGTGAGAGTGAGAGTGGAAGGAAGCAGCAGTTTAGCAGTTTGTGAAGCCAGTGTAGAGTAAGAACAAATCGTCGTCGTCATCATGGCCGACAGTGTGCAGTGCCCCGTGTGCACCTTGTACCTGCATGCGGGTATGAATCTCTCAGATCATTTGGAGACACATCCCAAGGAACAAGTCATCAAGGCACTGGTGCAAATGACAATCGTTAGCAACAATGCAATGGGCGGTGCCCTGGCAGCCATTGCGCTCTCCACTGCCAACAGTGGTGCATCATCCATCATCATCAACGTCGTCAGATGGCGCCTCCTCCTCCTCCTCCTCCTCCACAACAGCAGCAACAGCAACAGCAACATAGCAGTTGCTGATGGTGATGTGAAACCAGCTATTACAGTGGTATCAACAGCCGCAACAGTAGCACCACCACCACCACCAACACCTCCACCAGCAGCAACATCAACAAGCACATTTAAAATAACAGCAGCAAAGGCTGCAACAAATAACAACAGCAACAGCAACAGTAGCAACAGTAACAATAATAAATTGAGCAATCCACCGATTAAGGCAGTTAAAAGCGCGCCACCCTCGACTGAGGCGTCAGCCACCACATCCAATACACCCACCATAAGCAGCGTGGCCGCTGTTTATCCTCCATCGTTGACATCCGACTACCGCTATGATCAGCAACAGCAGCAGCAGCAGCAGCAGACGACGTCAACGGCAACGCTTCATAGCTTTGCGCGTGGTGCAACCACAATGCTGGTAATACCACAAGCCCAACCACCAGCACAAGCACAGCAGCAACAGCAGCAGCAGCATCATTTTCTGGCCACACAACAGTCTGCACATTTTGCCCAACAGCAGCAACACCAGCAGCAGCAGCAACAGTCGCCTATGAAATTTACATATGCAACAACAACATTGCCTCCACCACCGCCGCCGCTGCAGGTGAGCTTTTGAAGTGAAAAACAGAAAATAAAACCCAATTTTAATCTCTTGCATCTTTTTTTAGCTATTTGCACAGCAGCCAACAACATCACAGTCGCATCAGAAGCCACCGCCCGCCTATGGCGCCGCCATCAGTCAAATTCGATCTCAGCATAACCAAAATAAGCAACAGCAACAACAACAACAACAACAACAGCAACAGCAACAACCGCAACAGCAACAGCAACATATAAGCGTACAACACAATGTTAACCTAACACCACCGAGTGGGAAGCATAGCAAAGCCCATACGGATATATTTCTAAATCCACCGCCTCCACCACCGCCACAGTCCGCGTTGCCCACATCCGCCTGCTCCACAACGCGATTGCAGCATCAGCATCAGCTGGCTATTACAACTGGTGGCAGCAGCAACAACAACAGCAGCAGCTATGCTACAGCCAATTGCTCCAGCTCCTCCAGTTCCTCATCCATTCAGTTGTCAGTCGCAAATGGCAGAGTTGCCAACAGTCGCCAATCGACCAATTCGCCATTTGGTGCACTGCTCAATGCGGCGGCACAGGCTGCCAGTTCATCGCCAGCCTCCAACTCTGTATCCGTGTCCGCTTCCAGTGCATCGGTGCTGCGTTATGCCGAATCTCCGGTTGCTCATTATCTGGAGCGGGAGAATGGTGACTTTATTGTGCAAGAAACACCCAAACACATTGTGGAGTGCGTCGAGAAGGAGGATGGCGAATTCTCAGTGATTGAGCGCATCTATCAGTCGCCACCGAGCGTGTTGCACATACACGATGACGACGAAGACGACGACGAGGAGGAGCACAGGTAAAAACTAACAAGCTATTCGATTAAATCTGTTTTCCGTTAATTTTATGTATTTTTTCAGATGGGTTAATAGCGACGATGAGGATCACGTTAAGGTGCACAACAGTGTGGAGGATGGCGATGATGAGCGAGAGGATAGTCGTAGTAGAGTTTGCCTTAAGACGACAACGAAAAAGTCGCGTAGGACAAAATCCAGTGGGAGAATGCAGAAACGTTCCGCAAAGCATCAAATTGTAACCAGCGATGATGAGGAAGAGTTCATGAGTGTGGGCAGCAGTGAGAACGAGGAACAGGCGGAGGATGAACAACCGCTGTCATGCGCTCTCTTTGGGCGATGCACATGAATCTCCTTTGGCCACATCGCCACTACTCTGCACCGCACCATCAACGAGCAGTGCAGCGGCTGCTGCTGCAGCTGCGGCGGCGGCGGCGGCTGCTTTGGCTGCAACTGCCTCGACGGGCAGTGTCAATTCCTCTACGTCCAGCAGCAGCAGCAGCAGCAGCAGCAGCAACAAATCCAAAAAGAATCGTGTTACAGTATTGAGTGATGTGCCACTCAATATGAATGAGTATTTGGATTTGGTGGGCAATATTGTGGCATCAAGTCGCATTGGTGCAACACGTCCGTTTGCTGCTGTGGCGCCCATTCCGTTGGTCAAGGTGGAAAAAGAAGAACCACTCGACGAATACGACAGTGTGCAGTCCGAGACGCTGTCCATGGAACAAAGGTCTAGCATTGAGCATGCCAGTGGCAGTAATGGACACGTCACCACCAGTGTCATACGCATGGCCAGCACCAGCACCAGCAGCAGTGCCAATGTTCCAGTTGAGGATCTCACACAGCCACCACCAATGAAAGTGGAAGTGGAGCCAACGATGCTGTTGCCACAACGCTTCTCGGCGCCAGCACAGCAGCGTGGACCCAAGAAATTAGTCATCAAACCAAAGGCAACGGCAACGGCAACCACGACGACGACGACGACGAAAAAGACTGATAACAACAATTCTGCCAGCGGTAGAAGCAGCAGCAACTGCACTGAATCTCTCAGCATATCAAAAGCATCCGCAGAGTTGGTGCAGATCAAGTGCGAAAATGTGGAACCTCCGTCTAACTCGGGCACATCGACACCAACACATGGCAGCATTCTGGAGAAGCATCTAATGACCAGCAGCTACACGAATCAACAACAAACACGCAAACACTCCACAGTCAACGATGATGATGCTCGAGTGCTGCTTGAGTTTGCCAACTCGAAGCAGTTGCCAAGCACATCTGGAGGCAGCAATTCCACCACATTTGTGGTAAATGCGGCCAGTTTTGCATCGGCAGGTTCCGTATTTGCAAGCGGCAGCAGCAGTAGCAGTAGCAGCACCAGCAACAGCAGCAGCAGTGGCATGCAACAAAAGTCCAGTAAACCCGGTGACGAATACATTCTGCCCGACGATAGTAAAGTGGAAATTGATGTGGATGCGGATGCAGATGTGGATGTGGATGAAATTGTGATATCCTCCTCGTCTTCCTTTGCCTCAACCACGCAGCACGCAGCGACAGCGCAACAGCAGCAGCAACATGCAACATTGCCGTTGCAGCAAGTACAGCCGCCTAACTTTAATGACTTTAACTTTTTATACCACCAAAATACAACAGCAGCAGCAGCAGCAGCAACAGCAGCAACCACAACATCGACGTCAGCGACGACTTCCAATTTTGGTGCATTCGGTTTGCAGCAGCAGCAACAACATCAGCAGCATCGACATGGTTCTAGCGAAGCCACCAATGCCGCCACGCTCGCTTCATCCTCCAGCAACTCGTCAGTCTTGGACCATGACTCGTCCATGAATGCAACATTCCGTGTGGCAAAGACACAGGTAACAATCAATGGCTGGTATCAGCAGCAGCAGCAGCAGCAGCAGCAACAAGAGCAGGAGCAACAGCCACAGCCATCCACCTCACAGAGTGTGGAGCAGTCAAGCAACTTTATTGCGGCACTGGCAGCTGTGGACTGTAGTGGAGCATTGGATAGCGATGCGAGTGATGCCAAGTATTTGGATCTGGATACCTGTAAGCGGGAACAGTTGAGCAACAGTGGCAGCCATTTACCCTCTGCCTCGGCATCCACGTCCACAACATCGTCGTCATTTGCTGCTGCAGCCACAGAGAGCAGTCTTGTTGGTGGTTTGGGTTTGAATATACGCACGGATGAGAAAATGCCAGCCAAGGGTGAAATATCCGAACAGGAGAGCAACTGCGACATTGAGAACTCCTGGAGTCAATCGGTAAGGATTCAACTTCCCTACCCATTAGCTTTGCAAAACTAATGATCTATGTTTTATTACAGATGTACGGAGACATATCACAACGTTACTTTAGAAGCCAATTTGCAGATGGTTACAACAATCAACAGCTGACTGATTGGCGACAGGACTATTATCCGGCGGAGGATCTCAGTGGTCAGCAGCGTGAGCACAAACGGTATAAGAAGTAAATTGCCCAGTAATTTCTAAATTCTAATACGATTTCAATTATGTTTATCAAGGTTTGATTTCAATGCGGTTGCCTCGGAGTATGCTCAGCCGGTTGAACTGGACGCTTCCTCAAGTTCGGCTAGAAGCAATCAAATGCTGGACATACAACCCACCACATCGGCATCAGCATCATCATCGGCTTCGACATCGACATCGGCATTGCTGGCTGGACCACCAATAGCTTCGACGTCAAGAGCTGCCGCCGAAGCGGAGGCTGTTGCAGCCGCCTTGCAACGGAAACCCGCTCGTCGCAAGATCTACAAGTGTCCACACTGTGTGGCCATCTTTGAGAAGTTAAAGGATCGCAACGCTCACATGATTGAAGAGCACAACTATGTGCGACAGAATCGTCGACTCATCTGTTCCCAGACGTTGGTCAATGCTGCCATTCGGCAACAGCAGCAGCAGCAGCAGCAACAACAACAGCTATTGATGCAGCCAACAGGTGAAGCACTGCAAGAAGATTCCAAGGATGGTATTGTGAAAATTAAGCAGGAACACTGCCAGGATAAACCCGATTCATCTGAGCAGCTGATGGATCAATTGGAGCTGCCAGATGTTAAAGATGCTGGCTTATTGGACGCCAACGATTCCAATGCAAGCGGACGTGAAGCGGATGTTAAACCATCAACCAATGTGACTGATGTGAAGCCAATTGCACCGTTGGCCATGACAACACCAGCTGCCAAATTGGCAGCAATTTATCGCATGCTCATCTCCTACAATGAATCGAAACTTGGACAGGATCAGCACAATCTCAGCGAATTGGAACAGAAGGCCATGGAGAAATCCATCTTCCTCTGCTACGTCTGTCGCACCGATTTTCCCTCTGTCAAAGCTATACGATGCTCATTTAACTGAGCATCCAGCCGAGTGCTTTACCTGTGGCAAGAAATTCTATCGCTGGAAGAACTTCTCACTGCATCTGAAGCGTCATCTTGGCTGGAAGGAGTTTGGCTGCTATGTCTGCGATAAGAAATTTGTGGTGCGCAGTGCCCTTGTCGAGCACATGCGCATGCACACTGGACAAACGCCACTGAAGTGCAAGATATGCGGTGAGTTGAATTAGAATGGAGGTAGTTTAATTGTAAATTGAACCTTTTATAACACATTTCGTATCTGTATATGTAGGCAAAAAGTTTAAGCGTTACTCCAACTTGACACAACATCGCAAGCGACACACCAAAATGACGGTGCGAAAGAAGGAATACGTGTGCCACTGTGGCGAGGTGTTGCCATCGAAGGCACGCTTCCTGTGGCATAAGGAGACGCATGACTTGAAGCCCAAATGCTGTCCATACTGTTGTGATCGCTTTGTGCACGCGAATTCATTGCGCCGACACATTCGACTGGCGCACTCGGATAAATTTGACTATGCCGAGCCCATGGAGTGTCCGATGTGCAAGCAGATATTTGCCAAAACATCGATTAAGGCGCACATGGCGACACATTCAACGGATCCGCAATATGATTGCGCCATCTGCAACAAGAGCTTCTCCACCAAATGGAATCTCAAGATACATTCGTGGGTGCATGCGAATCGTACGGCCAAACCGTTTAAATGCGAATACTGTCCCAAGGCATTTGTGCGTGAGTTGGACTTTAAGAATCACATGAATGCGCACAAGCAAATCAAGCCGTACACGTGCGAATACTGCGGTTGCAAGTTCATACGCAAATACAACTATATGCGGCATCGGCGGGAGCATCATGGCAACAAGAAGTTCACCTGCGATCAGTGCGACAAGTCATTCCATCGACATTACTATCTGATCGAGCATCGGCGTATTCATACCGGTGAGCGACCTTTCCACTGCACCATTTGTGGCAAGAGCTCCACCACAAAGACCAATCACAACAAGCATCTGAAGATCCATCATTCGCGTGATCCCTTCACCGTGGAGGTCTAAATGGATTGTCCGATTAAATGGTATATAATACATATAATGGTAACAAACTAAATCATACTAAAGTTTAATACATTAATTAGCTAGCTATATTTCATGGCTCTTCTCAGTGTGTGTAATGTGTGTCTGTGGTTATTTAAACGAAACAAAACAAACTAGTATTACTTATCGAACTATTATATAAATATATATGAATAGTTTACAATATGCGAATGCCAATTCATGATAAACGAAGCAAAAGTAAACAAGCAAACAAACAAATAAAGAACAGCATGGAAACGAAATAATGAAAATCAATATATCATAATAATAATTATAATATTAATAATAACATTTTACCTATCGTACATTTTGGATGTGGTTTTAGAGACTTAGCTAAATGTGAAAGTGTTTCCCCCCCCGTTTTCCTCTAGATAACCCCACACACAACACTTTCGATCCGCAAACATTTTGCTTTTTAAACACACTCAAACACACATACAACTGCTTTAATTTCTTTTTAATAATTATTATAAATACATATAAATATTTGTAATTAAACTAGTAAAATGACATGCCTAGTTCAGTGCAATATATACATCATTATCATTTAGTTTGTACGCTCTATTTTTAAACATTTCAACTTTAGTTTGATATTCATTAAGTTGATTTCTTTTATAAAATTATGCATACTTATACACATATATATTTTTGTTCTTAAAGTCTTATGCAACAGAAATCTAGTTAATTTAAGTTAGCTGCAATTGGTTTAAATTTAATTTAAATATATAAATATATTTGAGTTTTCGAAACTTGAGCACATTCTAAACCAACAAGCAAACACACACACCGCACACACAATAAACAAATGAAATGAAATTCCGAGTTGTTATATAATTTTGTATTCTATTCTACAATCACAATGAGACAAAAAAAAAAAGAAAAACACTCTGCCAGCGATCGAACAGTACACGAACACAACTGTCATATTGAATATATCTAAATCTAAATCTAAACCTACAACTAAATCTAAATCTAAACGTAAAATTAAAAAAACAAAACAAATGAAAAAATTCAACATTTCGATGTATATGTAGCATATATTTGATTTGTAGTAGTTGCAACTTCTCTAGGCTATTTTCAATAATTGTTTTCGATGGTTTCTTTCGATTAAGAAGCGAATTAGTTAAAATTTCTAGTTTTTAAGCAAAAAAACACATAACAAACACACAGCATAAGCATGAGAATTCAATTACATAATACACATAATTATATTATAATATGGAAAACAAAACAAAAACAAAAGAAATGGAAAACAGAAACCACTTTCAAATATTTACAACTTACATGCAAATTTCAACGAGAATTAATGAAACAAACAAACAAAAAAAAAACAATTCCCATTTTGTGGATAAATAAATGCAATTTATGAATAATTACAAAAATAATAATGTATTTATTATGGTTGAATATAGATTCTATAAAGATTCAGTAAACATAAACCAAATGAAAGGCAACTTAAAATTTGAATACATATTCAAGTATGTAACATTAGTAGTGTAGTAACAAGTATTTGATATTTCTTGAACAAATTGTTCTTGTTAGTATTTTAATTTGATCTACTTTAATAGAAACATTCTGCTGTCAATTAGTGGTTTATAGAGCAGTTCCGTGGCGTATTTACTCGCATAGATATCCACCTCGAGCTGCTTGAACTTCTGCCTAGCAGCACCAGCATTGAAAGTGGTGTCAGATCCGCTGCTATTTTCGGCAGCACTGCTGTCATGGTAATTGGGTGGATAGTGGACCCGAGCAAAGACCACAGGACAGCTGCAAACACAGGCTTGCAGCGCATGCCGCACGGATGTCTCGCTATAATTCTTATTCAATTTAATGCCATGTAAATTGACGCGGAACGAGCGTTGCGGAAACATGAACAGCTCCTTGGGCATCACCTTGAGGTCAGTGTAGGACACCGTTTCGGTGTCATGGAAATCAATATAAAACACGGTGGCTTGCTGTGAAGATTGATGCATTTCCTGGACAGTGGCACGATACCATTTGTTGTCCTGAGTGAAGCGGGCCAAGCACAGTGCATTTAGCTGTACGGGATGCAGCTGTTTTGCCTTTCTTATCAAGGCGCTTGTCTCCTGCGCTAGATTTATTTCCTGTTTCGTATACTCTGTTAGCTGTGGCGATATTTTCAACTCAGTAGCGGATAAAACCTTATCGATGCGGCACAAAAAGTGCTTGACGCCAATGGGAAGATTTTGTGTTTTCAAGCGTCCGACTTCAGTGTGATAGGAACGCTCTGTGGAAGTGTCCATTGGTGAAAAGTGTGCAATTTCCCGCATTTCCTGCTGAAAAGAATCGAAAGTTAAGATTACACAATGCTAGACTGGTGAATGGAGAAATATACGATACATACCTTGTTACGCAAGTGGATCCGACGCTGCAGTTGCTCCACCGTCGAGGTATGAGACGTTGGCAAATAATTAGTTGCTTCTTGTTCCATTTCCTCCTCAACAATATAGTCATCGGAGAAGTCAGCATCGGACTTGGCTTTATTCCAGCTGTCATTGCAGTCGTTTTCAAAGTCCACCCTTATGTTCAACTGTTGCATGGCCTCCTCCCTGCAATCAAAATCTTCTCCACAGTGAAGACTTTGCAGTTGTTGTTGGCTCTCCATAATGAACATCCTTTTGGCCGGTGGTGGCTTAACTGTTGTGTTGTTCAATTCCGACATCAGCTGCGAGGGCACTTCACCCAACTGGAGCAACTCGTCAAACAACTTGAAACGCTCCAACGACTCTTGAGGCTTCTTCTTAACCTCTGACATTCCACGCACGGCAAAGCCATTGTCAAGCATCATAGTTGCAATATCTACGCCGGCAACCTTCACTTGGCAGGACGGTATTCCACGGGGTCCCTTGGATGACACAACACGAATGCCACACATTTTGGAGACAACATGGTGATGCACATTATCCATGGCCGTTAGACTGTATTTGTTAGCCTTGGGCTGCACACCATGGATGGAAATGCGCCAACATAGAGCATTTAGCTGCGGAAAGGGTGCATAGGGTAACATCTCTGATGCCAGTGCATCCTCCTCATTGCCAAAATCCACAAAGTACACCTTATATTCTTCCTTAGCTTTCCCCACGTCCATCACAATGCCGCGATAGAGTTTACTGTCCAGATGGTATTTGACCACTACAGCCTGTCCCACAACATACGATAGCTGCTGCTGCTGCTTTCGGCGGAACATTGGCCTAAAGTTCTGCTCAAGAACATTGCACATTTGATCGATAAATGGTTTATCAGTGGGTAAACTTAAGAAGATTTCACAGTCGTAATTCACATAGGTGGGCACTGCATTGAATATGGATTTCTTGCATTCCCGCTGCGTTTGCCACGCAAGTGGCACCTCATTGCAACCAGTTGTGGCAGCGGCTGCATTGAGATCATTGAGCAGCTCGAGCGGTGGCATTTCATCACTGTGTCGTATCCCAATTTCCTTTTCACACCACGGTTCAGTGAGAAAGTGCGAATTTTCTACAATTACAAACGGAATTTTTTTAGTATTGATTTGACTGAGACTTTAAGTATACTTTAATTACCCGAAAGTTTGTCCACGCTCTCCAGGCAAGCCTTCAACTTTGAATCGTCTGCACCCAGTGTCATTGTGCTGCTGGCAGAAGTAGTTGGCTCCTGCAATTCCAGTGGCCCATCGGTGATCTTTACGGCCCAACCCTTTGTGACCAGTATTTCATTGATGCTCACGTATTTAGTGACTGCCGGGGAGAAGGGCCCGGATATTGTTGTGTTCGATCCCCACAAGTTGACGCACAATATGTCTCCACTACGTCCATGACCAGTGACATACAGGGAATTGTAAGCCGTTAGCTGAGCTCTGAAGAATTCTATGGCCTCTGGTGACCACTGATTATGTTTGGGACTAATGCCGTATAGGTAACAACGTAAGGCGCTATTTGTGACTCTCGCCAGGTCCTCCTTAATCGTCTTCAGGCTCGAAGCAGGAACATTCTCGACCACTTCACCAATATCACGAAGCTTTACGTTATATTTAAACGCGAAATCATCGTCGCTTACTTTAACAATTTCTCCGCGATGCCAGAGCACTTCCACATCCGCCATTGCCTTAATCCTAACCAAACACATATCGCCTGCTTGCCAATCGTTTGTCGATTCACTGGAATCGCAAGTGTCAGCGGCGCTGTTCTGCACCCGATTAGTAAATTCGGCTATAGAGATCATAAAGTGTGAAAGAGTCACATAGAATTCACTAGGATTGACAACGTGAAGCACCTCGATGGCGCTGCGTTTAACCTTCTCCAACTTGGCGGACATAAGCGGCTCAAATTTGTTAGGCATCGCCTTGTTGAGCTCAATGAATTTGCGTGTATCCACATTAGGATGTGAATATATTGCAATTGGCTTGTCCAGCTTACTGCTCTCGCCATTGGACACACAATGACCTTGAGACACTAACACTGCAGCCACATTGGTACTGTCGTTGCCGGAGCGTGTGTAACTCAAGGAAACATGTACAATCTTGTCACGAACATCGATCACCTGCATTTGCAGCTTAGGATTGGAGGCTAGCTGCTTGAATGCAGCAATTGCCTCCTTGGTCCACTTATATCCATGCTTCTGCAGCGCCTCCACATCAGCCAGACAACATCTAATGGCAAACTCCTGTCGCCGAAACTGTTCTGGCAGCATTAACAACTGATCCCAAAACATTTTCTGCATCTTACCGCTGTCCACCAAGTTAACCAGCACAAATCCTATGCATAAAATATACATTTAGCTTCTGATTCTCCACATCGATGAGGAACAATGAACTTACCACCGGGCAGCATTTGCTCAATACAAGCGCGATGCCACTGTCCCTCCCAATTGATGAGGCAGGCCAGCTGCAGCCGTCCAAAATAGATGGGTTCCAGTTGGCTGTGAGGTGTCTGACTCATGACACGTTGCAGTTCGCTTTGCATGGCATTGCGAGCCTTTTCGCAATCGTGTACCATGACAGAGAAATTCTGTGGATGCTCTACACTCAGCAGCTGTATGGTTAGCACAATTCCGACTTTGGGTTCAAATCTCGGTAATCTCTGACCCTGGGATGCTAGCAATTGCTGCGGCTTTAACAACTCTTGTGCCGAAATTGCCAAGCCTGTGTATAAAAAAGATTCACGCACTGAAATTGTCGAATTGTAGTTGGTGGTAAGAAGATCCACATCGTAGAACTGCGCTCCCCATTTTCCCAGAACGTTTACGTAAACAGTTTTGCTGTTGAATACAAATGGAAATTGTTTAGATTTTTTATTTTGTATTTTAACAATGGGTTAACCTACTTTTGCACCACCTGCTTGAGAAAGGCACTCGCTTTTGGTCCCCAGTTTTCACCTGAACTGGGCCGCAACATTTTCAAAGAGCAGTGCACGGCGGAATAGGGCAGCATTGCCAAATTATCGGGCAGTTGACGGAAACTACAAGATAAATATGCGAATTAGAAAGTTTATTTTTAATAATATTGTAGCAAATTCTTCCTTTTAAAGTCCTAAAACACTTACTTCTCGCAATGCACTTGATGGCTTAGTCCAATGTCCGGTAAGAACACGTTGTAGATATTTGGCTTTCCGGACTTTTGTTTCACCAGTGCACGATGCCAGGGATAAGTCTCGTTCTGATTGATGTGCACTATATACTGTTGTCCCACAATAATGGTCTTGGGTGTCTGACAATCGGATGAGTCTGCAAATGCCCCCAATTGTTCACGAATGCGTTGAATTTCAAGAACACTCTGCACATAGAAATCATGGGGAGAATTGACACTACGCACATGGACAAGTGCATCCGATTTGAACCAATCTCCAACTTGTTGCGTACAATTCGATTTGCTAATGTCCAATGCGGAAAATGAGTGCAACAAACTGTTGTGTTGTGTGTGTAGTTCGTTGCTACTTTCGTTGTTGTAGCTATTATTTTTTTTAGCCAAACGTTTCTTCTTCTTCTTGTTTTGGCCGGAAAATGGCACCAAGTCTAAGTTGGTTGTTTGCATCTTGGGCGTACAACCATAGAAGCTCCTATCCAGTGTATTGCGAGAGTTGTCTATGTCCGAAAATGTGCTCATCATTTGATCAATTTCCTTCTTGAAGGACACTTTAATTTGTGGATCTTCAAATTTGACTTTAAAGTGCGTCCTAATAAGCTCTGATAGATTAGTGCAAAAGTTTCTGTAACTAAAAGAGAGTTATATGAAAGACCTTGAAAGAAAAGTACAAGTTTTACTTTTTACTTACTGAAATGGATTTCCATCGATTTTGGTGACTTGCACATTAGTTGGTATCTTATCCAAATGCTCGTGAATCACACCAATGGCATCTTTTAGCCAAACATTCTGGGCTGAACTGGGACCCAAGTAATCACGTAGTTTCTGTTGGAATAGGTATTTGTAAATGGGTGAAGTTTTTATTTTAAATTAATTAAGCTCACATTTAGAACCATTTCATAGCCATTAAGTCGACTAATTGAGGCATTCAGTTGCACCTGTGTTGGCAAACTGGACTCTCGAAGCATCTCAATTGCCTGCAGCTCGGCATTTTGCAGTTGGCCGTGTAATAAGCGAAAATGTTTGGAAATTTCAGTCAAAATGTTATCCGCAAAGTCATTGAGCTTCTTCTTGCTGTTCTTCACCAGCTGCAAATGAGAGTTTGAAGATTCAAAGAGGTGAGTTATTAATTTGTTATTAGTTTTAAATAGTTTAGGCATGTTTGCAGCTAGATCAGTTAATAAATTAAGCTAAAACTCAGTTCACAAAGGTTTTTAAAAATAAAACATTCTAATGATGATGCGAATGATCTGTGACTGCATTCATTTGAATCCATGTATGCATGCAGCGCTCTTGGGTGAACGGTATGGTGAATGGACTTTGAAGTTGCCACTTTTAATTGTGCATTTCCCAATTGTGCTTCTTCCTCTTCGAGCAATGATCATTATCGGGGAGACACTTGTTTTGCTGGTTAGTGCTGCTTTGTCTGCATTTTGAAAGGTGATTGTAAAAAACCGCCAAAAAGTATCAAAAGATACAAATTTTTGGAAGACAACAACAAACAACAGAAACAACAAAAAAAAGGCTAGATTTATGACAGCTGATTTGTAGCAGATGACAGGCAAGATCGCGCCAATCGCTCTCGGTTCTACCATAAATGGCAGTCGGGCCCAGCTCGAGATTGAGTTTGAGATCGACATCGATATTGAGATCGGCATCGACTTTGGATTGTGTAAATGAGACCATTTAGGATAGTCAACTTGTGGCACATCATTCAAACGACTCATCGCTCTCAGTTTTCGGGGCAGGGCAACTGAAATGGTTTATGGCATGCTTTACATGCATTTGAAGTGATCGATACGATCGACACGATCAATTCAAGACTCTCTTGACCTTGTCATAAAACTCCACATTGATAGCACTTATTGTTTGGCTCAATTCAGTTAAATTAAAGTGCTGTTCTCACAGCCACGTTGTTTGCCAATTAATTTTAATAGCCAAAATCTAATCGCACTTCCTACACTCAACTTACATAAAATCTTCGGTCAATGAAGCCATCGCGCAGCAGACAGTTTAGAATATTACGAGTGGGTTTCAACAGCGTTAACAATAAGAACAGACCAAAACAATTTTACACAAAGTGCTTTATAAACTTCAGATTATAAAAGAAGTAAATGTGTTGGACTTTTTGCAGTATAGACGAATTTTAGATATTCTTTCATCCGAATTGAAAATTGCCTTAAAATTGAAAAGTCGGATTCATCACAGAGGGTTTGTACTAATATTAGAACCGCTAGCATTTCATTAGGTGAACTTCCTTTATGACAATTTCTAAACTGAAAATAACCAAAACTTAGCAAACTAATATGAGATCTTTTAGATGATAAGGCAAGTAAAAGAAACATATCTTTTAAATCTCTTTATAAAAATAGTTATAGATTTAAAAACATATTTCCCAATGCTGTAAAAAATGATTTCTAATCTACAATAATACAAGTCCTAACCTCTTTAAGCTTTAGTTGTATTAAAATGTATATCTTTACAAGTTTTACCATAGCTTTAACCACTCATAATCTTCTCAACGCACTCAGTTTTCTGTAACGATCTTCGAGTTGCTTAACATTTTTATGGGGTATCACAAGTCGTATACTTTTTACGAATGCGTTGAGCCTGTTTAATGATTTTAGGCGCTATGTATTTGCCTTTAAGTCAAACTACTCACTAAACTCACTAAACTTTAGACTGCAATTATTCTGGGCATTTAATTTGTTCAGGCTCGTTATTGACCAGCAACATTTAGCACTCATTAAAACAATTAGCGTTGCAATTGTTCAAATGTTGGAAAATAATTTTAAAAAATATGTGTATACAAACAAAAAAAATGATTATCCATAGTAAAAAATAATAAATTACATTTTGTTTAATAAAGTTAACCGCCAACATTTTGTTCGTCAGTCAGCCATGAAGTTAGAGACACTTCGCTTTGGCCAGTTTATCAATTCACTGACGCTTTGTTAGCCGCCTCGTTAACCGCATTGCGATTTTTGGTGCGTGCCGCTGACTTGTAATGAGAAATCAACTTTTGCTATTAGTAATAATTTTTCTTAGACCCTGTGCTGAAATAGTACAGTGGGTAGTGTAGTTTATGCAAAAACAGGCTGCGTGAGCAGAAAAACGATTCCTTTTCTTCAGTAAAGTACGTATAAACTCTTGATCAGATACAGTAATCTATTATAAGAAGATAAAAATAATGTAAAATTAAAAAATTTTAATCTGAAAGATCTGAAATTCGTATTTAAGAACTCATGTTCCTAAGATATTTTAAACTTTAAATCTCGAGTTTTTTGAAATTTTATGAGTGCAGTCTCTTTTGTGTATGGCTTCTTTGTTTCTTAATAGACCCAATTGAAATCTTTAGATTCGTTTAATAATAGTATTTTGAAGGTTTTTGCCAACCAAAAACGATTAGGTTTACTTGTTAATATAAAGATATATAGATTAACTTATGCTCTGCGCTGATATATGAAATCTTACTACGAAAGGTATGTGGTTACTAGCTCTTAACATCTCTGAGATCGTGTATGGAGAGCCGAATATGATTCTTTCTACTTGTTACACATTTTTAACAAATTTTTAATACTCACAACGGTGTATAGAAAGACTTAGATATTGTGTAATTGATAAGCTAACTATATATATATCAATTAGAAATTCTAAGCTTGTGGCTTGGCCGATTAAACATTTGTTTTTAATCAAGTACCGGGTTTTTAGTAGCTGAGCTGACACTACTGCACCATTTCCCACTAGTTCTTTTTTCAAGTATATAATAGATAAGTCGTGTAGCACTTCACATTTAATGTTTTGTTTGTCTATTGGTTTTTGATTTTATTTTTTATAAATTTTTAATGGACACGTGTGGGCGACTTTGAGGAAGCATATCGCCACCATCGACTCCATCTCTACCTTCCACCTCCCTCATCATCAGCTGCCTAATGCGATTATGATTTATGTGCGTAATCTGAGAGTTGGGAGACCTTGAAAGCTGAAGTTGTTGCTGCCTGTCTGCCTCCTGTCTAAAAACCAGGCTAATTAGACATGCTGGTCAGCGTCAGGCAACTTCAGTTAAATATTAATCAGACATCCAGCAATAAATTCAACTGAAGTCGATGTAAAAAAGAAGACAGAATTGGCGCTGAAGACGCAAGAGAATTGCAGTCAGGAGAATCTGGCTTTGGCTATGGGGGTAAAGACAACAAAAGTGTTAACAAGGTCAAAATGTGTATACAAGTTTTTGAGATTCTCAACACAAACAGCTGCAACAAACAAACCGCCAATATTGTATTTATACACAAAATGAAAGGAGACCTCCAAAAAAGTGTTGGTGTTTTTTTTTTTCGGTTCTTGCGAAAACATAAAAAAAATACTTCTTAATTACATGACTTAAAGCTTAGTGACTAGGGGTCATATCTGTAGTTAGTTTCATTATTTTGCAGTTGTTTCCTCTCTCATCTAACGAGCTACAGCAGCTCGAAGGCTGACTTACTGAGTGACTGACCATTGACTAGGGTCCATGACTCATCAGGCGATTTGATTTAATTTGATTTGCAGAGTTGCGTAAGGCCAAATCTAGTTAGCACAATTAAAAGCGGGCAGCTGAGCAGAGCACAGATATATATTTATTTATATACATATAAAAAAGTTTTTGGAGGCACGACAAACGAGTTCGGGCCAGGCTCAAAGCTAGTAGCCAGCCAAGCGGCTCAAGTTTCAACTCAGTCTCAGTCGCAGTCTCAGTCTGAGTATGAGTCTGAGTCTGAGCAGTTACTTGTTCTCTGGATGCTAGTTGCGAAAATTGAACAACAATTGAATAACAGAAATCAGTTGAAGCTGAATAAGCAAAGCGAACGGTCGTTCAAGTTGTCGCGTCTGATCCAAGCTGATCCAAAGCACTATAGTCTATAGTCTTGGCTTTAACTCATACAAAACTGAGGCAACGGGAAGACAGCACTTAACTGTTGACTGTACAGTAGTCTAATAACAATAACAAACAATCACAAAAAAAAAAAGAAATATCAAATTTAGTGTGTGTGTGTGTGAGTGTGTGTGTGTATGTCTAGTGTACACTCGTGCGCTATTGTTTGAGAGGCAACTGGTGGCAGCTTGCAACTGCTGCTGTTGCAACAAAGCGCCCGCCCGCTACATTGGCTCGCATATTAGGCAACAACATAAGAGTAACAACAACTCTAGTTACATTTTATAGGCCAAGTCATGCAAATTTAATACATACTATTTAGTTTGGTGTGGCAGCATTAATAAGAGCAGTGCAACAAATTGGCCGTGTTGCAGCTGCAACCACACAAACGCTACAGTTTAACGCTGTGACATAAAACGCGCGCGTTTAAAAACGCTCACAACTCAAGGCAGTGGGGAGAGATTGAGACACTTGTGGTTATCGCCTTGTTGAAAAGGTCAACAATAGCCGCATTATTGGAAAGTGACGGGCGTCGACAGCAGCAACAGCAACAACAGCAACAACAACACCGCAGCAACATTTCGTTAGCAACATTTAAGCAACATGTTGCCAAGGATCACATTGGTGCTCATCGTGTTTTGTGGATATTTACTGTTTACGGGTAAGTTGCAAAGTGCTGTGCAAACACATTAATCAAAATGCGCACACATGAGCGTTTATGCAACCTCTGCAACAACAACAAAACTAACAACAACAAGAACATAAATAATGTCTACAGGCAGTTGTAGTTGTTGCAACCAAATCGAATTACCGCTAAAGAAACACAAGTTTTAAACGCAATAAATTCAAGCAGATTACATGTCGCGACTTTAGACAGAGGGCGGCTACAAACTACTATAGCTAACAGCTACAGACGCCTTGATGTGTCAGAGAGACGTTAACAAAAAGCCAAAAAAAATATATATAAAAAGACGCCAAAAAAACCGCATGCGTTTTATGGCATTTATGGTCAAAAACCCGACGCGTCGTCTTGTCATTTGAGCCTGTTGAAAATACCCTGTGCGGGTATACAAAGTTTGTGCAGAGCATAGACAGTGGTAGGTGGGGTCAACTCAAAAGTACTTATAGATTCTCGAACAGAGCTGGTAAGACCTAAAAGATCTTTATTATGTTTTAACAGACCGTTTGAGCGATCGCTATAATCTTAACAAACTGAAAGCAATAGTCTTAAGAGACGATCTTAGAAGTTTAAACAGTTCAAGTTAACCAACTTGGCTTTTATGTAGCTTTATAATCATACAAAGTATCGAAAAAATACAGTAAAATTCGATTATAGCGATACTTAAGGGACTGAAGCTATGCCCAGAAAATTGTTTTAATTTTCATTTAGTTTGTTTGTTGGTTATCGAATTCTCTCCGCAATAACTGAACGAAAGCTAAAAACAGAGTCGTTATAACCAGATTCTACTGTTGTTGGAACATATGATATAAAAGGAAGTCTTCATATCACCCAAAATCGCATAACAATCGGTAAGATTTCAAGACATATTTATAAAACTGTATATAGTTTGAGTCCTATCACTGTAAATGTCTGGCTAAACGCCTAGTTAACAGACTGATAGATTATAATACCACTCTGTTTTAATAAAACATACTCTTAAGCATAATTACGTAACAGCCTGGATATCTAAATATTTCAAGCAAACGGTATTTTCTAGTCGAGCACATTTTTCTAAAACTTTCTTACATGTTTTAAATGTGCAACGCTTGACCAGCAGCCGACTTGCAACATCAACGCACACAACCCATCAGAGGATTCTCAAAAGCAGCAAAAATATCACTATACTACTGTGTGGTAGTTATGTAATTGCTTATGTAATTTTCCGTGTATTTAGATGTACATCATTTAAGACTTTCGAATTCAAAAACTGTACATAATTTGAAAGGCTCAAGCAGTTGGGAAAGTTCTACTATTTCAACTTTGACATTTGCCAGCTACAAATTGTGTGTCTCACGAAATTTTGAAGGTTACCACCACCAAATCCGCACCCATAAAGTTGCACGATATACATATACATATATATATTTTTTGGTTTCTGTTTTTTTGTTGAGAGTTAAAGTAAAGCAAACGAATTGTATATTAACGTTTGCCATTTGAGATGGGAATCGGATGAGAAGAGGTGTAAGAGAGTTGGATTCGCGTCTAATTAATAGTCGCATTGGCATTACATTTTATATTATTACTTTTTAATAAAGTTGCCCACATCAAAGCGCACAAATAACAAATGAAGCACAACAACAACAGCAACAACAAGTGGCAAATGTCAAACGGGGTTGACAGTTGGTTTCTCAGTTTTATTTAGCAATTCAAATGCAATACAGTTGAACTTCTCTAAAGCTAACTACAAATAAAATTATACTATAATAATTTACAAATACTTTCGAGCATTGTATTGTCATTTCTTTTTAGCTAGGCTCGACTGTACATCAATTTTTTATGGTTTTTATTTAGTGTTGGCAGTTTTACGAATGCTGCACAATAATCAGACATCATTAAGGTGCTACATAAGAATTACATTAATTTGCAGCTTAGTTATAACCAACAAATTTATGGCTAATTGCACAATTATTAACTATCACTTAAAGAATGCATATCTTAGACTTGACAGGGCGCCAGTTTAGTAATAGACTGAATGCCTAATATTATTACGAGGAATTATTCAATGGCTTAAGGTGTGTTATTTAAGTAAAGTAATATTAAACTGAAGATTTATGGTTGTTATTGTATCCCAAAGAAAGAGTTGTTAATTTGTTTTTTAAATTAAAATAAAAAATTTGTTAATTCACGTTTTTTAGATTCAACTAAATATTTTATTGCCAGAAAATATATATAAAAGTTAAACGAATTATTAATTTAAATCTACAATCTTAAGAACACAAATCCGTGTGTTAATACTTAATTTAAAAAATATATAATACACAAAGGTCAACTGAGTTATTTTGCAATTTATTAAGTCTGCTTATGATGTGGGTTGAGTAGAAGAATTTTCTCATAGAAAATCAACAATTTATAATGAATTAAAATAAATTGTGTGCAAACAAACGTTTGATTTGGTTACCGCTTGAGAAATGAATGCAACATCTTGTGGAATTGTTAGTCTGCTTAGTTAATGTACCGTTTTGCTACCCACTCGCATTAACCATTCACAATTTGCTAGGCGCAACGGCGCGTATACTTAATGCAACGTCGCGACGTGTAACTAAGCGTCTTTTGTTTCGCTCTTTAAATGCACATCCGCTACAAGTACAACAGCAACACCAGCAACAACAACAGCACAAACACAAAACATTACCATTAACAACAACAACAGCTTGTCAAAACATTTGCCATCAATAAGAAGTATGCAAATGATTTTCAGTTATGTGCAGCGATAGGAAAAACAAATTTATGAGCCAACAGGCGCAAAAGTCTTTCAATACTTTTTGCTTATCTGCTTAATGCGAAACGGAAACTTTTATGCAATGATAAAAGTGTCTGATGTATGGCAGCAATAATTGCAATAGTTGAGCCTATAAATTGAGCTAAATGCCTGTTGTCTGATCGTATACAACAGACATTTGTATGTGCATATAAATATATATGTGTATATGAATACAGGTGCAGTTGTCACATGCTTATGCGTGCGTATTTGTCCCACTGTCGCCAGGTGGTAAAGTCCCACAGTGTACACACTTGTAGTTAGAGATGGAAGCATAAGTGTTTCTGAATAACAATAAATAATTTTGTTAAAATGTATATTTTATCTTATAGCAATTAAATATTAATAAAGTAAATAAAAATATATTTCTAACCCTTATAAAGTGGCGCAGAATATATACTATTAAAAACATTTTACAATACGAATATCGCACATATATAGCAAAAGTTATATATGTTTTTAAATTTTGAGAACTGCAAACGCCTAAAAGTATGCAACGTAAAATTTAATTTTTGTATAAAGTACCTAAAACTGACGGCTGTCAGCTAGCTTAATCAAATTATGGCTAATATATTAAAAGAAAGTAAAATTTTTTTTAGAAAATAGTTTCTAAACCACTATCACTCAATAAAAAGAAGCAATCGATAGAAAGAAGCTTAGAAGGCTGGATTTCCTGCCTTCAACAGCTCGAAATCTGCTTAGTTTTCGTGTCACGACACGCACGCATCTCTAGTTGTAGCTTAAGAACGCATTTGCATTCGCATGTTCAAAAATTAATTGATTTATTTGTGGATAACAAAAAGTGGCCCAGTCCACAGTCGAACAAACACACCGGTACAAATCTCGCACAGAGCCTACAAAAGATTTAAACGCACACAAAATATTTTCTGGCGCGTAAGTCAAACATTTGGCACACATGAGAAAACAATTTATGCGGCTGTCGGACAACAGCAAAAACACGCTAAAAAAGACCAACAAAAATGGCTAACAAAACAAAACGCGTCGTTTGGCCGCCCAGCTGCGGACAAAATGCAAATGGCTCAAAGGCGATAAGCCCAAAAGTTATACACAAAATATTTAATGGCAATTTGTAATTTGATTGAGGTCAACAAGTTGGCAAACGCCTTCTCAATTGTCCAACGCTCATTTCCTTACATTTATTTGATTTTTATTTTATTTTTGTGGTCGAGGATTAAACACCAGATCTGGCCAGATCTGAAATTCCGAAAGCACTTTATTGCGTTTTGCCATTAATTTGCGATTAATGTTAATACCATGGCGCATAATTTTCAATTAAATTGAAATTTGTGCTTTGTGCCAGCGACAAATTGCAAAAATAAAATTAAAAAAGAAAAACAACAGAAAAACAGAAACAGAAAAATACAAATTTGTGCTCATTTATATTTATGAGCTCGGCCGATGATAAACTGACCTGTGGCCGAGGCGGCTTTCAATGCAATTAATATGAAATCAAATTTTATAATTACATATGTACATAGGTATAAGCGCATTAAACACTTTTTGGCAGCCAACCAACATATCATTAACGTGGCCAAAAGTGCGGAAGACAGAGAGAGCGACAGAGAAATTCATGTTAAATGCTATTTTCGCAAGGCTCAAAGCTTTTGATGTCTATAGGTCTTTAAAATCACATAATTATATAGTATTTTTAATGTTGCGTAGTTTCTCACGATTACAAACATTTTTGATTTAATTTGATTTTTATTAAAAAAGGTTTTTTAGTCTGTACTGAGTACTTTTATACGATGTTTTTGTCGAAATTTAAATTGAAATTTATTTTAACTTTTCATTTTAATTAAAAATATTGTTTGCTTTTAGGCTTATTAAGAAAAGAAGCTGAAATTCTTACAAATACTATTGGCTATTTTGTACATTTTCTATACAAGTTTTTTTTCCTTTTACGATGCCACACTCCAATCGCCCACAATAAGCGATAAACCAGACATACCTCAGACACACCAAATTATGTTCTTGTAGCAGTTATTACAATTTGAGCTCATATAATAGGAAAAGAAGCTCTGAGAGTATTACACGGTCGGCATGTTCGACTGAAATTTCTTTCTTGTTAAACTATTTAAAAGTATATACGTTTAAAGATATTTAAAATTCATCTGCAGTTCAAAATATCCAACAACCAATAAAATGTTTAATAAATTATTCTCGTTTCCATTCATATTGAAGCTCAGGTTATACTAGAATAAGTTCTACCACAAATTGTTAATAAGCCAGCTAAGTAATGATAATATTCAAATTGCCAACACAACTTACCATAAATGGCAAACGATTATGAATGATAAGAAATAAAATACTGTAAAATAATGCGACAGGCATTAACAAATTGTTGCTTAAATTAATTGAAGAACTGTATTGTGTCTGACCTTAACTGGCATTAAACCAAACACTTAAGCACGCAACCCGTTAAGGGTTCAAAAAGCCAACGATGCAAATGGTGCAGCATTTCATTGACAATTACGGGCACATAAATCATTTATGAGTATAAAAATAATGAGCCAAAAGACGACGCGGCATATCCTTGCACAATGAGACCACACGAACAACAACAACAAAAACAAAGAAAAAACCGAAGAGAGAGTAAGAGGGAGTGGAAGCAGGGTAGAAAACAATAAAGGCCCGGATATAATATACAGGCAGGCTATATGGCAAGTGACTGTTGCCGCAAACATAATTCAGTTCCACGATGATGATGCGTCGAGTCTTGCAAAATAAATTAAGCTCATTATATAATTGAATCCTTGATAGGCTGATTATCCACACGGCTAGCCATGTGACTGTACACCTCACTCTCTCTCCCTCTCTCTCTCTCGCTGACTGTCTGTATATGTGTGCTTATTAAAAGGATAATGCCCAGTCAAGCGCAAAGGATGCCAATGGACAGCGCAAAAATTATGTAAATGAATATCCTGTTGCGTGTTTTTGCCTTTCACATAAATCTGCCAGGTGAACACGGTGCACCGCTGCACAAAATGCGCCTCATCCACCCGCACACACTATGTGGCTATGTGTTTGGGATCTGTTTTATCCTGCTAATATCTCATATTGAGCCTATATGTTTAGGTGTGTATGCATAGATAGTGTGTTTAAATACTTATATGCAGCACACAGAGAATTTTAGAGGTTTCTAATTCGATTTCCATTATGATTATATGCAACCTGGGTTTGTACTCTACCTAGGCTATTTACTGTTAGACAATTGAAATTCCATCGAAATTTTAAACAGAAAAAATGAGTAAAAATTATTCCAAGTTTTCCGGCTTCTGGGTGTACAACATCTAGGCAGTATACTGTTAGATAAGTAAAAAATCATTGAAGTTTCAAATATTTTTCTTTGAAAAAATTCACAAAAAATACTTAAAGTTTTCCGGTTTCTATGTGTAAACCTCTTAGAAATATAAATCTTGAGAATGTAGCACAATAAACTACTTAAAAACTATCCTCTATCTCCTATACGAATTCTAAGAAAGCATTGAACCATTCCATAAAACGTTCATAGCTTACTAACTTTCTCACCGTGTTCCAGTTTCAGCACACATCTAAACCTGGCTATATAATTGCTTTAAATCAATAGCTTTAAAATTGCTCTTGTAATTCAATTTAACTTCCTGACGAGTGTTTTTTAAATAATAGCGCTAATTTCGTAAGCTAGTGTAATAAACGCAAGACTGTTTTCAAAATCGTTTTAAATATTATAGTCGATTCCCAAATATACAAAAAAAACCTACGAAAAAAAGCGCAACGAGCTCCACCTTAAAATCTGTGCATGTGCCTTGATCGCAGCATTGTGGTTCAGTCTGAGATTTTTAACGGCAACTTCATGTAGTCACGATTTGTTACACATACAAAGTCACACTCAAACACTCACATGAGTGCACGTGAATGAATACACACTGCGATAGGCATAGCAAATACATATAGTATGGTATGTTATGGTATGGTATATTGCCGGCTCCTTAATCTATTGACTAAATGCATTGCATAAAGTGCTGGCCAAACCTAAAACGCGACGATTTAAAACTAAAACAATGCAACAAACGAGTTTGCTGTGATTTTTCTTTAACATTTTTTTTTCAAGTTTTTCATTTTCATTCGTGCTAGTTGATGGCGGCAGCAACCGATTGTAAATAGCTCAAAGGCGCTTTGTCTTGAGAAGCGGGCCGTAACCGGACCTTCCCCGCCTCTTTCCTAACTCCATCTAAACCATATTTTACGGCCATGTACAAAAATTATGAATGCAGACAATAACTGTATAACTGTAGACTGTAACTATTCGGTTAAGCGAAATATAAAATGCAAATTGCCAAATCGAATTGCCTACGAAAAAAGCCGTTAGAACCGCTTTAAATCCATTTGATGCCTATCGAGGCTATCAAACGACGCCCTCGACTAACTAACTGGGCCGTAACATGGCCAACGGCTTTCATCAATTTGGAGGCGGCAAAAGTCGCGCTTTTAACTATCGTTCAAATTTGCTAATTGTTGAATCGTGAGAGTAGGAGGAGTAGCTTAACATCAAGGATACCGTGTAATAAATATGTTTAATGAAAGTGCAGTTAACAAATTTGGTTCAATTTTCAAACAGGCTTTGACTTACAATGTAAACTTTTGAGATTTAAGTTAAGTTATCCATAATATGGTTCAGTTTCCAATAATACTTATAAGCAAAATAATATAAACCTTTCTAGGGTGCATAGGCCGAGTTAGAAAACTAAAGCAAAGTGAAAAAAGGAGTGCTCAATCCACAGGCTTTTGTAAACTGATTAAGCCAAGTTAAATAAGCGCTGAGCAAAACCAATCAGCACCACACCAACAGAAAAGATAAATCCACTCACTCAACCACCCACGTGCAGACGAAGGGAAATATACATATGTATATGCAATTGAAAAACATATTATTAGCCACAGTCAGACACTCTCACTTTTAGGTGGCGACAAATTGCAACATTAAATTTTCGTAAAAATGACAGAAAAAATTTATTACAATTGAAATAATTACTGCGAAAAACAATCAAATTGTAATTAGAGTCGAACTGCGAGGCAAACACAAAAACCCACAGCGGCAATAATAGCACCAACAGCAACAGCAACAGCAACAACTGCAACAACAACAACGGGTTCCGGCGACAAATTATAAAGCAACAAGTATCTATCTAGTATGAGTTTGAGTTTGTATCTGCATCTGTATCTATATGTTGCGACGACTGTATCTATAGCAGCTGAAAAATTGTGCGTAGCTATTAGAGAGAAAAAAGCTAAATTTAATGAAGCACTTTAGTTGCTGGAATTGGATTTGTAACTGGGCTGGGCAGTGGTTGGACGGATGCAGTGCATCATGTTTGGCCGGTGTGGCACACCCCTTCTTGTGGCACGTCGTTGTGGCATTGGATTAGGTAACCCACAGTCAGCCAGCTAGTCACACATACACATTGGTGGCTTGTCGTCGCACTCCCAATGTGATTGTGCTTTATTATTATTATTATTATTTTTAGTTTTACTTTTTTTTCGTATTTTGCAGTTGGCATAATTAAAGTAATTGGCTTTTAGTGAAGTGTGCAGATATTATTTATTTTTTGGGGCAGCTGCTACATTAAGCAGCACCAAACTGCAACAACTGCCACGCATTTCACAATTGTAATTGCTTCCCCATTGATAAAAGTTGCGCCTGTGATTTACAGCCTGCCACGCCTATCAAAAACTTTACACTTTCAGTGTATAATTCTCTAACTTCAGACATCCGTTGTTGCCAATAAACATAAATCCAGACTGCCATTTTAATCAGTTGCCCAATTTTAGATGTGAGAGTATGGCATTGTCTGGTTTAATGGATTTCGATTCTGTTCAACAATTACCGAATATCGTAGCAATGACTTAAGCTAAGTTATTTGCATTATATAAGAATTATAATATTAGAAAAATTATTAATTTAACTTGAAAACTTTTCTTTCAATAAGTGATTTCATTGAAGACTTTTATTGAAATTTCATTGAAGATTTCATTAAAGACCCTTTCCTTCTCTAGTCGTTCATCAGTGATTTCATTGAAAACACTTTTAGCAAAATCATTGGAGATTTCATTGAGGACTCTTTCTATCTCTATTCATTCATCAGTGATTTCATTAAAGATTGTTATATATAGTTCATTTTATTTCATTAAAGACTCTTATAGAAACTTTATCAGTGATATTATGTATGAATCTCCTTAAAAAAGTATAAGATTTAAATTATGAAGCTTTATAATAATTCATCAATTACTTTAACTAAAAATATATCAATAATTTCATTGACGACTTTAAAAAAATATTTATTTTAACTATGTGTATTTTTTTGTATACTTTTAAAAGAGAGTGAAAATTCATTGAGTATTTTATTAAAATTACAATTAAAAACTTTGATACAAATTTAGGTTAAATAGTTATCATAATCGAAGTAATGTGATCATAGTTATTATAACCTCGCCAAGGATATTTGGGCTTTTTAAATTACAAATCAGCAGATCAGCAGATACAATTATATATTTAAGCTCGTCCTTTTCTCGGCTTGATGAAAGCATAAAGTTCGTAATTAAGCAACAGGCAATACTTGACTTGAACGACGACAACTATTAACCACAACGAGATGCAAGCAATAACAGCAACAGCAAAGGCAACAACATTAAGAAAGAGAAAAAAAAAATGAGTAATAACGGAACAAGGTTAAGGTCAATTACAATTACAACAAACGACAACTGGAAATTGACAGCGACATGAATAAATTGCGCGAATGAATTGTAGAATGAAATTAAGAACGAGTTTCAGTTTTGACCAGGCCAACAAACTGCGAGGTTCAATACGAATCGAAAGAGACGGAGAGCGAAAACGAAAGAGATGGAGAAACTGACCCTCAAGTCTGTATGCAAAGCAAAACTCGTGTAGGTTGCAAATGAAGGAAGCGTTGTTGCAGCTGCAACTCGAACTAATGATGCAAATGCAAACACAAACAACAATTGATTACATAGCAATTTACCATCTAAAATATATTGTCTCTGCGAGTCAAAATCGTATTTTCCCACTGTTAAAGAAGCTGCAAGGTTAACATGACCAGAACGACCGCAAGACAACTTGTCAACAATTGCCACAAAGTTGTGCAACATGTGTCAAGTGAGAATCTGTTGCACAATGCTTGTAGACAATAAAAAAGCAGGTCATAACTGTAGAGTTGTTCAAGACGTGTGTGTGTGTACCTAATGGGTGTGAGCAGCCAAATTATAATCTTGACATTAATGCGATTTGTATCGCCTTCGATTGTTTCGGATTGTAAGCCTTGAACTTTAAGATCTAACTGTTGGCATTTGAGCAGAACAAAACCGAAACCTAATTAGCTTTGATTTATGTATTTCTGTCTTCTTGCCCCTCCAACAGATTGCCGTGAAACGGTTCGATCCAAGCGGGCCAAGCGGCCGCGTGCTCCGGAACCCGTTAAATTTGAGCCGGAACCACAGCAGGATCTGGAGAATGAGGAGAGCGGCAGCCAAGAGAAGGATTTGCCGGAAATACCAGATAATTTTTTGAGTCCCTCGGTCCGTGAATATCTGGAGTTGGGCAAGTCCATACCGGGTAAGCGTGGGTGTGTGTGTTTGTAGTGTGTAGTGTATTGCTGACAAGTCAATCAATATGCACGCCGTGGGGTGTTTCAGCCTAACAAAAGGATGCGGCAGGATTCGTTGCCAAAAATATGTTTTCATTTCCATGCGGAACGCAAAAATATACGCATTTTTTGTATGGGTTCGCCAAATGGCAAATTTGAAACAGAACTGCATCTACTCGTAAATTCATTTATTAGCGAACCGAAACAGAATTGGGAGGAGTGGGGTAGAGGCGGGATGTCAGCGAAACTCAGATTTGTTTATGCCAACATTCAACAATTTTTTATGCGTTTCGCAATTGTCGCTTGCAACTGACAGCAAATATTTTTGTGGAGCGGGAAAGTCCACTGCTTTTTTTATGCAGCTGCACTTTCTTTCAAGTAAAGCGGCATGAAGTGAAATTGATTGGAAACAAACAGGATAGGACGCGATAGGACATGTTGTTTATTTGCCAGCGCTAATTGCAATAACCAATAACCTTGCAGGTCGACCCGGCGTGGATTATCCCATTCTATCGGCCGTACCCTACACTAACTTCTACTGTGACGAGCAGGCGTATCCGGGTTTCTTTGCGGACATGGAAACTAGATGTCAAGGTGAGTTCTATAATAACCACATACACCGATACAAAATGAATAACTTTAAGTTATAATCATAAAATTACAAGTTATATATTTGATTCTTTACTAATGTTCACTAATTTTATGTCTGTTTGCTTTAGGTTGGCATTATTGCGACATTGATGGACGTCAGGCATCGTTTCTCTGCCCAAATGGCACACAGTTCTCACAAGCAGTATTCGTCTGCGACTGGTGGTTCAATGTACGCTGCGATCTCTCCCCCCGACTGTATGCGATCAATGCCCGCCTCTATCAGCGTCCAAAAGTGAATCCGACGCGACCGCATCGCATCATTACCAAGCAGCTGGTCGAGGATATTTTTACCTAAATAGTGTTTGCAACGACTATTAGTTTATAGATTTATTAATATATTGTCATAGGCAATGCATAAATATTCATTGTAGTACATTACTTTAAGCCAACAGCCTTATTTCATCTAGCATTTCATTTAAAACTTTTTCAAGATCACTTCAGGAAGAATTTAGCAGCTGTATAGTTTAAATATCATTCTGAGAAATTCATTGTTGTGTTTTCAATTTGTGCTATTTTATATGTGCATGCATTTTCTAGAACTATTTTCATAAATATATTTTAAGTTTCAATTAAATGTAAAGTTTGTATATATTCATGTAAGAAAAGATTAAATAAAAAATAAAAACAAAATTATTGCTAAGGAAAAACAAAAGGCAAATATCTGGTTATTATCTTAAAAAGAATTTAATGTTAATTCAGCTGAAAGAAATTCAATATTTACTTTATCTTCAAGAAAGACACTTGGATTATTCAAATACACTAGATCAGTTGAAAATTGTGTAGCATACCCAAAGGCGCGTCTTAAAATATGAAACGAATACATTGATTGTAGCATACTTTTAGTTGGAACGCGAAATTACTAAAAATATGCCAAACGTGGCCAAAACAAAAAGCATCCCGCATCTAAAGTATGGAACTAAAAGCTTTCTTTGCATGCGGCTCAATGGTCTAGGGGTATGATTCTCGCTTTGGGTGCGAGAGGTCCCGGGTTCAAATCCCGGTTGAGCCCATTGTACAAGTTTTTTGCATTTTTATTTATTTTTATTTTTTAAATTCAGCAAACTACGCTTATGGTAAGTTTAATTAAGCAAACAATCTAAGCGATTGGCAAGTGTAGATATGAAAAGCATTTGGCGTTTTCAATTTTGGCTGCCGGTTTGAGCCAACATCTGAGACGATAATGAAAGGCCTCCGGTCGGTCGGTTGGTTGGTTTAGTTTTAGTCGTTCGCTCGCTTGGTCCATGGCTGAAATATTTTCATTGAGCACATGCAACTTGTTTAGAGCGGTATCGATTGTCATGCCGATAAAACATTGAGAGTTATGCTGTGTTTGTGTGTGTGTCTATGTTTTTATCGATGACAATTGGAAAATTAAACCATGAATGTGTGTTTTGCCAGCATTTTTCACTGGCTTTTGACCACTTGGCCACTTTGCAGCTGGTTGCATCCACTAAAAGTGTGAAAGATCTGAAAATGCACAGATTATGATGTAAGAGCGCTGCAGCATTATCTTTTGTATATAATTTCTCTTTCTCTCTTAACGTAGCGATGACAAAGCCTCGAGCGCTGGTGCCATTAATAATTTGGACCATAGAATAGAGCCATCGTATTTTGTAATAGCAAACAAGCCAACCAATCACTTTCACTTGCCGTTGTTGCAACGCAAATCAAATCGACCAACAAACTGTAATTTTTGATATAGTATGGCCTTCGCATCATCTATTGCTAACAAGCTGCGGGCCAAGAAACCGAAAACTGTAATGCAACTGCGTTGGCCGAAACAAGTAACCAGGTTTCAGTTATCCCAACAACATCAGTCAACCAAATGGAGTTCAACTCTTGGCTAAAAAACATTACAGACCACATAGTAGATACGCCAACAGCTGCTGTGTCAATTCACAAGTCCAATAGCTGAACGTGCGTTAGAGATGAGCGCGTGAGCAATGATCCTGTGGAGATTTTGACTCAAACCCTAAGTAAATGTGTTGAAATAAATATTTTATTTCATTTTATGAATAAAAGGTTTATTAACGAATAAGAAATGGAATATAAATTTTTTTTTATATTTTTTAAATAATTTTCCTTCTAAACGAAACACATAATACATTTATCTATCAGTAGTCTAATACAATGCAACCACTATAACGATAAACCGGCTTCCATCTCCAATTGACTTTTCAATTTCAAAGTTATGACACTGCAGGAAAAGTTGTTGTCGTTTTGCTGTTTGCTGATGACGAACAACTAACTGACAGTAAACAAGCTGCTAAAACAAAACTAGTTAACGTTCTGAACAGCTGGCAAACATGGCGTATGAGTAATATTACAGGTTAACGATTTTTATAAAAAGTACAAAAAAAAAAAACTAATCGCATACACTTAACAAAACACGAGCAACGACTTCTTGTGGTGCTTGTTGCACCTGTTTTTGCTTCAGTTGTTTGTAGGCAACTCAATCAGTGTCAGACTCAGGTGTGGTTTACCTGTTAATGACTTCTGCTTGACGGCCACAAGTTGCACTGGAAAAACGCTTAAATGGGCATCGTTAAAATTATACAAAGACAATCAATGATCTGCTTTTATTTTTTCTTGTGATCAATGGTTTGTTATGCTTGGTTTTTCGCCTGCTTAAACATCAAGTGAATGCCACTCGCTTTGAAAGTGAATGCAAACAAACAGTGAAAGGAGCTGCACCCCCTAATAAGAGGGATTCTCTCTGTGTTTTTGATAATATCAAACAATCTATCTATCTATCGATTGTGCAACAGTAGTTAATTTGCCTATCAATTAGACTGTTGAGTTGCAAAATCGCCAGAGCTGAAGAACTGGAGTTGTGTCTCACTCTGAAATATGAGAACCGCCGCAAGTCACGCAATTATAGTGTTAAATTACATTTTCATTCACAAAGACAGCAAGCAACAAGTTTTGGTATGCCAAAGAAAAGCGTGCACATTTTCACTTATGCATTTTCCCTTTGCAAATGTGGCAACATCATTGAATACTGTTGCTATGCTTGTGTTGAACAATACTTTTTTCTTGTTTTGTTGCCTGTTGTTTGTTACGTGGGCAGGCGATGTACTCTGCTTTATCTATAGCTTTAGTTGTAACTTGAGCTGGCGTTAAAAGTCGGTTACTTGGTCAGCTGCAGGCAGAAAGCACCCACAGCAAACACACACACCAAACGCACACACAGGCACAACCACAGGCATCCCGTCATGCTGTTGTCCATAATAAAAGCAAATGTTGCATCATAATTCAAATTATGTTTCAATTATTGCAAGCCGAAAAATGCAAAGCGAGCAGCTAATAACTTTATTACAAAGCACCAAACTATTTGGATATGTTTAAATGTAATCAAATTTATATAATTTAAGTATAATACATTTAATAATTTGTAGTTGTTTAAAAAGTAATTAATGTAATTCAAGTTTATAAAATTAATGTAATTACTTGAAAATCTTCAACTTGCTGGCGTAAAATTAACTTAAAGATTCAATTAAAAATTATAAGTTAGTTATCTACAGACAAATTTTTAAACATCTTTAGTCAGTTTAAAATTCAATCTTTATAATTTTACCCTTTTCAGATATTTATAAAATTAATTTGATAATTATATATACATTTTTACTATTTTATTTGAATTATTTCCTTTATTTTCCTACTTACGTTTTTAATTATTTGTTATTAATCTATTTCTATGCAATTTAAATTAATAAATCTAATAAAATATATTGAGTTTAAAGAATGAATGTGTTTTTAAACATATACACTCAGTTTTAAATTAAATTTAAATTAAATACATTTTCTTTCAGTTGTTTATTAAACTAATATATTATTTACGTATGCATTTTTACTATTTTTTTTATTCCATTATTTTCAATTTTTTTATTTTTAAAGTTGTTTTTAATCTATCATGTTCACTGGTTTTGTTTGACTGACTATAAATAAATAAATCTTTAAAAATTAATCAAAATCCTTAATACAAGTTGGCTAAAAACGTAAAAAACTGTATGCACAATCTAAATAAATATAATATTATTAATTATAAATCTGATTATTTACATTTATATCAACTTGAATACTATAAAATTAATACTACAAATACAAAATTAAATATTTTTGCTGAACTAGCTGTAGTTAATCCTTTTCTGTTTATAGCTTCAATCTCACTGATTTTAATTACACTTGCATTTAGAAAACACAACGACCAATGTGATTACCAAATCACGAGTAGCATATACAAACATATACACAGGTAAACACAATAGCCTCTATAGATACAGTCTGTGTGCAGGCAATAAAAGCAAATTAAATCCCGAAAAGTCTCTGAATTCTCTGCTAACCATTACAGAGATTGCCAAATTAAGAGTAAATAACTCGTTTGGATAAACAAATAGATCATGTGAATGGAAAAATGGTGATGACACGCAGATAGACTTGACAGACTGAATGGTAATGAGAAGAGTGAAAGAGAGAGGGAGAGACAGAGGGGAGAGGATAAAGTGCATTTGCATAATGACAATGCAATTTGAAATAAACGCAGGACACATGTCAACGAATAAATTAATTTACTCGGAAATTATTTATGCAGCAAACACAAACGATCAACCGACAGCAGAGAATGGGGAACAGAAGTTGGGCCTAACCTCCCATAGGAGGTCTAAGACTAGGTTATGGTGTTTGATATGATATGATTTTTGAATAGACAAGCATTTACCACTTGACGTGCCTAATGTAGCAACAGTTTGGACATGGTCATTTGATTTTGGTCACATTAAAGACACACCGGAGCATTTGAGTTTGAGGCACAAACCCACACAATAAATCTACACATTTGATGGCATTGTACAGCAAAGCAAAGCAACAAACGACTGTTGCATTAATTGCATGGCTCAATTTGCCATAATGCTGAGACCCAGAACTTAAATAGCTTGGCCATTAAATTTTGCCCCCCACTGTGGCCTTCCATTTAAGCCGCATTTCCCATATTTCAATTAAAGAGGGAATGTGAGGAACACAAAAAAAAATATAGAAAACAACTTGAAACGAAACGCAACCAAACTCAAAGGCGTGCAATTTTCAAATGCCAATTGATTTTGCAGCACTGACTGACCGCCCCGCACCACCGCACTATGGCCCCACCCCAGTCGCAGCACCACCCATCTAAACCTTCTAAACCCACACTTTGTATGTATATTTCCGACGGCGTTGAACCAACCGACTTGTTAGTTGTTAGTGTTTTTCTGTAGCAGGCAAACAAATGTGGCAATTGGCATAGAACAAAACTAGTAAGATATATATAAGCTAGAACTGATTGTGCCAAAAGATACTCTATAAGGCTGGACTAACTGTTTATAAACTGATTTAAATATCAGCAAAAGAGTCTAAATAGAATTGATAGTTTTTTCAACGGTTCTCTTAAAGATGTCTTTATGTAAAAATTAGACTTTTTGAATGTAAAAAGTTACTAGATTCACACACTCGTACATAAAGGCTCTGAGAATAAAATAATGCTAAGAACAGTTTGGCAATCTCTAAGAAATTTCAAAGTATGAGAAAGTTGCGATGAAATACTGATAATCGGTAGTTAATTTCAAAATATGATATACACAACCAACCTAAATAGAAAGACAATTGCTTGACCCAATCAATTTTACCACACGCGCTACCAATCTATCTTATCTAACAACTATTTAAAAATATTAAGCCTATTAAAGCTATTAAGCACAAGACCACAGTTCAGAGGGTATTAAGCATGCTGCCCTAACAACCCGTTCAAAGCCAAAGTCATAGCAGCTGCGGGGTCGTATGTCCGTACGTACAGGAGTGCCTCTCTGTTGATGCCCAGTTGCATTCAATTGAGTTTTGCCATTCGAGGCGCGTGATTTTGCAGCTTGTGAACTGGATTTGCCTTGTACTATTTTTGGTTTTTTTTTTTTTTTGCAGACAAGAACCGCAACACCCACAGTGAAGCCGCAACATTTCGCCAACAGTCACCGCAGCTACAATGTTGACAACGGTGCCACAACCGCATTCATATTTGCGTCCTTTTTCCATTCACATTTCCACAAGCATTTTCTATAGTCAATGGCGGGTTGCTTGTCTACAATTCAAAACCATTTAAGCGCTTTGCTAGGTCGCTGCAGAGTGAAATGTTTTTTTATGCTCCCTTTTTATGGGTTATTTTGATGCCATTGGCGCTTTTGCAGTCGCCTCTTTGCGGCCAGTTGGTAGAATTAAAAAAAAAGAAAACGAATAAAAAATCGAGTAAAAAATAGAATCAGTAGAACGAGCATGTCATATTTCTTTGGCTGGGCATTATAATTGAAAATCCCACAAAGGTGTCGTCTGTGCTTTGTGACTAAATTGAATTTAGTAATCGGTTGAAATTCTCTTTTGCACTCTTTTCAATATAGTATATGCTGATAGAAACTAAACAACTAACTAAAACCTAACTCAATGTAGTCATACCTTTACGCATGCTAAATGTTATGATTTTTCCTTTGCCTTTTTTTCTGTACAATCGAAAAAGAAAAGTTAACATAACTGCAATTGGCAATTGGCAGCTTACTTCACCAGGGGCATTGGTTCAATTAACAAAACGATTGGCAAACACTTTGAGTATGTTGCCCAGGATTTTTCTCTTCAAAGGCCATAAAAATGGAAAAGTCCAAGACACTTGAAGAGTCATAAAAAAACGTAAATTACGACCTTATCAGATGGTTAAACACGCAACGCTTTAATTTCAACTTCAAAGTTTCCACTTTCTTTGCCGCACTTTTTAATGGCTTTGTTGCATTCATTTATGTGAAGGAAAACAATTATTTTCACTACACTTTACATTCAGTTGAACTTGAAAATTAACAAATTAAAAGTATGTAAATGTGGGGAAAATAACGACATAAAAAACCAACAACAGTGAGAAAAATCAGTCAAACAATATAGTATAATAATATAATAATTTTAGGTCATTGAATACGTTCATACGTGCTCGTAAATTAATCTCTCAACTTAACGGCAAACCATACTTATAGAAAGTGCAACTGTTGCGTGCAACATTATCAAAACCGTCGATCGTCAAACAAATACACTCTTCAAATCAATTAAAAATTGGGGAAGTACTTAAGATTAAGCAATATGTAATACTCAATCTTAACTCTTTAGATAAACTCGTACAAATTACATAATCTTAAGGAGCAACAGTTTTTTATTGCGAGAAAGGATGATTTGATTGCACTAGGTTTACAATATGTGCTTATATTTATTCATTAACTTATATTACTTAAAATTCATTTATTTCTGTATAATTTTTATTAGGAGCTGATAATATTTTATGGCTCATTTTCGTCGAAAGTCGTCGTGGCAGAGTGAAAGGTACCAAATGACGACTTTGATAATAATGAAATTAAACTCTGACTTGAACTCGGTTTTATAAAAATAACTAATATTTTCTACTACATAACTGAAAGTTAACAAATCATAAATTAATAAAAACTTGACAATAAAAAAAAGTATTTTATGCCCATAACGAAATCAAGTCTCTCAACTTATTCAAAAGTTAATTGCATGTAAGAAAAACTAACTTATAAACTTTTTATAGTATAAAAGTATATGGCATATATCTGCAATTCTAAAAAATGTATACTAACTTGCAAACCTTCTCATCTATCTACTAGAAAATCAATCAATGAAGCGCTCGTCTTGGTAATTGTTCGTTAATGGCTTCATTACAAGCAGCCAAGAGTCAAGATACAAATTATAATAACAACTACAACTACAACGAAAGACGGTAGTGCAAACAAAACGGAGACCTGACCTAGGGCAATACGGCAAAGGCAGTCAATGGAGCACAGACCTAGACAGCTGCACAGTGGGCAGTAGAGGGGGCGAATTACTATCATCAGTCAGAGTTGGGTGATCATAGCACGCGTTGTCTGGCCAAACAGCAGAGAGATGCAAAGAGAGCGCACGAAAAGAGAGAGCGAGTCTTTGAGAGCGCATTGGCTTTAGCGCGCTCTTTTGGAAGTTGTTCGAGCGATCGAGCAAGCAGTGCGTGCACTGCTTACCGTAAGTTGCAGCTGTTTAAATAAACAAATCTGCTGCCATATCGCCTCAGTTTCAATTGGAACGTTGCGCATGCGCCGTGCACGCTGCTGTCGATAGCTATTAAACGGTTGGCAATTGTAGTTTTACAACGTGAAAAGCGAAATATATTTGCTAAATATAAAATAATTTACGAGTGTAACATTTATTGAGAAATTTGTGAAAGTTAAAAAAATAAATTCTAAATCCAAATTGATTATTGTAATACAAAAAAAAATATTTATATAAATATATAAAAAAAAAGTGAAAATTTATCTACACAACGAACCCTAATCAACGCATTTCTAAGCACACAAACGACGACCCTTTTGCATTGTCTACGGAAACACGGGCTCTATAATAAAAGATGACAGATTTATGCACCAATTTGCTTTGATCGTACAAATTTTTTCTTGTCTCGCTGGCAAAGGGAGAGAGCGATAGATTAGTGTAAATGGGTTGATAATTTTGAGGTGTCAAACGGTCATAAAATTCAAAATGCGAATCGAAATATTGCAAAATAAAAGAGAGAGAGACAAGAGTTTTGTTTGCGGCATTCTGCATTGAAATATTATGCGTGTTAATAGAGGCTTAGTATTTTGCATTAATAATGCCATAAGTCAATATAGTTTTATTTGATTTTGTGTCATTAACTACATTCAAAATTTCACCCAAGACAACTTCTAAAAGACTTTCCTTTTCGGAAGACAGTGTCAACTTCGATTGCACTCAAAGACAACTCGAACAACTGTTACATTTCTCTTCAATAGCTCTTCCAAATGATACAATCAAAACCCACACACACAAAACATATATATAATCGGCATTCTCTTTTATGTGTTTGGTCTTTTGTTTTGATACTCTTGAAAGATTGTCTAATTGGACAGGTAGAAAACGCCCAGAATTAGAACTTTCAAGAGTAGCGAGTTTTTTTTTATGGTATATTTGCTTTCTATGCAAATAAAGTGAATAAATTGTCATAGCTAAAACATTTGGTTTGTTTGGTTTGTTCGCTCATAAATTATTGGAATCTTTTAAGCTTGCTGCTTCTACATATATCAGAGAATTAATATGGTTTTATAAGCTGACAACAAAAATATAAAGCAGAACCACAGCTTGATTTATATGCAGATAGAGACCATTATACACATATATCGAAAAGGAATCATCAAATCACACTCAAAAAATGCGCAAACAGAGACGGAGTCACAGCAACTGCTGTTGGCTATTACCATTGGCATTTGGTAAGTACAAAAATCTACAAAAATTATCCGTTACCCGTTTATACTCGATGTTAGTATAGTTGTCTTTTTGATAAACTCGTTTTGTGCTGGGTGCTTCAACGGGAGCAAGGTCGGCAAATGTCGCTCAACTATTGACTATTGGCTACAAAATTATGCAATCTCACCCCCGAGGCAACTGCAACTACCATTTGCCACTTGCCCCTTATCCCCTATCAGGCAGTTGCATTACGAAATATCAACACTGACCACCGATTGCCAATGGCTATGGCGTTTGAAAATTATGTTTAATTGCCTTTTCATCTCGACAAAATGACAAAAATCCCAAATACGTGCGAATTACCAATTCGAAAATATGCACAGATAATCACAATGTTCTACTCAACGCTACAGTTTGTCGGTTCGTTGGTCCGACTGGGTCTCTGGCTAAATCTGCAGCTGTTGCTGCTGCTACATTTTCTCCCTCGTTGCAAATGGAATGGTCTTCAAAATTAACATCATATTCATTGACAGCGCGCACATTACACCATAGAGTAACTCGGCGGGATGTTAATGACCTGACTCTATATCTGTATCTGGAATGGGAGAATTATGCCGGGGGGAGGTACAGGTACACAGGTAAACGTGCTTCATTCGGTGTACACGGCATTTTCAGCTGCGAAATGTTGCGCTAATTTATGCAGTTCATTCATCAAGCGAATGGAATGTACTTTGTGTTAGTCTGGGAAACTGTCATCCCAAAAGACTTTACCAACAGATAAAGCTTTGTAAGTTGAGATAGATGTTGAATCAATTGATAAATACTCTTTATAAAATATATAGAGATTATTTTGCAGCTCTTTGTAGCTTCTTTATACATCTTTGTTAAGTTCATGAGCAAAACTAAGCCTCAAAGACCCTCTTCTTCTGTATTTTAGTCACTTAACTCTATCACTAACCCAATATAGCGTATGATTAATGATCAATAGTGTTTAACTGCTATAACTACACATCCACATTCACTTTTTGTCTTCAAGTGCACTCCAACTGTGACGCCTGTCAGCTAAAGTTATCTTTAAATAGATTACTTTAGCTTTATTTAAGAAGCTTAACTGAAAATTCAAGTCTTTTTAGCATAAGACTGACCAAAATGTACTTTCCCAAAACTCTAATGCATAATTTAGTAATAACTTCCTAAATGAAGTATTTTTCAAACACAAACAAGAAATTTCCAAGTTCACTTTTACTAATTACCTCGAACTGTGTGCAAATTTGTAAACATTTTGGTGAATTTTTTCCACATCATAATTGTCGTTTGTCAACCTTTTGGCGTAGGAAAAAGGCAGCAAAATTTTGTTTGAATATTTTTTTGGCCAAGTCATAGCGGCTTAGGCCAAATTATGGTCATCAGGCGGCACACGGCGCACGGCACAAGCGACCTCCAAATGTATTTCAAGTTGCAACAACGCCTATCTAATGCTGGGTGCATGCATGAGTTGCAAGTGCCGGGAAATGGAAAATGCTGTAACCGTTGAGAGTGGGCGCCACAGTTAAAACAAGATTTTTCACTTTTCTGTCGGTCTGTCTAGTTGTCCGGCGGCATGTTGTGTTGGGTGAAAAGAAAAAGTAAAATGTTTGCCGAAAAATAGAAGAAAAATTTATCCGCAAGCCGTGAGGCATTTGCGGCAGTTAACGGAACCGCCGTTGTGTCAATGACTTTGAAATGATTTCAACGCGAGTTTCTCATTTCGAATTTCACTGATCTGCGGATAGACGACGGACGCATCACATTGATGCCTTTGTGCTGCGGGTCAGCAGCAGCAGCAGCTCTTGTACGTGAATTTGATTAGCAATTGGATAATTGATATAATGCCATTTTCAGCTGATGGAAAGCGAAAGACTTCCAGCCACTTATACACAATTGTTAACTGGCCACGTTCGTTATACTTTCGATTGAATTCGTCTGCTGACTGCTGTCTGCTCGCATGAATGCAAATGAATTGCCTCCACCTTCCATGCTGTATGTAATATCTGTATATGCATTTACTTTTAGCCCAATTAATAGCGCCTTGGCTTAAAGTGTATTGCGTAACGTTTAAACGCAGCCAGAAATATGAGGTGGCAGCACTCAAGTTCAATGCTGTTTTTGACAGCTTTTTGCTGGCGTTTTTGTTCCCACTTCCTGACTTAAGTGAAAAGATTATGCATCTATAATGCGTTGGCAAATTTTGCGCGTTACTTTTATATACATTTAAGTTAACCGGTTCGACTACGTTTTGGCCACTTTGTGCTGTCCTGCCGGCAATTTTACAATTACAATCTCAACTATTGCAACATTATGTGGCAAGTTGCTTTCATTTGAATTGGCTTTTCATTTGCCTGTGTACTGCACTGTGATTGTTTGGTTGCCTTTGGCAAATTTACACAATTTTCAATACAAAACAGTTAATAACAAAAAGGCGATCAAGTGCTTAACTTAACCACGCGGAAGACATTTTTTGCAGGTCATATGCAAATTTTTTATGCGTTTTAGAACGTCTCGCGTTTCGAATTTTAACGCCCTCAATAATAACTTAATTGAATATTCTAAATAGTAGCTGCCTTTATTAAGTTCGATAACAATAATTTTCATCCAAATTGCAATAAAGTTTAGCTGATTGAATGAGGAACTAATCAAATTATTAACCATCCAACTTAATTTTAAAACGATTACGTTTTGTCTGTCTATGTTATAGCAATTTAATATGCTGTCAATGAATACAATATACCAATTTCAGCAGAAATTTATAGAAAGGTGGAAATTTTGGACAAAACCGGTGTGAAATATTCTACAAACAATTCTTAAATCACTTTTAACTTTTGTTTTATGACTACAGATTAATTACCCAACATTGCCAAATTTAAACTCTAAGAATTGAGAGTTGTTTTACCAAAAACACATTTGTTGCTTGCATAATTAACAAGCCACATTAACTAAAATGTGTCATAATCGCAATCAAAGACAACACCAACCGCAATTACATAAAAAACAAAAGAGCCAGGGAAAGCCCCTCATATGTGTATGAACATGAGTATAAGTACTTTTCTTCAAATCGAAATCAAAATGAAAGCAAAACTCAGCGAACCGCAGCGTAAATACTCTACCCTGAAGGCATAGTAACTTCAATGAGGAACTAAACGGAACTTTGTATGAAAACAAAGCATTCTCAAAGAATGTAAATTAAACCCGTTTACTAAACTGGTTTTCGCCATCGAACTTATAATAGTGAAAGCGTCAATGCAAGCAATGCCAATCCAAAGAGTTTTAACTCGGTTAACAGAATCTGAACTGAAATCACATTTTATGCTTCTTCCACATATTTATGCAAAACTCAATAACACCGACTACTCCAATTAGTCGACATGATCATAAAGAATAGAAAAACACAGTAGTTCCCATGCGATATGTTTTGCATATTAATGAGACCCACCTCTGGCAAGGGTATTAATACATTATCTCTCTCTCGCATATATAAATTTCATGCGCTGCTAAACAAGCCAAATAGATTCCATAAGCCAAAACATGTTGTTACTACTACCAAAACAATTGAAAACTGGGCTAACAACAATTGCATGAACAGATGATGGGCTCCAAGCTCCAAAGCTCTGGGATCGCTGAGGTGTGTGAATATTTTTCAGTCATTACACGCATTTTTGGCAACAACAAGCAGCTGGCGCCGTTGGCCAAATAAAGTCAAAAAGTGTCAACACATGATATGATTTTTTTGTTGTTTTGTTTGTTGTTTGCCTTCTTCTTTACACTCTATAACTAACGGATACCCTGTAGACTAGAGTAAGGTATAATAAGCATAAGGTAACAACTTCAGTCAAGATTCAAGTCTTCTTAAGACTTTTGAATGTATTTACTGATCAAGTTTCAATTTCCAGCAAAGGACAATAGTTGCTTACAGATCAAACACTCTCTTCTAATTGTAAAATTGCAAGGAATAGGGTATCTCTACTTCGTTGACTTGCAATCTTATATATTTTGATTGCTTCTTCGCTTCATTTTGGTGTGTGTTAACTTGTGGATTATTATTATTATTGAAAAGTGCCGAGAGTCGGTTAGTTAAGTGGCTAGACAATGTGTAATGCTAACCAAAACAAAACGCTGCATTTGGCAAGACATTCCATTGTTGTTGTACTTGTTGCTGTTAGTTGTTGTTGTTGTTGCTGCGGTGCGTTTTCGCATTGCAATACGTTGGGATGGCTCGTGCGTAACTGCTTTTAGGCCTCTTGAGAGAGGAGAAAAGTGGAGAGAAGTGAAGATTTTCCCTCACATGATATAATTGTTTATTGTTATTTGTTCGTTGCTTGTGATAATGACACTTTAGAAGTGTCATAATTAATGAGCTAATTAACTGGAAATTGTTGTAGCATATGTGACATAAGACTTGAACTAACATCTAATTTGTCAAGCGAAAGTTGTAGTTGTTAGCTGCTTTATCTGAACTCATTGAGAAAGTAGCTATTTATCGGATCGGTCAGTCAGTATTATGGATGCGACGGGTTATTGGACTTTAATGTAATTGCACAATTGAAATTGTTCAGTTAATGCAATAATCACATCATCATCATCATCAGCGATGCGGTTTAATGTGAGTAGCTATTATAGTAGCACTAATTATAATTTCCACTACTTGATCAGATTTATTTTGCTATAATTTCAAAGTTCTACAACAAAGTCTTGCAGCAATCTTGAAACTTCCAACGTCCAATTATTGATCTGTTGCACAAACTAATTCACAATAATTATTGTCAAGGTTGATTTAGTGTCCAAACTCTTTTTGCAAAATTCACGCATTTCACGTATTTAATTAATGCTTTCATTTGTTTGTTTAGCTTTTTAAAAGGTTTACGCCATTTTTTGACCCTAGGGTTACGCTTATAACGGTACCAGACTATTAGTGAGCACAGCATTTGGGTAATCAGGCAGCGCAGCTGTTAGCCATTTGCATAAATTAAACCCACACTTAACGTAAACTAACAAACATACATATGTAGGTATTAATCATTGCAAGCTGAAGGTCAGCTTAATTATGATAATAATACAATACTAATTATAACGATACATCTATTAGATTGAGTAACTTTTACTATAACGCAATCGATTCTTAATCAAAACCAAATGTGTGTAATTAATTCGAATTTGGTAGTTAAATCAGCAGACAATCTGCCAACATGCAAACAAGATTCTCAACACCTAAGCAATTTGGTCTACAGTTGAGCAATTAATTAGATCGTTAAAGTTATACTCGTTATGTGCCGTAGAGTATGGGTATATTTTTATTGAACATGTGATTAATAGGCAGCCGAATACAGTTATTAGTGGAGTGCCAATGCACATTTTCTACTTTAATCAAACATTTAGACCTGATTTTTAAACTTTAGGACCAAGTCTTGGCCTTTTAGTCAAAATTTTGCAAACAGATTAAAACGACTCTTTTCTGCTTTAAAAAGGTTATACGAAATTTCCGCCAAACCAAATCAGCTAAGATTTCAAAGACAGCACATTCTTATTTATGGCAATCGATCAATTTTAAATTAAACTATTATTCCTCTACAAAAAGGTTAAGATCTGCTGTCTGTAGCGAAAGGTATAGCTATTTGCAGCATATAAACAATGCGAACACCTAAAAGCATGCTACACTTTTTAGCCGTTGGAGCGTAAAATGCAAAGATTTGTTTCACTTGAGTAACAGGTAATTCATAGTCGAGCATATAGCAAGAGCACAACAACTTGTTTCTTTTTTCTTTGGCATGGGTCCAAACCACAATCTAATGCCAATGATCTCGAGCAAACAATTAACCATTCGGCAAGAGCCAAGAGCAGTCGGTTGCTTCTAAACTTTTGGCTCGACTATAAATTAGGGGCGGCATTTTGGCGGTGGCGGTGGCCGCGGTGTAGGCGCATGCCAAGTTAACAAATGCTAAAAAGTGGTTTAAGTTGCCTTTTAAATGTAGCTGTAATTAATTAAAATGCTGCACATACATTGCTTTAGTTTTTTTAGGCAGTCCAAATATAAAAACTTGTCGCATTCGTTCGCATTCTCTAAAAAATGATTACTATTCACTTGTGAATTATTTATTGTAGTTTTCTTTGGCTATTTTTTTGTTAACAAAATTCTCGCTATTGTCAATTGAAAAGTTCACAGGGTCAACAAAATACATAGTTGTGCTGGTCAGTTGTGCTGGATAAACCTTGACCCGAGCTTGCAATTAAAGATTGTGTGGAGTAAATGTGTTCCCCAAAACTTGTAATTTGCAACACGCACTTAAGTATCTGTTAAGAGACCAACGGTCATAATTGATAATTAAATGCTTCTATGAGTTGTGGCTTAAAGTAAACATTACCCTAATTGTTTCCTGTCCTTCACTTAAGTCATTTAATTGGGAGGGGTGCAGTTAATGATGTTATTACTGTAAATCTTAACTAAATACCTTAAACAATTACACACCCAAAGTATTCTAACTAACACACGCTTGTGACGAAAGCTTAGTTATATTTAAGCATTACAACAAGAGAACAAAGCATTGATTCATTGGGTGAACATAAAAACCAATCCACACATAAGTTGAAAGCTATAGAAATTATTACTCATGCTAGTGACGAAAGTGTGTGAAATGAAAGGCCATTAATCTTTGCCCCTATGCAGACTCAGAGTTGGGCAATTCGTAGCGCCACAGATGGATACAAAAATATAACAATATATTTATTTCTTATTATTTCCGTGCCTATACTAATCTTATTCAATCATTTTGAAAGTGGAAAACAAACAGTAGCAAACATAAATTAGGTTAATTAGGGAAAAATAAATAAATAATGCCATGACCTGACGCCTATTTTGATAATCTTTCTCTTTTTCTTATTTCCCGTTAAACTATAACAAATATTTGTATTGTATTCGCTGTTTTGCTTCACTGTGGGCACGTTTTGATTAACAAATTTCGTGATGAAGATTAAGACTTTTTTGCGGTGGTGTCCGTAAAGTTGTTATTAGTTATGGATTGCATTAGGTCAGCCCAGCCCCCACTCACCAAAAAAAAATAAACGTGACTGTGACGAACTAATTAACAACATTTGATATTACATATTAGGCAAAAAAATAGGAACTAAACAAAAAGTGACTGTTTGTTAATTCTAAACGATTAATTCTGAACTTTGTCGACATGGCAACAAAAGAGAGACTTGGATTAATTGCCATTTAGTGGCCTCGTCATAAGTCCGTGTAGCAGATCATAGACAATGGGCACTATTAGTATTAAACCCAGAGGTTAGCACATGACCCCAACAATTTCCGCCTTCAATTAATACACGTTTCTCAAAAGTAACTAACTAACAAATCATATCTAGCTGAGAATTAAACTTAAACTTCTCAATATGCTGCAATCGGTGGCAATAGTTAAGATCGTGGCCAAAACACTGAACCACTTTTAGCAGCCAGAGCCACAGCGGGACAACTGACAATGGGCAGTTGGTCGACCTTGATGAAGCCATTTGCACACACGATATCTAGACGATCTCTCGATCGATCGATTTCTGTTGGCGCTGCAAATCGATCAGAGTCGCCATTAAATAAAGTTTTTGTTTTTGTTGTTTTTCTTTAGCCGTAGTCTAATTTATGCAATGTTTTTTCCAATATTTATTTGTATTTATATTGCCTTTTGTCTTCGTCTTTGGCTGTAAGTGAATTATATTTAAATTTGTTTGGCTTGGCTGCGCGCTGCGAATGATAAAAATCACATTTGAATTGTCTGTTTTGCTTTTACTTTTTGCCATTGCAGAGGAAATAAATAAATTACATTTAATTTGCGTAATCATTTTTCAATGGCATGAAAATTTTCATTATGCAATTATGGCCTAAAGTGGCGAAAGGCCAGAATTTACAATTTTACAATTGTTATTGCAGTTAACTCTGGTTTGCTGGACAGTTTGGATTAACGGTCTATAAATTAATCGCATTTACAGTAACTGTCAGCGCATAGGCGACCACACAAATCGTGCACACAATCCAGCCCCATTGCTCATACGTCCCGTGGGCTGACTTTAGATATCGAGAGGTCAAGCGTTCAGGTCACCTACAGCAGCCAGCTCCCCAAAAAAAGCGAATGGGAGACAAATTTTTAGTATGCATATATTGCAAATTGCAACTGCAGTGAGGCATGAGTCACACATATAACATATGACTACAATATAATACAATACAATACAATTTGTGGCAGTTGAGGAAACAGTTTTGTTAACACAATAAATATCAGATGAGACAGAGAGTGAGGAAGTATTTATGTAAATATTTACAGATATCTGCTCAGTTGGCCATGAAATACAATCTCTTAATGAAATGCAGTTGCCCAAAATGAAAACAAACGGATAAAAATGTAAATTTATCTACTGCTAATGCGGGCAGAAAGTGTAACAAGGGCCAAGAGGAAATGCACTGAAACGCATTTCATTTGCATGCAATTAGCGCAAAGTGATAAGATAAACTAGATAACTCTAGATCTAATAGCAGAGCGGGAAAGGGAAATAAAAAGAAATATTACCTAATTAAAATGTGCTAAGTATTCATTATAATATTATAATAATAACTTAAGGGTGTCGGCTTACGTTTTCGTCTATAGTCTGATACATAGTTAAAAAGTTTTTAAATGATAGATAGCATGCAGTCTACAAACTGACATGTAAGCGGCAGCTACGAACAGTCTAACAAATTGAGTTTGATCACGTTTCCTAGGCGATTGGCAGAAATACAAAAAAGCTCAACAATTCTCGAGTTGACAACTTGGCCCGGAGATTGTGACTTTGATGAACGCAGTTTGATTGCCAGTTTCTTAAATGGGCGTTTTAGTTTTGGTTACTGCTGCTGCTGCTGCTGCTGTTGCCTGTTGGCGATTGCTGGCACAATATCAACGGTTAAAATGCTTATGTTTTTTAATGGGCGCCATTGCCAAAGCCAGGTCTCTAAAGAGTCAGCAAAGATACAGCAAAATTGCGACATTTGCAAACGAAACTAAACGATACAATTCGAAAAAAAAACATAATACAAAACCCCCATTCACTTTTCTGGACGGCCTAAGAAAGGAAAACGTGGAAATCAACAATAGTTCAAACATATCTATTTTTTTCATTACCTAAATGAATTTGTTATAAAATATTAACAACTCAAACAAGAAGCGGTTGTTTGTCGAACCCGCAAGCCACAAGACACCTGTAAAGTTGTTATTTTATAGCTAGAATTGTGCTTAAGAACACAATTAAAATGTAAAGCATGGGAATCAATTGGCATTGTAATTGCAACTTTGATTGGAACTAAGCTGCACACTTTGAAACTGAGATACGGATCTATAAACATAAATTAATCTTTATTAACCGCATTTTGTTCATGTTATTGTCATCTATAACGAGTAAAGTAAACTTGATCTGCTTTCAGTGTTGTTAAATTTGGTGGCTTTAGTTCTTTTTGTCTCTTAGTTCTAGGTTTTTATTCATACCTGGTTTTTCTACTTTTATCTAAGAACAAGGCCTTAAAGATCAATAATCAACTAAAAAACTTAATTATGTAAGTGCATGTGGTATTCGTTTTTTTGTCTAGAACAAAGAATATAGAAGCAGTTTGTTAATCAGAACTATTCGTTTTTTGCTTCAATAATTGTCGTCTACAAAGAAAATCTTTAATCAGCTGAAAAACTTAAAGTTTTGATGGTAGCGAAACAACGTCTTACAGTTCTTCCTACAGATCGGAGTAGGTTGATTAATAAAGCTCCTTTTTATTATCATATTCTTCAGCTTTTCCACCACAAATACGTTACGCATAATTAATTTAAGTACACTTTTCACAAGTATACACAAAAGTAATGCTTGTCAAAGCATTAAAAAAGTTCCATATGCCTTTTTTATTGTTTTCTTCTACAACTTTCCCTAAAGTACACACCACAAATGATATGTGCGTGCAGAGATCTGTCACACCATATCTTAAAATTCATGTCTTATGCAAACATTAACCTCGTAATCGCATCAAAGCAATCTAAAGCATTAGTTGCGGTCGCAATTCTTCGCACTTTACGAGCAGTTAGCTAATATTTTGGCGCAGGCTGATTACATTTAACGGACACTGTAATTTTCCGTAAACAAATCGAGTCTCGTGGCGCATGTGCAACCGGGTCAAGAGACTGCAATTTTGGCTTGGAGTTGTAATTGAAGAAACTCTGTTGATTTCTGCACTGGGCGATACAAATTTTGGCTATAAATGGCTAAATTGTGGCGTCTGGCAGTTATAATTTTTGGCTTGCACTAATGTTTAGTTAGGCTAGGTGGCATTATGTTGGATATGTTGGGTGGGAGACTTAAGTTGACCGACCGCAGGCGTTATTTGGCCATAGAGAAAACATGAAAAAATTAGCAAAATTCGCAAAGCGAAGCGAAACGATGACAAAATTAAAATTCATTTACGCTCAAGTAAATATTTACGCAATAAATTTGCATTTAATTGCATTTGTGAAGCGCCACGGATGGCACGCGAAAAACGCCACAAAACATTGGCCAAAATCAAATCAAATTTGAAAACATGCCACAAAATGCAGTCCAAATGCCAATTCCAGACCCCCTCGATATTCAAAATACCCGATAGGTGATACCCATTACCATTACCATTACCAATGAGACTGATGCACACAAATCGACACAAACAATTTGTGCGACGTATCGAAATCTAATCAAATTATGCGCCAGAAATGTCGAAAAAGCGTGAAATGTTTTGCCAACGGCCAGAGATGCCTATTAACCCTGAGATGACATGGAATGAGAATGAATATAGTAGTAGGCAGCCTCAGTTAGCCTCACTGGCTTTTGTGCACCTGCATTTGCTGGCTTCGCCTGGCTACGAAAAATTGCATCAAAATTGCACCAAATAAGCAGCGATTCACAAAATTCATTGGCAAATGTTATGCAAAATGTGTGCAAAAGTGTTTGGCAAATAACGTACTGCATGTATCTGTATCTGTATCTCTGTCTATACACGCAAAATTTTATTTGTATCTATAGCTGCAACTGCAGCTGTATCTGTAGCCAAGTATGATGGGTAGCTCGCATTTTTGGTACGCTTCAGTGCTGCAGCGCTCTACAATCAGGAGTTTGGTTTTTGTGCTCTACTGTTTTGTGGCTAAAATGTTTTTATGCGGTTCGCTTAATGTGTTTTAGCCATAAACCAACTCATACAACAGCTAAAAATATCAACACTCACACACAACAATGGACAACTGTTTAGACAACATGGAATGAATCTTCCTGCTGCCTTCTACTACTTGTCAGGCTTCCTTTTTTTGAAGGGGGTCGATTATTTGTTTTGTGTGCCTAATTGCATTTCCTCCCCACCCACCACCTCTTTTGAGTGTGGGAGTGTGCGCTTGTGTGTAATTGAAATTATGTGTGCGTTTGGATTTGTGAAAAGTTCATTTAACAACTACTAAACTAAACAATGTTTTTGATAAAACTCACTCTCAAACTGAAGTTGTCGCGTTTTTAACCGCTAGCAAACCGCATGAAACATTATAAAACACAAGGCATTCAAGCTATGTGTGTGAAACTAGAAGCTGAATTGAAAATAATTCTTCACTGCCTCGCAAATGAAACATTCGTTAAGTTTTCCAAAAATTGAATTCGAATTATATTAAAATTAGACGTTTTCCAATTCAATTTGAACAGAGCCAAAGCAAATTGATCATCAAATCGTACAACACCGATGAAAAGTGCAATAACAGACAGAGGATTTAGTGAACGGAAGTTGCCCGACAACTTTCCACATGCAACTACAACTAATGTGGAAAGAGAGAAGCAGCTCCAAGAGTGGAGGGGACAACTTAATAAGCCGTTGCAATAACAACAAATGCAACAAAGCGGTCATATACATAGATGCATCCATAGACGCAGCCATGAATCTGACACGTTGCCTGGAAATTAATTCAAAAGCAAGCCAGGTTGGGGACCTCAGAGCGCACCTGAGATGGATGAGCCAATGCACAACATTTTAGTGCTATTGGCAAGCATACAAACACACACACACACACTCGCACAGGCACATATTAATTAATTCAAAATTGCATTACGCATACGCACAGGTGTACACGACTTTGCTCAAACTAATCCATACCGGGATTCAAGTGGGGACAACACATGCAGCTGTTGCTGCTGCTGCCACTGCTACTGCAACATTTGGACAACAAAAGAGTCGTAAAATAAAAACACTTTGGCAATAAAGAAAACAGCAAAACTAACGAACCAACGATAGAGAGCGAACAAGTTAGAAAGAGAGAGAGAGTGGTACTCATTTTGGTACAAAAGTTGTAGAAAAGGCTACAATCGTGACACTTCGACTGCTAAAGACTCTGTATACCAGAATAAACATTGGAAAAGATAACCTTATAAAGCATTATAAAATTTTCAACAGAACGAATCAGTAAATACAGTTTTAAAGAAAATAAGTTTATATTTCCAAATGTCTATTTTTATCGGAATCCGACAGATTCATAACAAATCAAAATAAAATGTAGTAATCAATAACTTTAATTATTGTAGAATACTCGAGTTTGCTTGAAAATTGATTAAAGTTACATGTTATTGTTCCACCAATTGCTCCAAACACCCATGCTATGTTAAATTTTTTACTTAATTTTATATGCAAATTTCTTCCAGAACTCCTTTATATTTATCTGAAGAAAATTTAAGTGTGCTGCCTCTAACTTCTATACAGATTTACTCTTTGATAAGCTAAATACCCACATTTTACTTGCTGAGTACAGGGTCTCACTAAAGCTCCGCATGACCAAATTTAGTTGGCTACCGTCAAAGGCAGTCTAGTGGGTGTACACTGTACAACACACATGTCACGTCTGTCTGTGCAGACCAGGCCAAGCCGGGCCAGGAAAATTCAGTTAAAGACTGTGTGGCCACTTAAGCTGCCCGCGCTCCAATGCAAATTATCTACCCCCAGAGCTTAGATTTGGCTCGTATTCTCGTACTTTCGGACACTTATTGTATCACTGACGTCTGGAGATTGTCGATGTTGTCGTAGTTGTTGTTGTTGTTATTGGTTGGCGTCGTCATGACTGCCAATTGCAAGTTTGCAACACATGCCGCACAGGATCTGAACAACAAATAGGCACGAACCAAATAGAGATGGAAGAAAAACTGTAGTGATGTCGTGAAAAATTTAAGTAGAAACACTTTTGTGTAGCAGTTAATTTTAATGCTGAAACTATTGCATACTTTTAGGTGCACGCTTGTCGCTTAAACTGCGGAGAGCTATAACTTTAGCTATATATAACCGATCTTAATGCAACTGGGTAGAATGGTTAGTTCAAATAAACCGTACAGGTTTTTAGCAAAAAAAGAATGTTGGCTATAAAATTGAAGCTGGGCTTAAATTTTAATAATTAGCCGTACTCTTTTATTATAATTTACTTTATATATAGCAAAGATACGATTAATACATAACACATACCCCTAAAATCGTGTTTAAGTTTCATTGCAGAAAACACAAAAGTTTTGTCCATCTCTAAGCCAAAACTCGCCTCGTTTCGGCTCACTAAGCACACAAGCGTACGATAAACAATATAAAGAAAATTTGAAAATTAGCTTAATGCTATTTTATAATGGTCTTTCCTTAACGGTTATGACAGCGTCTGTTGGCTGAGTTTTTGGCATAAGTCTTTTAATTGTTGGTTGCACAACTTTCAGCGGAAAGCGTAGAAGAGCTCATGGATTGACAAATTTTATTTCTTATTTAGCGCAACTGGCCATAGGCTTACTTGGATATATACACATATATATTTGGATATATACACTTAGTGGAAATATATATATAGACTATCTGATAAATACAATTTCAAGTTACACCAAAATAGTAAGAGTCCACACGGCACCATTCCCATTCCGCGCTCAAGAAGAGACCGATGGACGCGACTCCTCAAAGGAGAGCAACCATTTGCAATTGAGAATCTCACGCAGCTCCCAGCGGATACTGACGTCGGGTTCCAGTAGAACAGCCACAGTGGCCTTGGCATTGTTCGAGATCACATCCTGCAGTTTGCGACGGAAAGCAAACTTTCTGCCACGTTGATCCTCCAACAGTTTGGTCAGATTACTATCATCGAATGGCATTTTGGCGTTCATCATGATGAACAAGATAACTCCCAATGACCAGGCATCGGCCAGTTTGGGATCGTAGGGAACTCCGCAGACGACTTCAGGAGCCGCATAGGCAGCTGAACCACAGTAGGTTTCCGACTTGATTTGACTTCCACTCTCGTCGCGACAATAGCGAGAGAAACCAAAATCGGCCAGTTTAACATTGAGACGCTTGGAGAGCAATATATTCTCACACTTGAGATCCCGATGGGCGATTTCATGGGAATGCAGATATCTCAAAGCCTTTGCCATTTGAAAGAACCACACCTTTGCCATTTTCTCCTCAATGGGACCCGCTTTCTTGATATGCGTCAAGAGATCACCCTTTTCGGCATAACGCATAAAGATAAAAATCTTTGGACCACGCTGCAAAATGCTGTGAATTTGTATAATATTGGGATGATCCAGTTTCGTGAGAATCTCCAGTTCGCGCGGAAAGAACTTGTGCACGAAATCTGTTGGTGCCTTGGCCTTATCAATGATCTTGCAGGCCAAGTTTACGCCCTGTCCGCTCTCATCTGCATAACCAGCAGTGATGACCGTTGCATAGGAACCTTCGCCGATCTTATGGCCAATATTGTAGCCCCTTTGGGCCAAGGCATCGATGTCACTGCTGCGCGTGGTCAAATGCCGATTGCCCGTCGAGTTGGCCATGTTTCGAAGGAAATGAGCTCCTGTTTTTGTATCCAATAATTGTGGTTTTTAACCAACTATTTGTGTATAATATAATATAGATTGAATAGCATTTTGTTTGGCATATTTACCGTCTAGTTGGTTCTCCTCGCTAAACTTGAATTTAATGGTACTATATATTGAGTGGTTTAACGAAATTTGCTATTCCAATCCAGAAATTTTGACAAAAGTACAAACGTTGTGAAAGAGCAAAGACAATAACAAAATTGAGACTGAATTTTAAATAATAAGGAATTTTGCTTCTTAATGCTATGTCTACTAAGGGGTTTTCAAAAATTATTATATATTATAGCGTTATGTTGAAAATGTCACCATCTATAATATATCATTGAAAAACAAACTTTTATAATTTTTATATTTGGAATAAGTCAGAAAATTCATTTATTTTTATAACAATAGCAACAACAAATTCAAGTTTAAGAAAATATTGACCAATGCGAAGGTAAAAAGCAATAGAAATACGTTATATAGTAGACAACAATACACTATAGAAAATATATAGATTCGGTTGTCTTCCAATACATTAACAAAAATACGGAAACATGGCCAGTACTGTAAACCACATGCCGCAAACAGCACGCAGCTCAGTTACTGATGCCTTGGCTGTGCAGGGCTACAAACTTGGCCATAAAATTGGCGAAGGATCCTATGCGACAGTGCTTACAGCCAGTTATCATGACGAATCGGGTAACAATGCGGATTTGGCCTGCAAAGTAATTGACAAGGCCAAGGCGCCCACGGATTTTGTGAACAAGTTCTTTCCCCGTGAACTGGATATCCTAACAAAGCTCGATCATCCCAATATAATACAGATACACAGCATTCTACAGCGTGGACTGAAGATCTTTATCTTCATGAGATATGCGGAGAAGGGCGATTTGTTGTCACACATCAAAAAGACGGGATTCATCAAGGAGAAACAGAGCAGAGTTTGGTTCAAGCAAATGGCAATTGCCTTGAAGTATCTGCACAACCATAACATAGCCCATCGTGATCTGAAATGCGAGAATATTCTACTTTCGGAACACTTTAATGTTAAACTGGCTGACTTTGGATTCGCTTGCTTCTGCAGCAATGAGGGCGGAGAACGCATATTATCGCAGACATATTGTGGATCAGCTGCCTATGCCGCGCCAGAAATTGTTAGCGGCATCCCCTACGATGCCCAGTTGGCCGATGGCTGGTCCCTGGGCGTCATACTCTTTATTATGCTAAATGGCAAAATGCCATTTGATGATACAAATCTGACAAAGTTACTCGACGATCAACGCTGCATGAAATTCGCATTTCGCCGTAAACTACACGGCGTAATATCACCGCAAGCCAAGGCAACCGTGGCCGTTCTACTCGATCCAAATCCCGCCACTCGTTGGGACATGAATGAGATTCTTAACTGCAGTTGGGTACATTTGGATAAGACTGCCAATGCTGCTGTAAAGTGAAGAGCAAAAACGAACTTCAAATACAATCAGAATTGTCAAGGCTTAGTGTACGATTTAGATTTTATTCCGTACTCGATATTGATCGAGAAACGGAATTGGAAAGATCTATTAATCAAGTAGAGTAGTTGAATGGAGATTCTCTCTCCATTTAACTTGGTATTTGGTCCCTTTAACTTTAACAATACAACTTTTGGCAGAAGCAAAATATATTTCAATTTTTGAACAATTATAGAATTTTGTAGAATTTCTTCTTGTAAAATTTATGTTATGGCAATAAATATTTGTAAATTAAAAAACAATTATAAACTGTTTTACTATTAAAAAAATAACTTGATATGGTAATACCCTGTGGATCTTAATGTTAATTAAAAACATTTTAGCAATTTGTAATAGGTATTTCTATAATGAGTTCCCATAAAAGAGATTGTATCAACAAAAGAACGTGGGCTAAAAAATTTTTAATACTCAAGTCTGCATATCCTAAACTCTGCACGCAGATCAAGTTTATTTTATAATGCTTTGGAAACAAAAGTTCTTCAATTTAGCAAACTTTTCTTTTTCGTCCTTCTTGATTAATACCATTTATTCGTTTATCTTTACAGCAGTGGCCGTGCTGCTGCCACTACCAAGTGCAGTGAATGGTAGCAATCACAGTGACGTCATTGCCGATGCGGAACTGAGTGCATCGGAGCGTAATCGTCGACTTATACCCTACATGGCCTTCTATCTACCAGCTCCGGAGTTGCCCATCAATCAGCAATATGCTGTGAAACATGCGACATCTGCTGGCGGTGCACAACTACGACCACCGGCGGTGGCGCCACCTAGCCGCATACCGGTACCGGTTGCCTACATGCCACAATCACAGCCACAGAAGCAAACACATTCGCACTATCAGCAGGGCACAGCAGCGGACATATTTCATGCGTTGGCTATAGGCGGTGGCGGACACCAGCATCAGCATCAGCTACAGCATCAGAGCTTGCCACCTGGTGGCCATGGCAAGGAGTCAGTGTTGCCGCCTGATGCGGGCGCCACATTTATTGCCTACAAGTCATTGAACCCAGCGCACAAGGCAAGTGTACTCTGCATTTTGTGCATAACTAAACTTAACTAATCGTGAAATTTATATAATCCGCAGCACAAGACTGTACAGCATTTTCCGCCGCTAACCCAGCAGGAACAACAGCATCACCAGCATCAGCAGCAGGAACAGTTTGAGCTGCTGCCTCCGCCACCGCAGTTCCATCGACAGCGTGGTAAACAATCAAAAGTCAATTTAACACCGTTTACAGCGCAGAACACGCTGCCGGGACACTTTATGCCCATTATTTATACGCCAGTGAGCAATCCAAACAACAACAACAAGCAGAACAACCAGAACAACAATGAGCTGCATAATGGCCACACAATCAATTACAACAAGAAGCCGTCGCCAACAGAAATTGTCTACCATAAAAATTCCCATCAAACACAAATTGTTACGGATTATGCATCATCCGGAGTTGCCGCCTCGGCGGAGCAACAGGAGAGAGAACAAGAGGGTGAAGTGCATCCGACGCCAAGGTATGAAATATATATCTGTATACAATATATATAACATCGTGTTGACATCGCATCTCTCAAGTGCTGTAAGAAATAGCATAACTGCTTTCGCATCCCATAATACAAAACAGTCAGTCGTTTTTTTTTTTAAGATTCTCACAGACACGCCCATTGCTAAGCCAACACCACCCACAATTGTTATGCCTCATTCAATTGTTGGCAGTCAAATTAAAAATATTGAAGCAATTTCATTAGTAGTTTTTTATCACGCTGGGCGAGAAAGAGATAAATTTTGAAATATTTGTCAATATGGAAATTTGTATTCTTAAAAGATTTTAGTACCGAATCCTAACTGAAACTATTAGCCCTTGGTTAGTTTTAAGACAATTTCGGGCAGTTCTTACTTACTGAAAGTCAGAGAGATATAGAAAAGATGTTGTGTGACGGCAGTCTACAAATTTGTCATAGGTTCTGAGAATTTTTATACTCTCTGTGGACTAAAATGGAAATTGTTTATACGGACAGGCAGACGGACATGGCTATATAGACTCGGCTGTTGATGCTGAGCAAGCATATACCTACTGCCACGCCTCCTTCTACTACCACTCATATAGTCTTGTAATAAACACAGTCTCAACAAATTTATTTAGTTGTAGAATTTAGCTTTGGCACAATTCCCTTGATTAAATTAATATAAATGTATTTATTGTGATTGTGACATAATTACGACACATTATAAAATGGCAACTTTAAGGTATTCAGAGCGAGCGAGCATGCAGCAGAGAGTTGCACTTGCAGCAACAGCAACAGCAACACGACAGACTCGTTGCACTCGTTGTTGCATGCAATGCCCTTGGGCACCGAAATCAATTGCATTTAATGCATGGCTCAAACTCTGTTTCTGGCTGTCTGTCTGTCTGTCTGTCGGTTACTGTTGCTGCTTCTGTTTCTGTCTGCGTCTCTGACGACAACATATTGTTGCTGTTGTTGTTGGTGACGTAAGAAGCAGTTTGATGTACCCAACGAGGCGCCGCCAATGGGCAACGTGCAACTTGCAACGTGGCAACGTGTGTGTGAGTTGACCGTCGTCGAATAAGGACGTGTTCGATTCGTGTTCTTTTCGTAATGTTCAAATTGCAAAATCATGTCAAATATGACCCTGGGCCATGGTCAACACAATTGGCCAATAGGATGGCCAGATGGAAGGCAACTGTTTTTACAAAATCTACTTGTATCCCCATCTTTGATAACCACTGATAACACACACACACACAAATACTCATACTCATCTGCTTCTGCATGCCCCACAGTGTTGGCTATAATGTGTACAATGAGCCAGCCACTGTACCAGCCACCGCCACCGCATCATCATCCTCCTCCTCCTCCTCATCATCAACAAAAAGCGCATTGATAATACATCCCAAACTACCGCCTGGCTATGGACACGTAAGCAAATACGAGAGTTACTTCCATACGGCACCGGATCAACACTTGACGCCGCAGCAGAAATACGTGCTCTACTTACAGCAGCGCATGAAGTTGCAACGGCAACAACAACAACAACAACAGCAACAGCAATCGGATAGATATCATCATAGTAACACAGATGATTTGCATCATCAGTCGGCGCAAAGCAATACGAAAGCTGGCAAACAACACCACAGTCACAGTCACAATCATCCACATACGTCACCACCACTGACACCGACACCGCCACCGCTACCACAACAACAACAACAGCCTCAGTCCACAACACATCACAATCAGTTACACAATTACAATGGCCTTTCTGCTGGTCAGCAACAAGTGCTGCACATTCCATTGCGTGCTCTCATGGGTCACCTACAAGAGCAGCCAGATTATGTCCAGGAACCGCTGCTTGGGTAAGTCATACACTCCCATTATCCATGTAACTCAGCTTTGCTCTACATAATTTCCTTCTGGGTTTGTAGCAGAGTTGTGCCTTATCATTAATTGTTCATTAGCATTGATAAACATAAGTCTAATGACATTTATAAAAGTATTTTTAATGAAAGTTCTATTTCATTAGCATTGATAAAAGTAATTCTATTGAATTTGTTATTTTATTGGCATTGAAATTCTAATATTTTAATTCATTGGCTTTGAAAAAAAAGAATTCTAATGAAATTGTAAATATTTAAACGAAATTTTAATTCATTGGCTTTGAAAAAATAAAATCTAATAGAATTGTAAATATTTAAAAAAATTTTAATTCATTGGTTTTGAAAGGAAAAATTCTAGTGGAACTGTCATCATACAAAAGAAATGTTAAATTCTAATATAATAAAATTTTATAACAATTGTTTAATGAAAACAAAATATTATTCCTTTCGTACTAGTATTTTAAATACAATTTTACAATTTGATTAGAACTAGTTGTTTCTCAATGCTAATGAAATCGTCACTAGTTGAATAACATTAAATTGTCAGTAATTTTTTTTTATTACACTTCATTGTCACTGTCATTTGATTTTGCTAATGAAAAGGTTAATTTCATTTGTTACTGCTAATGAAAAGACAAATTTTATTTCATTAGCATTAATGTTAGGGAAAAAAATTTCATTAAAACTACATTTTTAATGCTAACAAAACCATTAAAACATGTAATTAATTAGGCACAACTCGGGTTTTTAGGTTCAAAAGATCACATTTTAAACTATGTAATTGTCTCGCTTAGTTCACCAGCTCCTACGCAATTTATTGATTATCTCATTGATGGACCACGTCAATCTTTGGATGAGGACCAAGTACAACAGCAACAGCAGCAGCAGCAGCAACATGCGGAAACCTCACCATCCCGTCCACCACAGCATGCTTATATATTGGTGACTACTTCAGCTCCATATCCGGAGCATGCACAGGCACCACGAGTTCAAGATTTAAGCCCCACCCGTGCGCCAGTGGTGTATAAACAGCAGCCCACATTACGACTACAGCCAGTTGCTCCTGTGCACAACTATAAAGCCACCAGACGACCTGTCTACATAACGCCACCCACGCCCATTGAGACGGTCAAGATCACGCCCAAGTATGTGTATGTGTCCAGTAAGACAACCCATCGTCCAGTGTCCACATTGCCGCCCATCAAGCTAAAGCCTGTCTACAAATATGCTACGGAACGTCCAAAAGCACCGCCCACTTCCAGTCAGGTGTACGACTCGGATGATGCGGATCAACTGCCCGACATTAGAACCTCATCACTGGCCGAGATTTTGCATAAGCTGCAGGCGAGCAATCATCTGCCACAGACCCTCACTCCCGACAACATTGACAACTCGATCAAGACGCTGATTCGCATCTTGCAGAATTTGAAGCAGACACAAACCATTGACCCGAATCCTCCGCAACATCATGAGGCAAAGCCCGGCAGTAGTAGCAACAACCACGATTATGACTACAACACGGAAACGGAAGCTGTAACGGTAGAGGAGCATCCTCCAACGACAGTAGCCGGACATTCCGTAGTACCAGATTTGAAGCATTCGAGTAAACCAAGTAAATAAAAGAGATTTGTATATTGAAATCTGAGTAAACTCAATCTGTTCCATTGCATAACTAGACAAACATCCGGGACCAACTACTGGACGTGCCGGCATAGATTATCCCAACTATGCGGAGATTCCAAAGACCAGCTTTGAGTGCACACAGCAGCGTTACAAGGGCTTCTTTGGAGATCCCGAAACCAATTGTCAAGTTTGGCACTACTGCGATCTAAATGGCGGCAAAGCGTCCTTCCTGTGCCCCAATGGCACCATTTTCAGTCAGGTACGTACACTGCTACAAACAATCCAGTTTTTACTTCAATTTTAAATCTCTCTCTCAGATTGCTCTGACTTGTGACTGGTGGTTCAATGTGAAATGCTCGACAACATCGCAGCTTTATGTACTGAACGAGCGACTCTACAAGTACATATTGCCCTTCAATCCAAAGTTTCCCGAGGATTACAATGGACCCATTGTTGATAAGTAAATGACAGTGTAAAAATAATCCAAAAATTAGTATTACAACAATTTTTTTACTGCTACAGATATCTGGCCATGAAGTTCCAGGAAATGGAGGAAAAAATGCGTGTGGAAAAACAACGGAAAATCAATAAACAAACGGAAAAGCCCGAAGCCAGAGATGAGGCTTCGACGCCAGCATTACCCAAAAATCACAAGCCATCACCCAAACATGGCAGCGGTATCAATGCCCAGGTGTACGAGCAAAGTTCGGAGCGTAATCTGCTGATCGATGATGAAATCGATGATATCTCGGAACGGGGCACATACGACACCTATGGACAGACACCAACCACAGTGATGGCACCGACCACATCATTAACGGACTCACAAACACTCGGCCATAGACCAATAGTTGTATCATCTACGCCGGAACCGGAACTGGAACAAGAACGAGAAGAAAGTGAACTGGATGTAGAACCGACACTTGAGGGGGACCCGCCTGTGGATGTAGGGAGCAGTGAAGAGGAGGATAAATTACAAAATTTAAGGGACACCAATGCGGTGGCCGGACATAAAAGACTTGAGACAACAAAAGTCAGCGTAGAGAAACAGGAAGTGATTGAGATAAAGCCGGACGGCAATACCGGACATCTAATGCCTCTCAGCAGCGTGATGGAGAGCAGTGAGCAGTCAAGTGAGAGCAAAGATGGAGAGTAGCGAGACAGAGAGTTTTGGTAGAGAATGCTTGCCATATTTGTAATGAGAATTTTAGAAACATGTTCGTTTTGGTCGGTCGATTGTACGCCTTTAAATTATTCTTAGCGAGCGATTACTGTAAATAGTTACTATAGAAATCAACTAGATATATGTATATAATGTACCATATGAAATAAGAATATAAGAATGCCAAGTATTAGGTAAATTTTATGAAGATTTACTCACCATTTGTGCATTGTTGACTTGCAAAAGGGCCGCATCTATGGAACTGATAGAAGCTTGTACCTCGGTTACATAGCGTTGGTTCTACAAATGAACATAGTACTTTTAGTATTTGTATACATATGTATAAATAATAAAAATAAGTTCTTTTTTAAAAAACGCACAAAGGTTTTACGTATTTCTTATCGTATAGTTTTATAACGTATTCGTTTAGAGACAAACAATAGGAAACGAGCCTGAAAATCGCATTAAAATCGGACTATAACCAAGAAAGTTATCATGCTTCGAAAAACGTTTATAGCACTGGTGCACTTTATAGCACTGCTGCAGCGCTACCGTCTAACAAGCAGCGTATACGAAAGCATGTGTGTTAAGTTATTGTAGCTTTTACTCCGATTTTAATTCATATAATCGGAATTGAGAGTCAGAGGGTATTACAGAGTTTCATTATAGTAGGAAAGACCGATCTTTCAGTGCCCAAAATTAATCAATTGGCATTTAGTTGAATATCTCCGCTTAAGAAACTAACAACAATTAGATACCCATTTCAACACATTTATCTTAAAGGCAAAAAAAAACTTACAAATTCCGAAATCAAGCACGTCTTGTGTTTGTGATGATATTTGGAGAAGCACACCCTGCAGCAGGGGCGCTGACAGTCATGACAGTAGATGTCGGTGGGTTTATTGTGATCGCTGCACACCAACTGATCGGGCATGCGAAAAACGTCCCTGCCCACACGAATACCCTTACTCGGTTGCTTAGTGTTGCTGCCATCCAGACGCTGAAACACATGCGTCTTGAGCACACGACTGTGATTGTGCACCATTTCGAAGCAACGTTTGCAGTAGAAAGCATTGCACTGACTGCACTCTCCTTTGGCTGCAGAGTTTCCACATTCGCTGCACTTGGTCTCCAGCACAATTTCGCTAAGGGTTGGCGAACACAACAGGGACTTGTTAACCGAATCCACAGAGAAACGATTATAATAGTCTAGACCATATGTTTCGCCCAGTACATGATAGTTGAGTTCGTAATAATCGCGTAGGTTGCCAATGCCTTTGGGATCCTTGGCACTAATTGTCGCTGGTGCGGAATTGAAGCAAACGGCGCACTTGAAGTCGGTTTGCCGGCGATGCTTCGATATGCAAAACTCACACATGTTGTGACCGCAGGACAGCAAAAAGGGTCGATGATTTTCTGTCAACGCAAATGAAAATTGTGTCTTAAATAATTAAAGTAGTACCACGGTAGCGTTAGAAATTTAGCTATTTTGTGGACTAGCTAACATTTTTTAAAGCTTTTAATTCTAATTTGTAATTTAAATAACTATATATGATATATTCGCATATGACATTATATTTATAAATATTCCAAACATGGACAGCCGTTCACAGTGGTAACTAATAAAGATTATCCATATATGAAATTATTATGTCAAACAAATTCTTTGTCCAACTGTAACTGTAACAAACTTAGTTACACGTTTTCACTTTATTATTTACACTTATCTAAAACTTATATACTACAAAAATTCCAATTGCATGAAATTTGAAATTTTTAAAATTTTTACCTTTTTGAACGCGGACTGCATTGTGTTTGTGTACATAATCGTGACCGCATTTCGGACAGCGCAATTGACTACGCAAATTGGCCGCAACAAACTTGCGATCAAAGAATTTTACGCCGCTATCGTCGGTAATCATTTCTTGTATATATTTAAGCCAAATTTAAATGAAAATTAACTTTTCTGCACAACGAATGCGTGCAAAAAAACTTTGCCGGCTTTGCGGCAGTGTTGAACAATGACATTAAAAGCTGAAGTGCTGTGCAGCGTCACTCAGTTTAATGGATTTTAAGGAACGAGCTAGTTCCAAGAACGACCGCTTGCATGGCAAAATTTATATAAATTTAATTTAAACTAAATTAATAGATAAAATATAGAAAGCAGCGCAATTGTTATTTTTTAGCAGTTGGTATTTAATGGCGCAGCAAATGTTTATTTTCCCTGCTTTTGTTTTGTGAGCAGCATACCTTGCTGAACTCCTCAGCAACTCTGAATTCAACCGTAATAATTTGCAAAACTGCTAAACTTACCAGTTGTTTACATTAAGAATTTCAATAAGAAAAAAAATCTAGAAATTGCAGCTACATATTTATATTTTATTAAACAGACACCAAAAATTTGCCATACCCATGGAATAAAAGAGATTTAATAATTAATTATATTATGTTTTTAGCCAAACATGGAATCCATTAGCGAACTTTGACGATCACGGCGATTTGATTCGTCCTGTCTGAAGCGACGTAATTCCTCATAGACTTCGTCATCGGTTTCCTAAACGAAAGAAATGTGCGTAATATATACATTTAATGCGGCAGAGTGACAGGGAATACTTACAAAGATGTAGCGACAAATGGGACAGGAGTTGGCCTAAGCAGAAACAGAAGATATCAAATACTTTCGCCTTTCTGTATTCAAAAAACATTACTTTACCTTCTTGAGCCAGAGCAGAATACACTCCTCGTGGAACTCGTGCTTACAGGGCAGCACTTTGAACTTTTCATCCACCTCCGCTGGCTGTTTGCACACAGCGCACTCAAAGTCGGGATTTACCTCTTCGGCGGTGATCTGGTGAATGGGTAGCTCTGCTATGACACGCTTTGAGGCCTCGGGAACCTCGATTTCCATATCGATGCCGTTCATAATGGCGAGCACCTGCAGACGGCGATAGTGGCGATCGAAATCATTGGCGCCTTCGGGTCCAGTGGGCGTGTGTCCCAGTTCATCAAAGTAATCGGCCATAGTCTTGGGAATTTTAAAAGATATTGTACATTTGTATGTAGATTATAATAGCTCAGTAATGATTTGTTGGGTTTGCTTGGGAGCCAAATGCCATATTTATTATAATTGTTTTTTAAAGTCAAATTCGAATCGTATACAATTTCTGACATAAATGTTTGTATGTGGTATGTATTTAATGTAGGTAAGTACAATTGGGTTTTATTTGTTTTTTTTTTATTGGGTATTTGAACTTGATCTTAACTATTTAGTTGACACTGACCTGCGTACAGCCTATGGCTTAGTATTTATAGTTAGTATAGCTAAGTGTTAGTTAGTATATTAAAATGTTAAGAGGTCATCTTTAGCATTTAAAATGTCGTGTATGTGTATGTGTGTTCTAAAACTAAGTTTAGAACATTTCGATATCGTTTAAAACATTTTTCTCTAGTCTAAAAGTAGTATTACAGGCATATACTGGCATCTCGGGATTTCGCTACAGAGTCTTCAATAGTTCGTGCTTACTGTATTTTAGAATCGGTATTCTAACTTGAGCTGTATGTTAATTCCCGCAATTAGCGTAGTCATTATTGGAATATATATTATGTATTGTAGTATATATGTTAGGCGCAAGAATATGCTAAGAAGTTAATGGAATGTGATGATCAGTTGAATTACGATCTAAAAATGAAGCAAACAAAGAATACGAATCCGTCCAATAAAAACACAAAAAGAATTTAGTTCAGTTTTTTTTTTATATATATGTATATACTTTATATGTATATATTATATACTATAAGTATCTTTTTTTTTAATATTCATTGTTTATATATATGTACGTTATGTTTTACTGTAACTCCATCAAAATAATAAATACAATTTGAATATTCTTTTTTTCTTTCTTTCTTTTCACTAACAGTATTTAGCTGCTTGCTACACAACTGTACTTTCAAAACAAATCTGCTTACAAAATTAAAATTTCTGTTTATCTTTTCTTCGACTTCGACTTATAAACTAAGCATTAAAAGTAACACGTTTAGATCGCTAGAGAATAAATTAAAAGTGCTTCCCCTTTTTGGATTTGTTTTGTTTTTTTTTTTTTTGGGGGCTAGAAACGCATACAGATCTTCTGGTATGGTATTTTATAGTATTATTATGTTTTTGCGTGGCTAGTTATATTTTAAAAATATATATATTTATATATATACAGAGCGGAAGTGCGCTACTTAAGACCATTACAAAATAAAAAAAAAAAAATAGATGTAATAACAAAAACGATTAATAAGTACACAATGTCGATAAATCGATTACTCTTTTAGCTACTTTAGCAGAGGGAACTGCGACTAACTACGGCAGGGAGGTAGGTGTAATATAGGACAGCGGGGCTTATGAAGTAATTACAATGCGCAAAAAGACAGAGACAGTTCGATAGAGATAGCGAGAGAGTGAGAAAGATACATGGTATGTAAATTCTACGTTTGCTAGATATACATAGATCTATAACTAGCCTTTACATTCTGTAGTTTCTAGTCTAAATTTGCTCTATGAAGCGGCGGCGCAGGCGTTACGTTACGCTACGTTACGTTACGTTACGTATCGTAAGGGAGGAAGTGGTGGCGAAGGGTTCAGGAGCGTTTGGCTGGCTGCATCCAACTCCGTGTCCTAGTCCGTAATGGATATCTGCGCATAGCCGACCAGCGAACGCTCATCCGGCGTCTCTCCCGGCTGCACGCCCGAACTGAGCTGGAACGTTATTGTCTTCATGGTGTCACACTGGGCAATCAGCTGATCCAGATGGCTGGCCATCGGCTGTGTGTCCAGTCCATCGACCAGACCCGCATCGACCAGTTCCGTGGCAATGCCCTCGGCCGTATCCTTGCCCACGGCAAACTCAAAGCGTATATCATGCAGTTCCCGACGCAGATTACGCATACGCAGCACTAGATTAACCGGTGGTGCTTCCGCAGCAGCAGCAGCCGCAGCCGCTTCACTGGGCAGCGGCATTTGGGCCATGCCAGCTGTTAGTTCCTGAGTGGCGGCTGAAGCGGCAGCTGGTGTGACGCCCGGAGTCATTGTGGCCGAGGACAAGCTGCGGGTAATCTCGGGTGTTGTCTCCTCGCGATCACTGTCCGAGGAATCGGCACGTTCGAGTCGATTGATGGGACGATCCTCCGATTCCGAGTCTGATGAGGGTTGCTTGCGTCCACCACTGCCACTCACATTATCCTCCTCCTCGCTGGACCAGACCCACTCACCAGTCACGGTGCGATGCAGTCTTCCCGAGGCGCCCGGCTGCCGCTTGGCTGCCTTGTGGACGCGTGTCTCCATGCTGGGGCCGGACTGGAGCAGTGTCTGGGTGAGATACTTGCGATCCTTGGCCTTCTTGAAGAACGCATGCTTGAGCAGCTCACTGGCAGTTGGACGCTTCGAGGGCTCCTTTTGCAGGCACTCGACGATCATTTTGCGGAATGTCTTGCCGTACGCCTTATACTGATCCTTATCCTCGGCGCCCGTGTCCAGGGTGGGCGGTTCGTTCTGCAGCGTCAGCATGAGCACCTTCATGGGCGGATACTTGTGATACGGCGCCGTACCCGTGGCCATTTCAATGGCCGTAATGCCAAACGACCAAATGTCCGCCTTGAAGTCATAACCATGATCCTGTTCCATCACCTCCGGTGCCATCCAACAGGGTGTGCCCACAAATGTGTGACGTACCTTTTGCCGGGACAGATCTCGGCCCGTAGCCAGCCAGGCGCTAACACCAAAGTCAGCAATCTGTATGGTGCCATCGTCGCCAATGAGTATATTTCCCGCCTTGATGTCACGATGGATCTGCCCATTGGAATGGAAATACTCCAGACCCTTGAGCACCTCCTTCAGCACCGTGGCAATGGTGGCCTCATCGAACACACCCTGCTTGCAGTTGGCCGTCCTCATCTTGTGCTTGATGATGTCCAGCAGTGAGCCACCCTCGAGCAGACGCAGCACCAGCCACAGTTCCTCGCGCACCACAAACGATGTGTGATATGTGACGACATTCTCGTGATTGCACGACGACATGGCCTGAATCTCCTTGAGCAGCTCATCCATCGAGGTGTTCCATTTCTCCAGATTGATGCGCTTGATGGCGCACTTCTCGTTCTTGGGTATACAATAGGCGCCATGCACCACCGCCGTGGCACCCACACCGATCACATCCCTCAGCTCGTAATCGTCCTTGGTATTGGGCCACGGCTGCTTCTCTGCCGCACTGGCTGCTGCTGCTGCAGCGGCTGCAGCTGCCACATTGTTGCTGGACAGATTCGCTGGTATGGAAGTCATGCTTCTAACTGCGGCAGCAACTGCGTGTGGCGGTGGTGTGCCTGGACGTTGTTGTCTTCTCAACGGCTGTTGCAAGATCGCCGGCTGGCTCTGGGATCGTTGGGTTTGTCGTGGTCTTGGCTGTCGGAGGATCACAGGAACACAGTTCGCTTGTGGTTTAACCGGCTGCTGTTGCTGCTTCTCCTCCTCACTGTAGCTGTAGCTGCTGCAGAATTCGCTGTTCTGTTGCCTGTAGCTGGAATGAGTTTGTTGCTTGCCACAACTTGCACTTGCACGCTGTTGCACGTTGTAACTGCTAGAGTTTGAATACTCCTTGGACTCTGCTTGTTGCTGCTGCTGCTGTTCCTGGCACTCGGCGGTTTGCTGTTGCTCCTTTTGCTTCTTGGCAAAACAACAGACGCGATTCTCAGCTGTATACTGTTCGCTCGTTTGCAGCGATGCTTTGTTCTCACTATTGTGGTTGTTGTTGTTATTGTTGCTGTTATTGTTGTTGTTGTTGTTGTTGTTGTTGTTGAAGTATGCAACTTCTGCAATAGAGCAAATAGACAGAAAGTACACGTATAAAAATTTTGGGGATCTTTGTGATAGAAAACGCTACGAAACACACACACGAAATAGCGAGCAAGCATTTAATAACATTTTTTATTTTTCATGCATCAAAAAAATGTTGAAAATTAATCGAAACGGGAATTCACCAGCAATTTCATAGAGTAAACAAATTGTTTACCTTTAGCACACACACATATACACATACACTGACAATCTGATAACTGATAAAACAATTAAAGTACCAAAAATTTTCCACAAATTTCTCTGATAAGCTAGCTAAACAAACAAACAAACATACAGACAGACATAGGTACATACATTCTACTTTTATGAATCAATTGCATTTAACATGAGTGTGCACATAATTTTAGACGCTGACTGTGCACAGTGGCGGCACGCACTAAAGTGTCTGCTGGCCGCTTTGCTTGATTTGTGTAGCATAGAAAAATAACTTGACTCTCGCAATCAGTTGAGAGAGTGAGTGAGCGCAAGCAGAGGAGAAGTGTACGAGGGACCAATGACCGCATTCAGCTATTTTTAGATGCCATAACAGCAACAACAGCAACAACAACAACAACAACAACTATGTATAATAATAACAACAACAAGACGTAGAAAGTGCAATTAAGTTTTCAGTTCAGTTTTCTACTGTTTATATCAATTTGATACAATTGCCTAGCTGCGACTAACAGGTGGGGGTGGAGTGGAGCGGTGGGGAGAGAGGTGTGTAATCAAAGTTAGCAAAAAGAGAGCACAACGAACGGATATTTGATATGACTGGGCGCGGTTTACGCTTTGAAAAAAAAACAAAAAGCGGACTCATTAATTGTGGTTAATGCCAAGTCAAGTGCAAACAGTGGCAGTTCCAAAACCGCCATTTAATAACAGATACGAGTATCTATATATACACACACATTCTCACAAGAGATACGCTGATAAGCTAATATCTAAGAAAAAGTAATAACGAAGAAAAAAAAACGTAATTATTATCTAGGGCGCGTCGGCGTCATGTGCCTAGGCGATTATGTCAAGAGTCTATGTTCCAATTAGACATCAAAACTCTGGAAAAACCCGAATTGCTAAACGAAAACGTCTAATAAGAAAAGCAAATAGAACTAATGTTTACACAACAATCGGGAAAAAAGGGGAAGGTTATGGCCAACAAAGCACAGTTTGCTATGAGTGCTAATTTAAGCAGTAGTATTTATTTTTTTATTTCTGCTGTCTTTCAAAATAGCCAAACAGTCA
>JAWNPS010000020.1:0-60032 GCA_035047385.1 Drosophila tripunctata
AGATATGTAATTGTCGAACATTTCATTATTTATAGCATCCCTTTAGGAGTTAATTTAAGTAGAGCTTAATAGTAAAGGCAGTTATAATTTAGTCGATCAAGTTTCGCAAAAGCTGTTTGAAATTTCAGAACTTTTCACCACTAAAAATAAAACAAAAGAGTGAAACTGGAATTGTTGCATATTAAAATGCACACGAGGCTGGACTAATTATTTTCTTCGCGTGCAACTAATTGACACTAGTCAAACGTATTGCAAAGATTATAAATATAATCAACTTATAAAAACAAATTCCGATAAATCAAATCTTTTATTTAGTACAACACCTCGTTTTCTAAAAGATTATGGGCCCAGTCCATGCCAGTTAAAGTAATATAATTAAAGTTTTTGAAATTAGTTCCACGTCCGTGCTGTGCTTTTTTGCAAGGAAACCTTATGTCTGTGCAGCGTCTGCAACAGGCAGGAATGTCAATAAATTTTGACTGTGACGGTATCACCATTTCCCGACGGTGTATTACCCTCTGAGCTTCGTGTCCAATTATATGAGTCCAATTGAAAGTAGCTGCTGCAAGAACTTAACATGCACACATATTTGTATGTCTATATCGCTGACACGTTTTTCGTTTTTCGTTTTTGTTGCTTGTGTGCACAGCTCAGTGCAATGCACGTGTTACTTTATGTTCCATCTAGTAACCTGCACGCTAAAATTGGAGTCCCTATATGCCAAAAACATGTATTTCTCTGAGGTATGTCTGGTTTTTCGCTTATTGTGGACGAATGGGGCGTGGCATCATAAAAGAAAACAAACTTGTATTGACTGACTAAATAAATGATCGATACTGACCAAGTTTGAACTTGTAACTCTTACCATGTCTGAGATCTGTTTGTTAATACGGACAGACGGACAGACGGACATGGCTATTTCGACTCGGCTGTTGATGCTGATCAAGAATGTATATAGTTTATGGGGTCTGGCACGCCTCCTTCTGCCTGTTACATACTTCTGATAAACCCATTATACCCCTCAGAGGGTATAAAAAAACATAAAATTATAATTGTGAAAAAAAAAAAACAAAATAAATGAAGTAATTAGTTTGTTAATGAAATCAAATTTAGCCAAAAAGAAAAAAGAAAAACAATTTTATGAAATCGATAAATTAGAAGCAAAAAATATTTTTGTAAATTATAATTTTACCAACAACAATTTAGAATGCAACTCAAATTTCAATTTGTATAATATTCTTTTCGTTGTTGAAATTATGTTCGTATATACAAAATTTTAAAAGTGTAGATTACCACGCTTTTTCTCACAATAGGTGATTAATATGTTAAGCTTATTAGTTTATTATAAGACATCTTACATTGAGTACTTAATTTTGCTCTATAATACGCTGAAAACAGTCGGCTGGCTCGACTGCAGCTGTTCCTACGAATACATTCGTCGATATTGCATACAAAGCTTAAGATATTTTAAATAATTATCTATAGTTATTAATTTTAAAGTCCTGGTGTATTAATGGATATACTTGGCAAATTTGAATTCTGTAGCAAATATACTTTTCGAGATTCAGATGTTAACAAAGAAAGCTGGACGAGAAGATGGACAAACAGACAAGCCTTTTTTATTTAATTATTTTCACGTTAATTAAACCGTTTTTAAATAATCTGCATAAGCAATAAATTATAAATATTTTTTCAGATTAAACGTATTCGATTTATGAAGAAATTACGTGTATTAAATTTGGAAGGAAATCCTGTCGCCAAGAATATGGATTTTCCTTTATCTCCATATGTAATAACTTTACTCCCTAGTCTTATCTATTATGAATATACTTACATCAAAAAAGAAATTCGAGAAACGGCTTACTCAAAGTTTTGGTATGATGATTTTTACAAATAAGTTTTTATATCTAATTTAATTTATTTCTATTTAACAGCCCAGATATACGAGAAATTGAATACCAGCAGGAAAAAGAAATCCAAGCTCGAGAAGCTCAAGAACGAAAAATATATGAAACACAACGTTTAGCCTCCAGCTTTGTAGATCATTTGGATGGTAATCAATTATTTGAATCGTTTTGGCGAGATGACACTGATGGACGTATTCTTATGATGGTGGGTCAGCAAGCACAAGAACTAGCCGAAGAATATGAAAAAGATATATTTGAGCTTACTCAAGAAATTTATAAATTAGGTTTAAAAAGATTTAATGAGAGAGATGAGGAAACTAATGACTTTATTTATAATTTAAATTATGGTCGGAAAGAACTCCAAAATTCAGGCCAACAAAAAATAGAAGATTTTTTGCACTACAAAGATCGAATTTTTGAAGAAGCTCGATTGACATTACGCTTGCTTGAACAAAATGTTATGCAAGGTGATGATGAAGATTCGCTAGAAAATCAGAAATTATCTGATATTATGGATAAACTTAATGTTAATTTTGAAGTTGCCTTAAATGATATGTGTATAATTCTTATGTCCCAGGAACTACATTTACATGAAACTGTAGAGGTTGGTATACTCATATAATATGTAAACGAACAGCCCAACTTTTTTCAGTAAGTTGATGTTTATTTTTGAAATAAACCCAATTGAATATGATATCTTTGCTTTCACGGACAATTTAAAATTTTTGTTTTTATACCACGGCGTAAAAAGTACTAGTAATATTTGAAGTTTGTCAGAAGCGGTTTGTGTGTAACAGGCAGAGGGAGGGTGTGGCAATCGCAGAGGTGGGGTGTGACAATGGCAGATTATACTCTTGAGCAGCATCAACAGTCGAGTCAATATACACATGTCCGCCTATCTTTATTTATTTATATTTAAATTTTGCCACGAAAGCCACCGCCCTCACAAGAAACCGTAATTCCAACTTTTACAATTTTTTAAATACGATTACTTATGATGTAGATGTCCGATTTCAACCAAAATTGGTTACCTTACCAGACAAAAGTGGGGTTCATATTAAAGACATATTTTGGCTCTGATGTTTATCAGATTACTTATTTGAGAGCTAAGTAATATAGTTATCTGATCCAAACCAAAACTGGTCAGTGCATAAATAATACCCCCATACAAATTTCCCTGACTGAAGTTCCGACTGTAAGATACTGCAAAAAGAAGTACTCAATGTCAGATGTCAATGAACTAATAAGCTTAACATATTAATCACCTATTTGTGAGAAAAGACGCCGCAATTCAAACTCTTAAAAATTTGTAATTACGATTGCTTATGATGTAGTTGTCTGATTACAACCAAAATTGGTCAGAAACGATTGGTTTGGATGCCTCAACAGACAAAACAGTTTGTCATTCATATCTTGGCTCTGATGTTTGCAAAATTATTTATATGGGAGCTACGTTATATAGTTGTCTGTTTCAAGCCCAAGTTGATCAGAAGAACTGAAATCCGTTGTCGCAAATGAATGCTTTCGGTACACCAAACCTACACGAAGTCCTTCGCAAAATGCCCTTCCCATCAGTATTGCTGTCGCCCAATTTACTTCGGAAGCTGCATCTTGAAACATTCCCGGCCAGTGATACCGCTGCGCCAGCCTCGATGCAGTCTACCTCACGCCCTGGAGACCGGCAGTGGGAGCATCATGGCACTCCTGTAGTACTCGTTATCGCTGTTGCTTCGGGACACGCAGCCTCCACGGGATGTAATCCTCGTCGTCTATCTCTATACAAATTCCCGTTCTCCTCCACCTAGTCGGCGAACTTTTGCTGTGAGGAAAGTGCGCCTGCTACCACGTTCAACTTACCTCCGTAATACCGAACATCGAACTGGAACTGCTGCAACTTCAACGCACATCGAGCAATCCTACCGATGGAGCTTTCGAGAGAATCGAACCATTTGAAGTGGTCAAATCAATAACCGGGGGCCGAGAATAGCTTATCCTTAAGCTTCTACATTGCATTGTTCATTGTGTGTGGCACATGTTTTTCGTTCAGTTCTTGGTCTAAGCCTAGGCTCTCTTTGTGTGTATAGTGTTATACGTGATGTGGATACTCAAACATATGGCGCTGCAGCTGTATGATGATACATTACGTCAGTTTTCTAGAGATTTTTTCAGTTGTGTGGACGTCATTTGTAACAGGCAAAGTTTAATGCAGTGAACTACTCATACGTATATTTGTGAAATTAGCGTTGTTAACTTAGTTTGGCAACATCACCTTAACCGCTCGTAGTCAAAAGAGACGAGAATTTAATCCCGTCGCTCGTGTGAGCAATCCCGGCAGTAGTTTACTAACGAAAGTAGAAACTAAACGTGGTTCTGATCCAGTCGTCTGCGCGAAGCATATTCCGGCATCTCTGGTGTCTAGCCAAGTGTTAGTGCGAAGCATGCATGCGGTTACACCTATGTAACTGCAGCTGTGTGATGATTTTCGTCAGTTTTCTGAATTTCTTCAGTTGTGGGGCATAGTAGTGCATGTATGTTTGTCGTGTTCGTCCCTAACCCAACTTAACGTGTTGCCTCCCCCTTAACACAGTGTCTCAGCAGACAACAAATTTCCTTGTTAGTTCGAGCCCTGGGCAGACTGAGATCTGTACCCCAGCTTTGAACCTTCTTTACAACAGATAAAATTAATAAGTATCCCTCTAAATATGAAATTCGTTAAACAGAAATCTAAAATTGTTGTGAGAAACATGGATTTCAAATCAGGTTCTCCCACAAGAACTCGTCATAGTAGTTTATTACCAAACTTAATTAGAGCACTTATTGTCGGACCATCAAATGATGGAAAAACAAATGTTATGTTGAGTCTGATTGAAGGTCCAAATGGATTGAAGTTTATAAATGTATACTTCAAAGTCATTACATCAACCGAAATATCAGTACTTAGAGCAATTAATCAAACCCATTAAAGTTATGGGGTATTTTACCTTTTCAGATAATGATGAGGTTCCCAGTGGCGCTGGGGTGAATGTGGTCGGTCGAAGTAATTCATTACGTACTAGGCCACAATGTAATGCATTACCTATTAGATTTTTTTTCAGCGCATTTGTAATGGGCAAACTAAAAACAACTACTCGAACGAAAGCACCGAGCCGTTGTCAACTTCGTTTTTGTACGCCCCTTCTCCTCTAGTCGTCAACCGAGTTTCGTCTTTCGTTTTTTGCATTGTTCGTTTTGAGTGTAGCACATGTTTTTCGTTCAGTTTTTTGTCTATGCCTATTCTTTTTGTGTGTATAGTGTTAATGTGCGTGAATACTCAAACATAATTGCAGCTGTGTGATGAATTTCGTAACTTTTCAGAATTTGTTCAGTTGTGTGGACGTCATTTTAACAGGAGAGTTTTATGCAGTGAACTTTAATATTATATTGGTGAAATTGACTTGTTGTTCTACTTGGTATGTATAAATCATCTTAATTTTATTTTCAATGTCAACAAAATAATAATGTTTAATTAACAGATGCTACTAAATCCTAAGACTGGACGAACAAGAGCTACATCGCATTATTCACAACTGCTTTCATGTACAAAAAGGGTGGCTGGCAAAACAGAAAGTTTTATATAATTACAAATGTTAATTTTATATTATAACGATATGTTATTGTTATTTTGTTAGATTTATTTTGATGAATTAGAAGTATGAATAAAAATTTTCAAAAAATATATACACATTACTAGAGCGTTTATTTATTTAATTTTGTAACCAATTATTTATACAATTACACTACAAGGGATGTATATCAAGTTGTAATGCAAGCACATTACCAACCTATAAGCGATTTTAAAAATTGTAATCTGCTTTTTATTCGGGCTCGAGAATTTCTGCATTACAATTTGGTAAAAGAGTATGCATATGTAATGGGGACCCGAAAGAATCTTCGGCACCCCATTACTTTCTGCATTACAAATTTCAAAATTCTCATGTACCGTGCGGAAAAGTGGCCATTCCTTAAGAAAGTAAGGCAGGTTGTAATGGGTTTTTGAATGCTTACAGTCGAGAGGTAATGCATTAATAATGGACATTATTAATTTGCATTTGGCATTTGCGCCACTGGGAGGATCCGGTAAGCATCCGATACGGAATATAGTGAGCATAATGGATATATGGATATGGACATATGGATAAGAATGTGCTGGTGTCCTGAATGCCCTTAAGCCAGACCGTTTGGGAAATACTGATTATTTAGCACAGCTTGTAGCCGTTTTGGGTCAATTTCGGATACTTTGGATGCTCCCCAGTAAATCGACAATGTTGTCTCCGTTTGTAGTACTCACATTTGAGTATTCAAGGGCAGTCAAACACCCTTGTGCTGTTGTTTGTAACTGTTTAAGAGCTGCACCGATTTCATGGGAAAAAACTGAAATGGAAAACGGGGTTTGCAACTGACTATTGACAAACTGTTTGACCTCAACACATTGACTAAGGTTGTCCTATGCTGACTGGAGTCCGTTATTAGGGACATAGAGCCGATGGTCTTCGCTTTGCCACTGGTGGAAAAACTTTTCGCACATTCCATACCAACCGTTCCAACACTTCTTGCAGATAGCGTAGGTGCGAGAGAATATATTACCCGTCACTATATTCTCACTGGAAGCTTGCCTATGCGTAGGTAGCTAAAAAAAAAGCGAGAATCAGCCCTCGCACACAACATACAAAACCACATAATGGTGCAGACGCAAAAAAATGCAGGCGCAAGCGCAGTAGGCAATGTGAGGGATCAGAACCAACCAGCAGGAGAGAGGAGAGCGGGAGATCGGCTGTACTGCACTACAGCCAGCCAACATCACGCAGTAGCTAAGCTGCTCACCAGAGAACTGCAGCGGTGGCTGTTTTGCGCACACTATGCATACATAAGAAAATTTGTGTTGCGGTGTTACACGCACACAAAAAAATGCGATCGCGGTACTACACGCACATATAACCAATGCGGTACCAAAAGTACGCACAAAAAATTTGTATGTATTTTTTGACACGCGACGAAAGTGTTGCGGTGTTGCAGACACATAAAATCTAGCGATCATGCAAAACCATACACAAAAATTCTTAGGGTTGTTTCTGACCGGTGGTTTTCTGACTAGTAAGAATATGATGCGGTGTTGCTTTGCCATAGTAAAAATATGATGGGTGTTGCTTTGCCATAGTAAAAATATGATGGGTGTTGCTTTACCATAGTAAAAATATGATGGGTGTTGCTTTACCATAGTAAAAATATGATGGGTGTCTTTTTGCCATAGCAACCGTTTTCGTGTGTCGCTTTACCATACAGTAGATTTTGTGTGTGCCGCATTGATCCTTAAGACGATGAGACAGTAGAACCCACCCCAGTTTTGTTGTTGAAATGCATTGATTGCTTGTGCGCACGGAAATTCCACTGCCCGACACTGATTTCAAGATACTAATGTGTTGAAATGCATTGATCGCTTGTGCGCACGGAAATTCCACTGCCCGACACTTATGTACTTCGCGATGCTCTTTCTGCCACTGAGTCTAATGCCAATGCATACGTGCAACAGGTAGAAGAAAATCGATGTGTAATCAGCAATGACAATGTCACCTTTTCCTCGGCGATTGCCACTTCTAGTTTCAACGGCCTCGACAGCTCCAGCTCCGATCCATCTGCCAGGTGGATTCGCGCCCGCTCCTCCACAGACTCTCCTTTCGTTCCCCACTTGCTCGCCCAATCCTCGCTTACGAAGCTCCTCGTCGCTCCAGTGTCGATCGTTGCCGCCATCTAAGTACCGGCGATCACTACTCTCGCGACGATTCGGCCTCCTTCGACTATCAATGGTTGGTTTACTGCCGGGATCCTCGACCGGCGTCGCCCCCTTCTCGGACTGAGGGACGCCATTGTCCGTTTCCCGCACCTACGCGCTCACAGCACTCCTGGCTGCTTTTGCCTCGTGCGCCGCAGACTCGACAGAACACCACCCTGTCGTTTTGACACTCCCTGGCGAAGTGTCCGGTCTGTGCGCAGCGGTGGCATGCCCTTCGCGCATCAAATCCCGAGTTCGCATCTAGCTTCATCATGCGGATCGTCGCGTCGGCTGCCGGGTGTGTTCGTGCCTCTTCACGCGGCCCTTGTGCCCGCGGCTCACCCGGAGCAGAACGGAATGGGTTGTACGGCCGGTTATTTGGCTTCGTCGTGCCTGCCTGGCTCAAGACGGGTACGCCTCTCATGGCGTCAGTGCCCCTTGTATACTCCCACTCCTGGTCCCGTACGTTCTCGAATTCCACTACCATCTGGGTGAGCTCTGCCAGAGACGAGAAGTCGTGTCTCCGAATGTACATTCGGCATTCGGGAGAGGCGTTCTCGTAGACACGATATAGCTCCTGGGCGTCGCTATACCCGGCGTGCCGCATCAACAGCCTGATTTCCACCAGGTAATCCTGAGAAACCACGTAGCGGCCTTTCCATATAGCACCTCGCTTACGACTCCGGGCATATGCTCGCAACCGTTTACTATGTGTCGCTTTACCATACAGTAGTTTTTGTGTGTGTCGTATTGATCCTTAGGCGACGAGACAGTAGAACCCACCCCAGTTTTGTTGTTGAAATGCATTGATCGCTTGTGCGCACGGAAATTCCACTGCCCGACACTTACTTCGCGATGCTCTTTCTGCCACTGAGTCTAATGCCAATGCATACGTGCAACAGGTAGAAGAAAATCTATGTGATAAGGTTTGAGTTTTCGAGGCAAAAGTTGACATTAGCAATATAAACAGATATCAAGTTATTGCTTTAAATGAATTAATTCTAGATAATTATTTTATTCTTGATTTGGTCAATCAATTTTTTTTATCTACATAAAAGTTTTATTAAAATTGTAATTAGAAATAATAGGAAAGATCAGTTGAACTACTGACAAATGTAAGGGCATCAAATATTCGGAATGACAAAATCCGATCATGTAATACTGACCCATGATCACAGAGACAGACAGAGACACAGAAATGAGGGTGGGTTTTACATAATTTTTTTTTGTGTGCCTGCTTGCCCTTTGCCCATTTACGATGTGTTGCTTTGCGCTAGTGAGAATATGATGGGTGTCTTTTTGCCATAGCAACCGTTTTCGTGTGTCGCTTTGCCATAGCAACCATTTACTATGTGTTGCTTTACCATAGTAAAAATATGATGGGTGTCTTTTTGCCATAGCAACCGTTTTCGTGTGTCCCTTTGCCATAGCAACCATTTACTATGTGTTGCTTTACCATAGTAAAAATATGATGGGTGTCTTTTTGCCATAGCAACCGTTTTCATGTGTCGCTTTGCCATAGCAACCATTTACTATGTGTTGCTTTACCATAGTAAAAATTTGATGCGGTGTTGCTTTGCCATAGTAAGAATTTTACTATGTGTTGCTTTACCATAGTAAAAATTTGATGCGGTGTTGCTTTGCCATAGTAAGAATTGTACTATGTGTTGCTTTGCCCTGGTGCGCATGTGACTGGGTGTTGCTTTGCCCTAGTGCGCATTTGACTATGTGTGTCAGACACCGCATCATAAAATGCATAAACGCGTTTAGGGCAAAAAACTACGCACCATATTTTTGAGGGTGTTTTTGATACACATGCTGAAAAGTGCATGGTGATTTTAGGGTGTATTTTTTTTGCGGTGCCTCGCTGCAGGTCTCTGCTGCTCACACAAGCATAAGCACACAGGGAAAAGGGAAAAGACTTAGAGAGTAGAACCGTTGGGCGCACACTCACGTAAATAGAAATAAATTAAGCGGAAAAACATAAAGAAATGAAACTTTTCGCATCGTTTTGCATGTTTTTATTTCGGCACCGACTGAATCTGTCTCAACTATTGCCGCCTAATTCGCAGTTGGTGGTACTAAACTTCCACGTTCTTTTCAGGGCCCCAATGTAGAAATAATAGAATCTAAGCATAGAACAACTGTGAACTATACGTGAATGCGGTGCCTGAAGTTTACTATCGTAGCGCATACTCGTTAATCAATTTCTGAGCATAAGCCGTGTCCACTATTGATTGGATCTTCTTGTCTTGGAGTTGTATAGCGAATAACCAATCCGACTCATCGATAATCATCTTACCCATTTTCATATTAGCTGTACTAGCTCGGCTGAAAAGTTCGTATCGTTTCTATTAGAGGGCGCCAGTAGAATAAAATCTATATCATTTTTGAAGAGTACCAACCTTTTAAAGATATATGTTAAAGTTTCATAGGTGTCAAACTTATAGTTTTTGAGATATAGCATTTTAGGTGAAGCTACTTTTGGTATTTTGAAAAAAATGGATAGTAAGGAATTTCGTGTGTTGATGAAACATTGTTTTTTCATGAAAAAAAATGCCGCTGATGCCAAAAAGTGGCTTGATAAGTGTTACCCGGACTCTGCTCCAGGAGAAGCTACTATTCGCAAGTGGTTTGCTAAATTCCGTACAGGCCATATGAGCACCGAGGACGATGAACGTTCTGGACGTCCAAAAGAGGCAGTTACGGACGAAAATATCAAAAAAATCCACAAAATGATTTTGGAAGACCGCAAAGTGAAGTTAATAGTGATAGCTGACACTCTAAAGATATCAAAGGAACGCGTTGGACTTATCACTCGTGAATATTTGGGTATGCGAAAGCTCTGTGCAAAGTGGGTGCCGCGCGAGCTCACAGTTGACCAAAAGCAACAACGAGTGGATGATTCTGAGCAGTGCTTAAAGCTGTTCAATCGTCAAAAGTCAGAGTTTTTGCGTCGATATGTGACAATGGATGAAACGTGGCTTCATTATTTCACTCCGGAGTCCAATCGACAGTCAGCCGAGTGGACTGCACGCGATGAACCGACTCCAAAGCGTGGAAAGACGCAACAGTCAGCTGGCAAGGTTATGGCGTCAGTATTTTGGGATGCGCATGGTATAATTTTCATTGACTACCTCAAAAAAGGAAAAACCATCAATAGTGACTATTATATAGCATTATTGGAGCGCTTAAAGGAAGAAATCTTGGAAAAACGGCCCCATTTGCAAAAGAAAAAAGTGCTGTTTCACCAGGACAATGCACCGTGTCACAAATCCATGAAAACGATGGCAAAATTAAATGAAATGGGCTTCGAATTGCTTCCGCATCCTCCATATTCTCCTGATCTGGCCCCCAGCGACTTTTTCCTGTTTTCAGATCTCAAGAGAATGCTCGCTGGAAAGAAATTTAACGCCGATGAAGAAGTCATCTCCGAAACTGAGGCCTATTTTGAGGACAAAGACGAACGGTACTACAAGAATGGTATCCAAAAGTTGGAAGATCGGTATACTCGCTGTATCGCCCTCAAGGGAAACTACGTTGAATAAAAAAATCGAATTTTGACAAAAAAGTTAGTTTTACTATTAAACGATACGGACTTTTCAGCCCAACTGTTACCTATTTCTCGGGCTTTCTCTTGTGGGGCACGACTTAGTGCGTCCACGTGTTCCATTCTAGTTCCGGACCTATGGACGATCTTGATATCAAAATCTTGAATGCGTAACCACCATATAGCGATGCGAGGTATTATCTCACGTTTCTTCATTGTTGTTTTCAAAGCGTTGCAATCGGTGACAACTGTGACGGGTTTTGCACATATGTAATACTTAAATCTTTTTAAAGATTCGAAAACTGCTAGTGCTTCCAGTTCATAGCTATGAAAATCCTTTTCTGTGCTCAACGTTGCTCGGCTGAAATAGGCAATTGGCTGCAACTGTTGTTTCTCCATCTGTAGCAAGACTCCAGCCAAACCAACTGAACTTGCATCTGTGTATGGCATCGAGTCGATAACTGGCAACTACCGGGTTATCAATCAGCTTTTGTTTTAAAATGTCAATGTTGCGGCTGCTCCCATACAAAAGTTGTATTCTTACGCAACAGCATACGTAACGGCTCTGATATGATGGCATATCCAGCGACGAACTTCCGAAAATATCCACTGAGTCCCAGGAACTGACGTACTTCTCTTACGTTGGTTGGAGCTGGAAACTTTAAAATAGCTTGCGTCTTGACCTCATCTGGACTTATTCCTTCTGAGTGTATCTGATGACCAAAAAAAGTAATTGTTTGCTTGTAAAACTCACACTTTTCTGAATTAAGCGTTAAACCACATTCACGCAATACTTTTAAGATACGTCCAAGTGTCTGACACGCATCGTCGAAGTCATGTCGCCTTTCTCTATATTCGGGACTAGAAAGACTAGTCCACACATAAAAGATTGCCTCCATTCTGCTTCTTGATCAATACAATCGGGCTTGCATATTCAATAGCTCCTCAATCATGTTGTTTACAATTGCTCTTTTGGGCTCTGGTATACGGTATGGTGATTGCGAGATTACTTTTCTATCCTCAATGTTGATTGCTGCCTCGACAATGTTTGTTTTTCCGATTCCATTTAATCCACTTGAGAAAACATCGGCTTACGACTCCATCGTAATGTTAGTTGCATACTAACGATGACATCCTGTCCGAGTAAAAAGTCTTCTCGTAGAAACTCGTCTTTGACGCTGTTGTGATCCTGTCATCTATAGTAATGTCCACGATGATGTCTTCATCCGACATACTTGTTCCCCCACAAATGCCCTTCCTCCTAATGGGATATTTACGATGCTTAGCAGCAATACCTTGTGCCATGACTTGCGAACGAGACTTGCTTGACTTCTTCTTTGTGAACCATTTGTCTCAATCCTTTACTCCAAGACGTTTTACTTCAACATCTGCTACTGTACAGCTCTTATTGGTTGCATGGAACTTGTGACATTTTCCACAACGAGGATTCTTCTGCGGTTTTGGGCAAGCATTGGCGAAGTGACCAACTTCACCACAATTGTAGCACTTAAGAAAATCCCTCGGCTTCTTGCTTCCAGTGCCATCTTCCTGCTTCGGTTCCTTGTCGTTGCATCTTATTGGATCTGATCGTGAATTTTGTAGTCTTCCTTTATTAACAAAGTATGCATCTGCGGTATCTCTCATCTGTTTCATCGTTGCAAACTGAATTGCTGCTATACTTTGTTGTAATTCTCGGTGCTGTAATCCTGCTCGGGTGTATCGCATAACTGTTGCTTCTCTTATATTGTATCGCACTCCTAGGGCTGACATACGAAAACAATATTCCTTGACAGTTTCCTTCGGGCGTCAGATTGCATTGGCCATTGCGTAATGAATTTCTGCTTCATCTGGTGTACTGCCAAACTCTTCTCGCAATGCGTTGGCGATTTCTCTCCATGTGGTGTGAAGTATTGGCGACGAATCGTACCACATCTTGGCTGGACCTTTAAGTTGAGAACAAATCGCTAACATCAGAAATTTATCCTCCCATTGATATGCGTTAATAACTTTGTCAACGGGTTCGATAAACTGTTCCACCGAAATAGCATTTACATTACTCGGGTCGAATTCAGGTAAGGTATTGGCGATCTCTTTGACTGATGCTTGTCTGGTGTGTGCGTTGTATTCGTTTGATTGGCTTCTTTCGCTGGGTGCATGTATCGGGTTCACATGTACCGGTTGTACATTCTCTGCATTGTTTGTGCGCTGAACATGCTGATTAACTAATTGCGTCATCATTTCTTTTAACTGCATCATTTCGTTTTGCAACTGAAATATTTCTGTCTTCTCTGCGGACTCTCCACCTGATATCTGCGCCATGTCCACACTTTCGGACTTTTCAAATTCTATAAGCCTCAAAATCAGATCACTCCGTGCTCCTGACGAAGGTAAATCTCTAGCTCTCAGCAAAACTTTAAGCTGATCTACTTTTGAATCTGCGATGCGTTGCATTTTATTCTCTTTCCTTTTCTAATTGGTGTGCTCGTCAAAACTCGAAGCTTTCCTCCAAGTGCAAGCGAGACGACTAATGTTTTTGCAATTTCTTCTAGTTGTGAAATTCGATTGTGAAATTCACGCATATATACTTCTCCAATGTATGTACCCGCGCGTCGCTAAAGCGTCTTAAGCTGTTAGAACACATCCAACACTTAAGATTCCAAAGTAGCAAAATTTGTCGGCCACGTAGTCCAGGGAACCAATCCCAGCTTGCAATTCCTGTTGTCACAAAGACCAATGGAACATATCCAATCACAAGCTTGACACTTCGACAAACTCTACTTGTTTGCTGTGCAGCTCTTCTAATACGCTGATAGGCCAACAAATAGCTTATCACACTGCTGAACTGTAGAAAACTCTTTTAGCCTTCCTGCTTTCTTTGTCAGGTCGAATAAATTATACCAATTTATTAATGTCTTAATATTTATTGATTAATTATAAGAAAAACAATTTCACGACTACTCTGCACCAATGCCAGAAGTCCTATTATTTGCACCACTAGCTTCGGTTTATGCCTGGAGCAATGGAAGTACTTTCGCACTAACAGAGTGCATTCTATTCGAGCATTTTCGACACAATTCAAAGTCAATCTAACCATATACGAATTTTGCAGCTCACAAACTTTCGACTCGGTCTTGTTAAGCCAAACGAACTGTCTGAGTTCATGTCTCCTGGGTACTTTATTGGTCACCTCATGGATGACTGCAACTTGATTGGCTACAAATGTTGCTACAAATGAAGGGGAAATATATCTCCAATGTAGTGCGATTTCTGATTCAGTCAAGAAATTCACACTCTCGATTCGATATCGGTCGAACTTATACTTAGTTGCAGACCATAACTGGGCTAACGGGTACGCTTGACACAATTCGAGTCTGGATATGAACTGTGTTTCGAATGAAGCTACCTCTGCCTTTACAGTTTTTGAATCGGCATCATCGATTCCCAACAGCTTCTTGTTTCCGCCTTGTTTAATTACATTATGATGGTTCGAAAACCATTTAGCCAATTGAAATTTTCCCGAATCCAAAATTTCGGGCACTAGACTATTTTTAACGTCTGCCGTGAGGGCATATCGGTTCAGACGAAACCTACGAATCGAAAAACTTAGATCCCTCTGAATAGTAGATACGAGTACACTACTTTCAGGCCTCAGGACGCACTGGTGTGGGTAGACGAATTGCGGTCCTGGTGGAACTACAATACCTTGGACAGACATGTAACCAAGTTCGAGATACTTTTTCATACAACTCAAATGCATTTCTTTGAGTTTCGACATTTGGGTTTCAGTCTTGAGATGTTTGCTGACCCCAAAGTGTCCTATCAATAAAATCATATGCTCTGCAGACCTATTTGTTTTTGGGATAGCCTCTTTCTTCCAAAACCGATCTACACGAGCAATCTAATTTTTCCAGTACATAACAAGTCGAAAAACGAGTCTGCTCCCAGTAGTAAATCTATTTGTTGGGGTTTATGAAATTCAGGGTCAGCCAGATCAACATTTGAAGGAATCCTCCTCCGATTAATGGGAAGATTCCTATCTGGCTGCCTGCCCAAAACTCGGCGCTGAACTGGTGAGCATTTTCACGAGATGATACGATGGTCGAAACTTCCCTTTTCGCGACCAATCTCGACTGTCCAACTGATCTAACGCTTAAATACTTGCTCTTGCGCTTAAGTCGCAATTTCTGAGCTAGGTGTTCCATCATCAAATTGACTTGCGAGCCTGAGTCTAACAAGGCTCTAGGTTCTGCTTGCTTTTCCACCTTAGTGCACGCAAATGACGAGTTGCTGCTTCTTTTATGCTTTATTTCAGACTCTTGCTTTAGTCTGGACTTTGAACTTTCTTCAGCCGTCAAATGCTGATATCGTCTGTTCAAAGCCACAGCGCCGTCTGACCATTTCGGCAGCATGTTATAATCTAACTGCTCCTCATACTTAGATTTCGTTACAGAATCTACCTTGGACATTACTATATGTATTAGAATTGCATTTGCGAAATCTTGCTCGTTTCCAACTGACATTAACGAGTCGAAAATTGCTGAAACCGAGTCTACCATTGTGCGAATACCGATTGCCGATGGCTTGGTCATCGGCTCAATATTGAACAGCTGGGCGAGAGTGTCAAAGAATATGAGGCATTTATTGTTGTAAACTCGACTCAGGCTCTCTGGTTTGGATAGTTTGCATCAGAGACCTGGTACACTCTAATGGTACCTAAAGCCTCGTCCGATAAACACGATATCAGATGGTTCAACTTTTCTATATTTGATAGTGAGCGATCAGAATTGACCAAGCTTTCGCAAGCGTATGTAAAGCAGCTCTGCTAACTAACAAAACAACAGCGAGATCGACTAAGCGAAAGATCGAAAGTGTCTGCACAAGATAATCAACTGATTAACGATAATCGGCTGATTAAGGATACTTAAAAGTTGGTCACAAGTTACGCGGTGGGTCGCCCTCAAAAACAAAACAACAACTCCAATGCAATTGTATGCAGGCGACCGCTGATCGTTGGCAAGAACAAACAATAGCGAATAGCGCAAGCGAAACTAACTAATCAAAGATATTCAGCTCAAAGATGATAATCGGCTGATTAAAGTTAATTTGGAGTTGGCGACAAACTATAAATAGGCTGCAGCACACGAAAAGTAAAAAAACAACAAGCGAAAGCGAATACCGAAAACAACTTGCTTGCAGTTGCTCTGCTTACCTATGTTTGTTGTCGCTTTATATGTTTGTATGTATGTATGTACATGCATGTATGTGCAAGCAACAACTAAAACGAACATCAAAAACCCCCACCGTATATACGCAGATCTTGGCGAATAGCGGAATTCGAACTTTCTTCAGCCGACAAATGCTGATATCGTCTGTTCAAAGCCAGAGCGCAGTCTGACCATTTCGGCAGTATGTTATAATCTAACTGCTCCTCATACTTAGATTTCGTGACAGAATCTACCTTGGACATTACTAAATGTATTAAAATTGCATTTGCGAAATCTTGCTCGTTTCCGACTGACATTAACGAGTCAAAAATTGCTGAAACCGAGTCAACCATTGTGCGAATACCTACTGCCGATGGCTTGGTCATCGGCTCAATATCGAATAGCTGGGCGAGAGTGTCAAAGAATATGAGGCATTTATTGTCGTAAACTCGACTCAAGCTCTCTAATGCTTTTGGATAGTTTGCATCAGAGACCTGGTACCCTCTAATGGTACCTAAAGCCTCGTCCGATAAACACGATATCAGATGGTTGAACTTTTCTATATTTGACAGTGAGCGATCAGAATTTACCAAACTTTCGAATAGACTAATGAATTGCCTATATTCAGAGTGTTTACCACTGAATTTGGGCAAATGAAGTTTGGGCAGATGAGAACGGTAAGAAACTGGAGGGGGATTCTCTGATACTTGGTGTGCACTAAGAGCAGCCATGTATGAAGAGCGAGCAAGAATACATGTTTCCTCAAGCATCGCACGGCTAGTATTGTCAGGATCTATTGTATCAATTTCTGAATGTAGATCCATTGCCTTGGAAATATACGAATTAAGAATATCTAGCCGGCACTGTATCTCAAATTTGCTTGGAGTCACCATTTTATTAATAAGTGAACTCCTCTGACGCTCAATATCGCTTTCAACTTTTTCTAGTTTGACAAACAATTGTGTCAAACGGGCACTAAGGCAATTTACTTCATCAACAACAACGGTCTCATTTGGGTCTGATTTATGTGCCATATTGAATTTCTATAAAATTCGGTTCTAAATTTATGCACGTATGTGTATCTATACCAAAGATAATCAGCTGATTAGAGATATTTGGATACTCAAAGATAATCAGCTGATTAAAGATAAATGGCTGATTAGCGAAACTATAAAGGGGTAGAGCGATAACAACAGCTCTAGCGCAAGCGTATGTAAAGCAGCGCTGCTAACTAACAAAACAACAGCGAGATTGACTTAGCGAAAGATCGAGAGTGTCTGCACAAGATAATCAACTGAATAACGATAATCGGCTGATTAAAGTTACTTAGGAGTTGGTCACAAGTTACGCGGTGACTGGCCCTCAAAAACAAAACAACAACTCCAATGCAAGTGTATGCAGGCGAGCGTTGATCGTTGGCAACAACAAACAATAGCGAAAAGCGCAAGCGAAACTAACTGGTCACATATATTCACCTGATAGACGATAATCGGCTGATTAAAGTTAATTTGGAGTTGGCGACAAACTATAGATAGGCATCAGCACACGAAAAGTAAAGCAACAACAAGCGAAAGCGAATACCGAAAACAATTTGCTTGCAGTTGCTATGCTTACCTATGTATGTTTGTTGTCGCTTTATATGTTTGTATGTATGTATGTAGCGCACCGTTATCTATGTGCAAGCAACAACTAAAACGAAGATCAATAACCACCACCGTATGTATGCAGATCTTGGCGAATAGCGGAATTAGAGCAAACGACAATTATGTACATATAAATATATATATAAACACTAGAACCTAGTTGTTGTTAACGGTTTATATTTATTTATGACAATTATGTATGTTTTGCTTCAATTAATTTGTTCACAAATTACATTTTCTCAGTGCCGAAACGCAATATCTTTAATGTGAAATAAATGAATAAATGAGGAAGCTTTTATTTGTACAATAAAAACGCGGCAATTATGCTTGCATTTAATTTACATGCATATGCTGCCCTATGCACTGATTCGTTTGGGCACTGTTACCTTGTCATCAGAAGAGTCGCTCATGGAAAATCGAAAAATCCAAAATTAAGAACGAATTGCAATTTTAATTATAATTTAAATATATTTGGTACTTGGTCAATCGCGGAAAGGTATTTGGTGGCGTGCGTGCGTTCTAAAAGAAAGTTATTGTCGACTGACAGGCACAACAGCTGTGCAGTTGCATACAAACATACGACGACTTACATGCTAGCTTAAGTATAAGAGAATTAGAATACAATGTATTTTTTTCGAGGTATGTCTGGTTTTTCACTTGTTGTACTTTATGGGGTCTGCCACGCCTCTTTCTGCCTGTTACATACTTCTGACACACCCAATATACCCCTCAGAGGGTATAACAATTTAAGCAAATTTACCTACGAATAAAATTAAAAAATTCAACATACACATTTATATAATTTTTAATAAAAAAAAATAAAATAGTTAATAATTTCACTAATCAATCTAAAATATTTTAATCTCGAATGATTTCAAAAGTACATAGCTTAGCAGAAGTAGAGAAAATGTTGGACCATGGGTGCAAAGTAGCGGATTCCACTGCAAATTTTATTAACAATGTCGAAATGTATTCAATCGACTTAAAGCTAATAATAGTCTTGATCATTATTGTAGTTGTTTTGCTACTGGCAAACACGTTTTCCAAGCTCTATAAGTTCCATAATAGATGCATGAAGAAAAGATATTTGAGCAGAGCTAATGATCTAGGCAAAGTTTAAATAAAAACTAGTAGGAACGGCTACAGTCGAGCGAGCCGACTGTAATATACTACAGCAGATTCCAGAGCAAAATCAAGTACTAACAGTGAGGTGTTTTATAAACTAATAAGCCAAATATAGTTATAACCTATTTATAAGAAAAGGCGCAATATTCCCAACATTAAAAATTTTGTAAAAACGATTGCTTATAATGTAGTTTATCAATTCCAATCATAACTGCCGGTGGCCCTTATAGAAATTAAAAAAGACTAAGAAGCGATACTGTCTAAATTTCATGACGATCCAACTCAAGGAGGTCATAATAGCATAACAAAATTCTAGCAAAAATAAAAAGACAATATTTTTGGAAAATATGACTCGCAATGTAAAAGAGTACATAAATAAATGTCCTAAATGCCTGTCGTCGAAAACTACGAAACTCATTAGATCACCTATGTACTAACGGAATCACAAAAATCTTTTTTGACAGGTTGTAGTCACAATTGGACTACGCAGTCACTTTAGTATGTGATTTGATAAAGTATCTACAGCTATATAATAACGTCTACAGCACACCGTCACCAAACTATATTAATTGAAAGAAGTCATAGGACATTCAATGAGTACATCCGATCATATATATCAGTAGATAAAACTGACTGGGGCATATGATTACAGTATTTCGTGTATTGTTATAACACAACAGCATCAGTAACTCATAACTATAGCCCAAATGAACTAGTATTTGAAAAACAAATTAACTGACCAAATACAATATAACAGCATTGTTTTGGCAAGTCTAAAAACACTACAAATCAAATATAGAACACACTCTTAATTCCAAATAATATTATTTATTATTGAATAAGTACCAGTAAGCAAGCAACCATTAGAATCAATTAGAATACTAGAGTATGAACTAATTTTTTTTTCTTTTTGGCTTCATTTGATTTCATTCACAAAATAATTAATTCATTTACTTGTTTTTTTCTTTTTTTTCACAGTTATAATTTTTCTATTTTTGTATATATTTAAGTTTTTTTATTTTTATATACTTTTTTTTTAAATATATATTTTTCTTTTGCTTTTATTAATTTATTTGAAATTAATTTGATTTAAATTTTCTTTCTTGATTTGTATTATGTTTGTTAATTACAAAATTTTTTTTTTTTAACTTTTTCTGAATTTTTTCATTTTTCTTTCTTTATGTAAAACACTTTTTAATTTTCATTATTATTTTAATGGTATGTTTAAAAGCGATCACCAAAAACTACAAATGCTGAATGCAATAGCACAGGCACTGTAAGATTGGATCCTCTTTTGGGTGGTTACTCACTCTGTCACTCAATCCGCGATAAAAGGTCTTCCAGCATGGTGGTGAACTTGCTATTTTGGAGGGTTCAAAACAATATTTATTGTTTTCAATTTTAATTGCACACTTTTACAACAGTGCCCTGGCGGCACTATGGGACACAGATCAAAAATAGACTTTGCTGTATGCTGATCTGTCGCCTGTGGCAGACTCTGTCTTGGCCAAGTTTGACTTGAAGCGATGCTTAAGAAATATGCAACCAGTGATAACCTATGCGATGTAAGAAAATTAGACACTGTCAACCTAGTGAAAGTATTGCTTACCAAAAGAATTGTCGAGATACGGCTTATAAAAAAGCTTTCCCAGCTTAAGTTTATGTGGGCAAACTTAAGCGTGGAGAAACAATGTAAATAGAAAAAAATAAAAGCAAGAGCGTCCATTACAAAATTGATTATCAAGTCTGTGCTACCATAGTCAATTCCAAGCGCTGCGTCCACGGATAGTGTACAGTTGTTCTATGCTACGATTGGATATGCTACGCTAGGGCTCTGAAAGAATTTGGAAATTTAGTACCGCCAACTATCGAATGAGGTGGCGATAGTTGCAGATCGAAGTTAAATTTATGACACGTGCAAGTTAAATGATTGGCGAAATGAAAATATAGAAACGACGGGAAATTTACGGCACGTGGTTTGCATACACTAACACCTCCGAGGTATCGAGTTTTCGCTACAAAAAAGCAAATGTGAGCGTCGACGACAACGACGCGTCGTTGCCACCTGTGATCAAGTGAGAAAATACTAACACAAAAACTAATTCTGTCGCTTGTACTCAGATCATTTCAGTTTTTATTTATTAGTTATTTCTGTCCGCACATTTAATATACTTATATATATTCTCACAAAAATATAGCTCACCACTAATCTTATACTTGTTAATGTCGGGTGTCCGTTGGCTTCAATATCCATTCGTGTGGGAATTGCTCGTTGTCCATGTTGTATCCTCGGTGTCCTGTGTCCTCGTTGCTCCAGTTGTCCTCGTTTGCACTCTGCGTCTGCTCGTGTTGAAAACTCGCACTTGACTGCCGCTTGCCAAAAAATAATAGCGCGTCGAGATCCTTTTGTCATACGGACAGACAGACGAACAGGCGGACAGAGGGACAGAAGGACATGGCTATATCGACTCTGCTGTTGATGCTGATCAAGAATATATAGACTTTATGGGGTCTGCCACGCCTCCTTCTGCCTGTTACATACTTTTCACAAACCCAATATACCCCTCAGAGGGTATAAAAAGAAAAACTAATCTCCTTTATGAAAGTAAGGAATTATGTATCCCGAATGAGAGTACGGATTATGAAAAAGCTGATCATTCAGATAATGCTCTGGAAGAAAATACGGATACCAAAATAGTTACTAGAAAAAGTGAGTGCTTAAGTCAAAGCCTAAGGTATCCTATAATGAACATGATGATAGTCTAAACAAAAATATATTAAATGTCCAGATCATATTTGACGAAGTTCCAAGTTCTTTTGATGAAATAAGTCTTAGGAATGACAAATGTGATTGGGATTAATTAATAACACCTGGACAATTGTATAGAAACCAGAAAGCAAAAATAATGTGGATAGTAGATGGATTTTTTTCATCCAATATAATGAACTACGTATCCCAATAGACTGCTTGCCAGAGGATTTACTCAAAAGTACCAGGTTGACTATGAGAAGTCATTCTCCTGTGGCTAGAATTTCAAGTTTTAGGTTCATACTTTCATTAGCAGTCCAGTTTAATTTTAAGGTACATCAGATGGATGTTAAAACAGCTTTTCTTAATAATACATTACCGATTCACCGCTTTGTTCTATCTGCTATCGAGCAGCCAGGAGAAATACGCTTCCTTGCAGATTACGAAGTATTTGAGGTACTCCACCTGGGGCATCAAGGTGGCGGATGCTCTGGAGAACTCTATAACGGTTGTGCTCATGTTCATGTTCAAGTGCTCCACCTTTACGGGTTTGTGGCCGCATTGTCTTCCTGCACTCCGTTTAAAAACTTTTGAGGACACCTCATTCAGACAGTTGACCCTGCCTTAGGATTGTTGCAGAAAGTCGCCGTAGGTTTCATTTATTCCACCCTGAAATCGTGGTAGTAAAAGTGATAACTACAGCGCAAAATATTATTTGGCAATACAGAAACAATTAAGTGCAGGGCATATTAATATGCATCTTTACATATATTCTTATGTATATATATCATCCTTTTAGGAGTTAATTTAAGTAGTGCTTAATAGTATTGCCAGGTATAATTTAGTCGATCAGGTGTCGCAAAAGCTGTTTGAACTTCCAGAAATTTCCACCATTATAATAAAACAAAAGAGTAAAACTGGAATTGTTGCATATTAAAATGCACACGAGGCTGGACTAATTATTTTCTTCGCGTGCAACTAATTGACACTAGTCAAACGTATTGCAAAATTGCATTTATTGCATATATACGTAACCTCGGTGTTGGAATATCCCTATTCCCCTTTCAAATAATAATATTACTCAATACTGTTTCTGATATTTTGTATTATGTTAAGTCTGGTCACACTTGAAATGTGAATAACGTTATCTTCTTCTTCTCGACTTTGTGAATGTGGATGTGGTGTTGCGAATCGAAAATGTAATCAAAGGTTATAAAAATAATCAACTTATAAAAACAAATTCCCATAAATCAAATCTTTTATTTAGTACAACACCTCGTTTTCTAAAAGATTATGGGCCCAGTCCATGCCAGTTAAAGTAAAATAATTAAAGTTTTTGAAATTAGTTCCACGTGCGTGCTGTGATTTTTTGCAAGGAAACCTCAAGTCTGTGCAGCGTCTGCAACAGGCAGGAATGTCAAAAAATTTTGACTGTGACGGTATCACCATTTCTAACAAGAAAGAAAATTACAGTCGAGTATTCCGACCGTGTAATACCCTCTGAGCTTCGTGTCCAATTATATGAGTCCAATTGGAAGTAGCTGCTGCAAGAACTTAACGTGCACACATATTTGTATGTCTATATCGCTGACACGTTTTTTGTTTTAGTTGCTTGTGTGCACAGCTCAGTGCAATGCACGTGGCAATGACTTCCTTGAAAGTAGCGATTTTCGTTGTATGACAAACTTTTTAGACCCTGAGCTCTTTGAAAAAGAGCAAAAGGGACTAATGGTTTTGTGCGAAAAGTTGTCTGTCTGTCCGTCTGTATGAACGCCTGTTTCTCAGAAAGTATAATAGCTAGAGATTCCATTCTTTTTGCAGAAGCTTCGTAGCTCTGTTACGCAGATCAAGTATATTTTCAAATTTGGCTGCCACGCCCCCTTTGCCCACAATAAGAGAAACAGTAGGACTATCTCGATTTTTGTTTTTTTTAATATGAATGCTAGAAAGCCCAAATTTGGTATGCATGATATTGGATACCATATAAACATATTCCGCTTAAAAAAATTTGGATACCACGCCCCCTTTGCCCACAAATTGCTAACAAAATGCTGTATAGTTTACATTTTGTAGGCGAATTATTTTTTTCGAAAAGAAAGTTTGCTTAAAAATACAAATCAGTCGAAAAATAATCAAAACAGTTCAATTAAATTTAGTTAATATTAGTTAAGTTTACTTTCTTTGGCAAAAAATTTGTTTGGCCAAAATTCCAAGGAAAATCATTTGACGATGATTTATTTTGAATTCTACTTAAGTATGTATTTAATAGAGCACTGCATGAATGCCAGAAAATGGGGATTCGAATGAACAATGCTCAAATTGAATTGAGTGAATGTGAATTAGTTGTCAAATGAATGTAGAATGAGTGAGTTCTCTAAGGCATCATTCAGACGCACAACTGTCAAAACGAAAAATTACGAAATGAATGAGTGAGTAGACGAGTCTATATGAAGTTGTGTTTTGAGTCCATTCGAATGCCAAAACAAAATTTTTTTCATTATTGTGCTTTATTGTGTGCGTAATGGAAACGATTTAAATTCTAAACACAAACACATGGATTTTTTTACTTTTGCACACATTTTAAATTTTTTATTTATATTATATTATATTTTATTTTTATATTATTACATGCATATTACAAGTATTTATGCATTTAATTCATGTTGGCATTTAAAAACATAATTTTGTTTATGTTGTTAGTATTTAGTCAGTTTGTTTAATTTAATTTTGAGATTCCATGCCCCACTAATTTGCTCATTTAATTACCAATAATTTGTTCTCTAATACATAAATCATCACAATCAACATCTTAACAAAAAAAGTTCCCTTTTTTCATTTTAATTTCAAACATTTGCTTGCTAAGCAAGCCTTGCTTTCTCTAAATCAAACAATATTATACACAGAATGTATAAGCAACAACTCGAATGATATCAGGCCTGTCAAAATTTTACAACTTAACTCATTGTGTTAAAGGTGTATATTATGAGTTGACACTTCCACTCATATTGATACTCATTTAATTCATTGTGTGTTAGACACTTACTCATCTCAACTCAATTTGATTACATTCAATCTGACGTATGTTATGAGTAGACTCATGCAGTGCTCTAGTTGACACTTATACTCATATTGAAATTCATTAAATTCATTGTGTGTTTGACACTTACTCATCTCAACTCAATTCGAATACATTCAATCTGACGTATGTTTCAGTAGACTCATGCAGTGCTCTAGTATTTAAGCCTCCACTCCCAAAAGACTGTGGTGGCGTAGGGAGTAAAGTGCTCGCCTGCGAAGAGCAGGGGATCTAGGGTTCGATCCTCGGTAGCGCAAACTTTTTCTCAACTAAAGAAAATTTACTTTTTTTTAATTCCTGACTTTTTTGAAAAAAATCACTTTTTTTAATGCCACGCCCCTCCGCCCACAGGACAAAATAGTATTACTGTCCATATTTTATTTTTACAACTATCACTATTTTTAAATTAATGTTTTGAACTGAATGCAAGTAAGGGTTGTATTAAAATTAATTTTTCAGTTTAAGTTTCTTTTAATCAAAAAAATATTATCTATATATTAATTAAAGTGTTATTTTTAAAATACTGGCTCAGCGTCTTCTACAGTCGAGCAAGCTCGAATGTAATCTTCCTTAGTTTTTTTATTTGAAATTAAAAGTGCAGTGACGGAAAGAGAGAGCGTATACATATAAGTTAATAGTGCAAATATTCCCCCTTGACTCTCGTAGCCCCTGCGACGAGCAAGCTGCTCATTCCAGTCGCCGTTGATGTCCGTATTGCAGACAGTGCAATTTGACCGTCACATGCACGTTGCCATGAAACACGATGAAACATGTTCACTTGTTCACCTAAGTGAACAACTCTTTTTTGTTCACTCATTCCTGAACAACTCTTTTTGTTCCCTCACTCATGAACAACTCGGTTTGGTTCACTCAGGGACGAGCAACCCAACACGTGAGAGCTTGGCGGACCGGCATTGGACATTCTTGCAAATATCAGAATTGAAATAAAGAATTTATAACGAATTGAACCAAATAACATCTTATATACTCGGGATCACTGGGATCTTGCCACAACTAAAACTGAATACACCGGATACCAACAATGTTAAGGTAATATAGTCGGGTGCCCATAGGGCGCCCAGACTTAGAAGCCAGGCGCTCGCAGGGCGCCCGGACTTAACTTATATGTATTTACATATGGCATATACATAAATCAGGCAGCATAAGGCTTAGGCAAAGTGCAAACGCGGCATATCCCACGCTGCGGGTCAGTCTACATATAAATAGCTGATCGTATTTCATTTGTTTCTAGAGGATCTAGAGGCTACAAGTACTGATGGACTACTATCATGGACTACGGTCAACAGCTGAGTGTTTGCTTTGGATGTGTAAGCATCGCATCAAGTTAGCAGCCCTTCTGTTGACTTTACAGCCCTGAAAGATGTTATCGATCGAAAACATGATATCGAGAAATGGCATTGGTGCAGATCAGTCGTGAAATTGTTTTTCTTAGAATTAATCAATAAACATAAAGACATTAATAAATTGGTATAATTTATTCGGACTGACAAAAAAAGCACTAATGTCGGCCTAGGAAGGCTAAAAGAGGGTTCTACAGTTCAGAAGTGGGATACGCTATTTGTTGGCCAATCAGCATGTAATAAGAGCTGTTTTGAACTAAATGCAACTCATAGATACGATGTAGAGTTGTATTAAAATTCATTCCTTAATGTATCTTCAATTTAATTTTCTTTTAATCAAAAAAATATATTCTGGATACTGGCTCAATTAAATTTTCTTTTAATCAAAGTATTATTTTTAAAATACTGGCTCAGGGTCTTCTACAGTCGGCCAAGCTCGACTGTTATCTTCCTTTTTTGTTTTTTTAATTTTGGTCCGATTTTGATGAAATTTTCAAAATCGTTTGATATTATTTGTCTCCAAGTATATATTAAGATACAAAACTATACGTTAAGAAATAAGAGAGCTAGCGGCATGCAAAGTTATAACGCATTTGTGCTTTTGGTGGGTGAAGGAGGCGTGGCATCCAATAAATTTTGATGGCGGTTGTTTCTATTCGTGACAGATTTGGTAACAGTCGGAACGCTAGAGCCTTGTTAGACTCAGGTTCTCAAGTCAATTTGATGACGGAACACCTAGCTCAGAAATTGCGACTTAAGCGCAAGGGCAAGTGTTTAAGCGTTAGATCAGTTGGACAGTCGAGATTGGTCGCGAACAGCGAAGTTTCGACCATCGTATCATCTCGTGTGAATGCTCACCAGTTCAGCGCCGAGTTTTGGGTGCTAGATTCGATTTCGAGCAGGCAGCCAGATAGGAATCTTCCCATTAATCGGTGGAGGATTCCTTCAAATGTAGATCTGGCTGACCCTGAATTTCATAAACCCCAAAAAATAGATTTACTACTGGGAGCAGACTCGTTTTTCGTCTTGCTATGTACTGGAAAAATTAGATTGGCTAAGAATGGTCCAGTACTGCAAAAAACATTGCTTGGTTGGGTAGCATCAGGGAGGTGCAAGAATTTGCTTACCAAAAGCCCTTTATGCTTCGCAATCATGCAACCTAGAGAAGAGTCTAGGCTTGAGGCTCGTGTAGAACGGTTTTGGGAGAAAGAGGCTATCGCAAAATCAAACATTTCTACAGAGCATATGATTTTGTTGATTGGACACTTTGGGGTCAGGATGCAGCTCAAGCCTGAAACCCAATTGCCGAAACTCAAAGAAATGCATTTGAGTTATATGAAAAAGTATCTCGAACTTGGTTACATGTCCGTCCAAGGTATTATAGTTCCACCAGGACCGCAATTCGTCAATCCACACCAGTGCGTCCTGAGACCTGAAATTAGTGTAGTCGTACCTACTATTCAGAGGGATCTAAGCTTTCGATTCGTAGGTTTCGTCTGAACCGATATGCCCTCACGGCAGACATTAAAAATAGTCTGGTGCCCGAAATTTTAGATTCGGGAAAATTTCAATTGGCAAAATGGTTTTCAAACCATCATAATGTAAATTAATAAGGCGTAAACAAGAAGCTGTTGGGAATCGATGATGCCGATTCAAAAACTGTAAAGGCAGAGGTAGCTTCATTCGAAACACAGTTCATATCCAGACTCGAATTGTGTCAAGCGTACCCGTTAGCCCAGTTATGGTCTGCAACTAAGTATAAGTTGGACCGATATCGAATCGAGAGTGTGAATTTCTTGACTGAATCAGAAATCGCACTACATTGGAGATATACTTTCCCTTCATTTGTAGCAACATTTGTAGCCAATCAAGTTGCAGTCATCCATAAGGTGACCAATAAAGCACCCTGGAGACATGAACTCAGACAGTTTGGCTTAATAAGACCGAGTCGAAAGTTTGTGAGCTTAAAATTTTGTATATGGTTAGTTTGACTTTGAATTGTGTCGAAAATGCTCAAATAGAATGCACTCTGTTAGTGCGAAAGTGCTTCCATTGTTCCAGGCTAGTGGTGCAAGTAATTGGTACCTTGCCGGCAGATCGTTTATCAGCTGTTCGGTTCGTTGATCTCGTTGAAATCGATTTTTGTGATCCCATAAAGGTTTCGCTGCGAACTAGCGGACGAGCCCCTATTAAAATTAATATTTCGGTGCTAGATTCTGCAGCTTTCTTGGGCGGTGTTGGCTAAGTGGAACTGTTCTCACTGCTGGATTCAGCTACCTTTTTTTTGCAGGCGATGAATTAACTGGTGATTTGGGCGCAGATTTCCTCTGCTCCTTCTCCTCCTCCTTTGAGCTAGTTGGTGTACTGAGGCTTGGTGCTGCTGCTACTGCTGATATTTTTTGGCTGCTGATTTCTTGCTTTACATGGTGTTGTTGTGAGGTTAGGTTAGATTATACGGACCGCTCAGCCTAATAATGGCCGAGTTCACTCGGAGGCCATGGGGCCCATTGTGGTGTCCGTCTACTGTTGGTGTAGATTAGGGTTGGGGGGAATATAGGTGCTGGATGGGGCGTTTGTTGGGACTTAACAGGGATGAAACGAAGTGTCTTTAGTTTCTGGGGCTGATCCCAGATACCCGGAACCAACCTGTGGAATCAAGGAAGAGCGCCAGATCCTCTAGTCGTATGTTAGCGAGGCTGTCCAAGTCTTCGTAGAAGGGTACCCCGAGGAATCGTGATCTACTTCTACTAAGTGCAGGACAGCAGCACAAGATGTGTTGGATGCTTTCTTCCTCCTCCTCATCGCAGCAGCTGCGGCAGAAGTCCTGTGACGGTACACCGTACCTTTGGGCCATACGGTCGAAGGGGCAGTGTCCCGTAAGGACTCATATCAGCATCCTTATCCTACTTTTGTTAAACTGTAGGAGTTGAGATGTTCGCTTCTGGTTGTAGGATGGCCAGAGCGCTTTTGAGACCAGACAGCCTAAAGAGGCCGTCCAGCGTGTATCTGCCATGATTCTAGCACTGCCCTCTAGATGTGGAGTTGGTTTAGCGCCTTGGCGGTTTGCGAACTAGTTTATTTCTTGTGGTGTTGGAGGACAGAGCCTTGATTGCTGCCTGGCTGTCGACATAAAACGATATGTTCCTTGAGACATCTTTCAAGGTGGATATTAGTTTTGCCGACTGCCAGACCACGTAGATTTCTGCCTGAAACAAACTACATTAGTCCGGGAGACGGAATGTAAGTTGTGTGGGTGGTTCCTTTGCACCCTATGAAGATTGCTTAGATGGGATTTGGTCAGAGCCGCTTCCCACCAGACCAATGCTCCGTAGGTTAGGATGGGTCTAACTACAGCCGTGTATAGCCAATTGATTATGTACGGCTGTAGTCCCCACCTTGCCCAAAGGTGGTGAGCTTGGTGAAGAGAACAACGTCAGTCTTATTGGGGTTTGCCCCCAGACCATGTTGTTCTGCCCACCGCAGGGCTAGGAAGATTACAGTCGAGCTTGCCCAACTGTAGAAGACCCTGAGCCAGTACTTTTAAAATAATACTTTGATTAAAAGAAAATTAAATTGAGCCAGTATCCAGATAATATTTTTTTGATAAAAAGAAGGGAGATACATGAATGAATGAATTTTAATACAACTCTACGTTGTATCTATCAGTTTATGAGTGCATTTAGTTCAAAACATTAATTTAAAAAAAGCGATAGTTGTAAAAATAAAATATGTGGGCGAAGGGGCGTGGCATTAAAAAAAAGTGATTTTTTTTTCAAAAAAGTCAGGAATTGAAAAAAAAGTAAATATTCGTTAGTTAAGAAAAAGTTTCCGCTACCGAGGATCGAACTCTGGATCCGCAGCTCTTCGCAGGCGAGCACTCTCCTCCCTACGCCACCACAGTCTTTTGGGAGTGGAAGCTTAAATACATAATTAAGTAGAATTCAAAATAAATCATCGTCAAATGATTTTCTTTGGAATTTTGGCCAAACAAATTTTTTGCCAATGAAAGTAAACTTAACTAATATTAACTAAATTTAATTGAACTGTTTTGATTATTTTTCGACTGACTTGTATTTTTAAGCAAACTTTCTATTCAAAAAAAAAATGATTCGCCTACAAAATGTTAACTATACAGCATTTTGTTAGCAATTTGTGGACAAAGGGGGCATGGTATCCAAATTTTTTAAAGCGAAATATGTTTATATGGTATCCAATATCATGCATACCAATTTAGGGCTTTCTATCATTCATATTAAAAAAGTCAAAAATCGAGATAGTCCCACTGTTTCTCCAATTGTGGGCAAAGGGGGCGTGGCATCCAAATTTGAAAATAAACTTGATCTGCGTAACAGAGCAACGAAGCTTCTGCAAAAAGAATGGAATCTCTAGCTATTATACTTGCTGAGAAATAGGCGTTCATACAGACGGACAGACGGACAGACAGACTATTTTCGCACAAATCCATTAGTCCCTTTTGTTCTTTTTCAAAGAGCTCAGGTTCTAAAAAGCGATAGTTGTAAAAATAAAATATGGACAGAAATACTATTTTCTCCTGTGGGCGAAGGGGCATGGCATTAAAAAAAGTGATTTTTTTTCAAAAAAGTCAAAATAAATCATCGTCAAATGATTTTCTTTGGAATTTTGACCAATCAAATTTTTTGACGATGAAAGTAAACTTAACTAATATTAACTAAAATTTAATTGAACTGTTTTGATTATTTTTCGACTGATTTGTATTTTTAAGCAAACTTTCTTTTTGAAACAAATAATTCGCCTACAAAAGGTTAACTATACAGCATTTTGTTACCAATTCGAGGGCAAAGGGGGCGTGGTTTCCAAATTTTTTTAAGCGGAATATGTTTATATGGTATCCAATATCATGCATACCAATTTTGGGCTTTCTAGCATTCATATTAAAAAAGTCGAAAATCGATATAGTCCCACTGTTTCTCTAATTGTGGGCAAAGGGGGCGTGGCATCCTAATTTGAAAATAAACTTGATCTGCGTAACAGAGCTACGAAGCTTCTGCAAAAAGAATGGAATCTCTAGCTATTATACATGCTGAGAAACAGGCGTTCATACAGACGGACAGACGGACAGACAGACAATTTTCACACAAAACCATTAGTCCCTTTTGCACAGGGCTCAGGGTCTAAAAATAGGTAGAAGGGAAATTTTCAGAGAGAAACAAGAAAGAAAATGTCAGTCGAGCATGCCGACCGTGTAATACCCTCTGAGCTTCGTTTCCAATTATATGAGTTCATTTTGGACTGCTTACAAGCAGTGCACTGCTTAAATTTTATACACACAAGCAGTGCACTGAGTGAGTTTTAAATACACAAGCACTGCTTGTGCACTACTTGTCAACACTGCAGCGTAAACGAAAGCAGTGCACTGATATTGCGATAAAAATATAAGTTTGTATGACAAACTTGAAATTTTCACAATCGTTTGATATTATTTGGCTGCAAGTATATGCTAAGTTACAAAACTATAAGTTAGAAAATAAGTGAGCCAGCCGCTTGCAAAGTTACAAAGTTTGGTGGGCGAAGGAGGCTTGGCATCCAACAAATTTTGATGGAATTGTCTTTATATTGCATCTAGCAACCTGCATACCAAAATTGGTGTCCCTAGGTGCCATAGTTACCCAGATATTCGCAAAAAACCTGTATTTTTTCCGAGGTATGTCTGGTTTTTCGCTTATTGTGGGCGAATGGGGCGTGGCATCAAAAAAAGGAAACAAACTTGTATTGACTGACTAAATATGTGGTCGATACTGACCAATTTTGAACTTGTAGCTCTTACCATCTCTGAGATCCTTTCGTTCATACGGACAGACAGACGGACAGACGGACATGGCTATATCGACTCGGCTGTTGATGCTGATCAAGAATATATATACTTTATGGGGTCTGCCACGCCTCCTTCTGCCTGTTACATACTTCTGACAAAGCCAATATACCCCTCAGAGGGTATAAAAAATGGGAGAGGAGAAATTTTCAGAGAAAAAAATTGGTAGAGGGGAAAAAAATAGAGGGATATTTTTCATCTGGGAAATTTCCTCCTCCTCTTCCTCTTCCTCTTCCTCTTCCTCTTCCTCTCCCTCCTCCTCTTCCTCCTCCTCTTCCTCCTCCTCTTCCTCTTCCTCCTCCTCTTCCTCCTCCTCTTCCTCCTCCTCTTCCTCCTCCTCTTCCTCCTCCTCTTCCTCCTCCTCTTCCTCCTCCTCCTCTTCCACCTCCTCATCCTCCTCCTCTTCCTTCTCCTCCTCATCCTCCTCCTCTTCCTTCTCCTCCTCCTCCCCCTCCTCTGCTCCTCCCATGCACTGGTGCTGGATGGGGCGTTTGTTGGGACTTAACAGGGATGAAACGAAGTGTCTTTAGTTTCTGGGGCTGATCCCAGATACCCGGAACCAACCTGTGGAATCAAGGAAGAGCGCCAGATCCTCTAGTCGTATGTTAGCGAGGCTGTCCAAGTCTTCGTAGAAGGGTACCCCGAGGAATCGTGATCTACTTCTACTAAGTGCAGGACAGCAGCACAAGATGTGTTGGATGCTTTCTTCCTCCTCCTCATCGCAGCAGCTGCGGCAGAAGTCCTGTGACGGTACACCGTACCTTTGGGCCATACGGTCGAAGGGGCAGTGTCCCGTAAGGACTCATATCAGCATCCTTATCCTACTTTTGTTAAACTGTAGGAGTTGAGATGTTCGCTTCTGGTTGTAGGATGGCCAGAGCGCTTTTGAGACCAGACAGCCTAAAGAGGCCGTCCAGCGTGTATCTGCCATGATTCTAGCACTGCCCTCTAGATGTGGAGTTGGTTTAGCGCCTTGGCGGTTTGCGAACTAGTTTATTTCTTGTGGTGTTGGAGGACAGAGCCTTGATTGCTGCCTGGCTGTCGACATAAAACGATATGTTCCTTGAGACATCTTTCAAGGTGGATATTAGTTTTGCCGACTGCCAGACCACGTAGATTTCTGCCTGAAACAAACTACATTAGTCCGGGAGACGGAATGTAAGTTGTGTGGGTGGTTCCTTTGCACCCTATGAAGATTGCTTAGATGGGATTTGGTCAGAGCCGCTTCCCACCAGACCAATGCTCCGTAGGTTAGGATGGGTCTAACTACAGCCGTGTATAGCCAATTGATTATGTACGGCTGTAGTCCCCACCTTTGCCCAAAGGTGGTGAGCTTGGTGAAGAGAACAACGTCAGTCTTATTGGGGTTTGCCCCCAGACCATGTTGTTCTGCCCACCGCAGGGCTAGGAAGATTACAGTCGAGCTTGCCCAACTGTAGAAGACCCTGAGCCAGTACTTTTAAAATAATACTTTGATTAAAAGAAAATTAAATTGAGCCAGTATCCAGATAATATTTTTTTGATAAAAAGAAGGGAGATACATGAATGAATGAATTTTAATACAACTCTACGTTGTATCTATCAGTTTATGAGTGCATTTAGTTCAAAACATTAATTTAAAAAAAGCGATAGTTGTAAAAATAAAATATGTGGGCGAAGGGGCGTGGCATTAAAAAAAAGTGATTTTTTTTTCAAAAAAGTCAGGAATTGAAAAAAAAGTAAATATTCGTTAGTTAAGAAAAAGTTTCCGCTACCGAGGATCGAACTCTGGATCCGCAGCTCTTCGCAGGCGAGCACTCTCCTCCCTACGCCACCACAGTCTTTTGGGAGTGGAAGCTTAAATACATAATTAAGTAGAATTCAAAATAAATCATCGTCAAATGATTTTCTTTGGAATTTTGGCCAAACAAATTTTTTGCCAATGAAAGTAAACTTAACTAATATTAACTAAATTTAATTGAACTGTTTTGATTATTTTTCGACTGACTTGTATTTTTAAGCAAACTTTCTATTCAAAAAAAAAATGATTCGCCTACAAAATGTTAACTATACAGCATTTTGTTAGCAATTTGTGGACAAAGGGGGCATGGTATCCAAATTTTTTAAAGCGAAATATGTTTATATGGTATCCAATATCATGCATACCAATTTAGGGCTTTCTATCATTCATATTAAAAAAGTCAAAAATCGAGATAGTCCCACTGTTTCTCCAATTGTGGGCAAAGGGGGCGTGGCATCCAAATTTGAAAATAAACTTGATCTGCGTAACAGAGCAACGAAGCTTCTGCAAAAAGAATGGAATCTCTAGCTATTATACTTGCTGAGAAATAGGCGTTCATACAGACGGACAGACGGACAGACAGACTATTTTCGCACAAATCCATTAGTCCCTTTTGTTCTTTTTCAAAGAGCTCAGGTTCTAAAAAGCGATAGTTGTAAAAATAAAATATGGACAGAAATACTATTTTCTCCTGTGGGCGAAGGGGCATGGCATTAAAAAAAGTGATTTTTTTTCAAAAAAGTCAAAATACATCATCGTCAAATGATTTTCTTTGGAATTTTGACCAATCAAATTTTTTGACGATGAAAGTAAACTTAACTAATATTAACTAAAATTTAATTGAACTGTTTTGATTATTTTTCGACTGATTTGTATTTTTAAGCAAACTTTCTTTTTGAAACAAATAATTCGCCTACAAAAGGTTAACTATACAGCATTTTGTTACCAATTCGAGGGCAAAGGGGGCGTGGTTTCCAAATTTTTTTAAGCGGAATATGTTTATATGGTATCCAATATCATGCATACCAATTTTGGGCTTTCTAGCATTCATATTAAAAAAGTCGAAAATCGATATAGTCCCACTGTTTCTCTAATTGTGGGCAAAGGGGGCGTGGCATCCTAATTTGAAAATAAACTTGATCTGCGTAACAGAGCTACGAAGCTTCTGCAAAAAGAATGGAATCTCTAGCTAATATACATGCTGAGAAACAGGCGTTCATACAGACGGACAGACGGACAGACAGACTATTTTCGCACAAATCCATTAGTCCCTTTTGCACAGGGCTCAGGGTCTAAAAATAGGTAGAAGGGAAATTTTCAGAGAGAAACAAGAAAGAAAATGTCAGTCGAGCATGCCGACCGTGTAATACCCTCTGAGCTTCGTTTCCAATTATATGAGTTCATTTTGGACTGCTTAAAAGCAGTGCACTGCTTAAATTTTATACACACAAGCAGTGCACTGAGTGAGTTTTAAATACACAAGCACTGCTTGTGCACTACTTGTCAACACTGCAGCGTAAACGAAAGCAGTGCACTGCTATTGCGATAAAAATATAAGTTTGTATGACAAACTTGAAATTTTCACAATCGTTTGATATTATTTGGCTGCAAGTATATGCTAAGTTACAAAACTATAAGTTATGAAATAAGTGAGCCAGCCGCTTGCAAAGTTACAAAGTTTGGTGGGCGAAGGAGGCTTGGCATCCAACAAATTTTGATGGAATTGTCTTTATATTGCATCTAGCAACCTGCATACCAAAATTGGTGTCCCTAGGTGCCATAGTTACCGAGATATTCGCAAAAAACCTGTATTTTTTCCGAGGTATGTCTGGTTTTTCGCTTATTGTGGGCGAATGGGGCGTGGCATCAAAAAAAGGAAACAAACTTGTATTGACTGACTAAATATGTGGTCGATACTGACCAATTTTTGTAGCTTGTAGCTCTTACCATCTCTGAGATCCTTTCGTTCATACGGACAGACAGACGGACAGACGGACATGGCTATATCGACTCGGCTGTTGATGCTGATCAAGAATATATATACTTTATGGGGTCTGCCACGCCTCCTTCTGCCTGTTACATACTTCTGACAAACCCAATATACCCCTCAGAGGGTATAAAAAATGGGAGAGGAGAAATTTTCAGAGAAAAAAATTGGTAGAGGGGAAAAAAATAGAGGGATATTTTTCATCTGGGAAATTTCCTCCTCCTCTTCCTCTTCCTCTTCCTCTTCCTCTTCCTCTCCCTCCTCCTCTTCCTCCTCCTCTTCCTCCTTCCTCTTCCTCCTCCTCTTCCTCCTCCTCTTCCTCCTCCTCTTCCTCCTCCTCTTCCTCCTCCTCTTCCTCCTCCTCTTCCTCCTCCTCCTCTTCCACCTCCTCATCCTCCTCCTCTTCCTTCTCCTCCTCATCCTCCTCCTCTTCCTCCTCCTCCTCCTCCAACTCCTCTGCTCCTCCCATGCACTGTGCATACTACTTTGCACCCCCAATTACTAACTATTAAAATCGATATCAACAAACCCATAATCTATAAAATGGACTTAGTACAAAGGCTTAAACTTTGGTTAAGAAGGTGGTGCTATTTTATTTTTCGCAACTGTATGTATGCATGTATGTATGTAGTAGTACAACGTTGTCTATGTGCAAGCAACAACTAAAACGAAGATAAACTTGTTGGAACGGCTACATTCAAGCGAGCCGACTATAATATACTACAGCGTAGTCTAGAGCAAAATCAAGTACTCAATGTGAGATGTCTTATAAACTAATAAGACAAACGTAGTAATTAACTACTTATGAGAAAAGACGCAGTATAACCAACATTTGTCCGATCCAAACCAAAGTTGGTCAGGAAATTTAAAATGATTTTCATATTGTAAGGACGGTTCTCAGCCGGGGTACAGATCTCAGTCTGCCCAGGGCTCGAACGAACAAGAAAATTTGTTGTCTGCTGAGACGCTGTGTTAAGGGGGAGGAAACACGTTAAGTTGGGTTAGGGACGAACACGACAAACATACATGCACTACTACGCCCGCGCCTCTGCGGCGGGATTAGCTTGCAAGATCGGGGGCAGCACGGGTGTAACCGCATGCATGCTTCGGGCGATCTTGGCAGACCCAGAGATGCCGGGATTGTATCGCGCGGCGACGGGATCAGATTCTCGTTCTGTTTCTACTTTCGTTAGTAAACTACTGCCGGGATTGCTCACACGGCGACGGGATTATATCCACGTCTCTTTTACTACGGCGGTTAGGTTATGTTGCCGGGATTACTCGCGCGGCGACGGGATCGGATCCTCGTGTTAGTGTTGGGTATTAGGGTTAGCAAAGAATACTCGGGGTTAAGTTCGAATTCACGATCCTTATTGTTGTTAAGTGGGGTTACACTTGGGCGACCTCGCACCCCTTCCCCGACTTAACCTCTCACTCTACTCACTCTGGTTTTTTGTGATGGTACGTGCCAACTCGCAACGTCCACTCTCTCTTGCTGCTGATCACAAAGTGATTTGTCGCTCGCGCTCGCGTCGGCGCTTACCCTCGGCAGCGCAGCTTCACCAACCCTTTTGTCGCTTTGTAGCTTTGCCGCTTTTCTTGTGGTGAACTGCGCTGCTTGCAAGGTTGCCTGCTCACGATTATTCGCCAACGAGCGCGGGCGACAATCGAATAATTGCAATTTAAATCAACTTAAAATTAAACAACAATTGATCTGATTTTTGGCCTCCATTGACCTTATAAACTAAAGTTTTCTATAATAATAATATTAATAATGATAATAATAATAACAATAGCAGCCTTCAATGGCTCTAGCCGGGAATCCAAGACGTTCCTTAATGCTAACAAAAAAAATACTGAAATACTGACTGTGCCTTCACTGGCCCTACTTCTATCCCTATATTAAACTTAACGCTACCAATCTTATAAACTACAAAATAAACGAATGTAAGGCGACCATTGAAGGGGCCTCCATTGACCTTATAAGCTAAAGTTTTTTTTTTAATAATAATAATAATAATATTAATAATGATAATAATAACAATAGCAGCCTTCAATGGCTGGAATCCAAGATTTTCCTTAATACTAACCAAAATACCAACATACTGAATGCGCCTTCACTGGCCCTACTTCTATCCCTATGCTGTACTTAACGCTACCAATCTTATCAGCTACAAAATAAACGAATGTAAGGCGGTCATTCAGGGGGCCGCCTTACACCCCCCTTCTTCAGGGACATTACCGTCACCGCTCCAGTCCTGGAGATGGTAACGGTATACTCGTCAACGCCGTCCTCCACTCGGAATCGTGTGCGGCGACTTCTCTCGCGATGCGACTCCACCTCTCGCCGTATCAGCTCGATTGTCCGCTCCTCCAACTTGAAACCCCGCGGCACGACCCGCCAGTTATGTGGGATCAATGGGGGTGGCATTGGCGTCGGCACCGGCAACGTGCCCGACAGCTCCGCTAACGCATCGTCCCAGTTGGGCTCCCAACCCTCCAGCACGTCCTCCAAATCTTCCAGAATCTCGGCGTCGGTCGGCGACGGTGCGGGTTCTGGTGCGTCGATATGCACGGGGGGCGTGGGCGCCCTGCGTTGCGCGACAACAGCAGGTGCGCTGTCGACACTGTATGCTCGCTTGCGCAGGCTGCGCGACGCCCATGAACCCTGCAAAGCCTGGCCACGCTCCTCGGCGAGCTCTCTGGACAGCAACGTCGGGAGCTGCGGCGTCTCTTCGACCGCCCTGGCCGGTTGTTCACGACGCCGGGGCGGTATCGGATGCTGATCCTCGGGAAGACGCTGCTCGGGTCGACCTCGAGAGCAGCCCTGCCAAAGCTCCGACGGAACAACGGACCGTTGTCCTCCTCCGACTCCGCTGGCTCGAAGTCGGCCACGTACCGGGCCCGGCTCATTGCCTCGGCTGGTGGCGGATGTCGAGATTGGCGGTGTGGTGCGATGATTGAGCTGTCCGTACTCTCCTCATCGGACTCCCAGAACCGTCGCGCATCCGGGGAATTGCTCGCGCCGTCGACCCCTGTCTGCGCCTCCTCCAGCTCAACGGACTCGTCGCCGCCCACTATACCGCCTGCTCTGCCGGCCTCTTCCTGCGCCGCTCGATCTCAGCGGGCTCAACGCTACCAATTACGCCGCCTGCGCTGTCGGCCTCTGCCTGCGCCTCCTCCAGCTCAACGGGCTCGTCGACTACGCCGCTCGTGGCGACGTCACCCTCCATCTCGTCCTGGGCCTGCTCCTCCTCGTCGTCTGCCACGTCCTCTTTGTTCGCTCCGTGGGGTTTTCCTGCGGGCAGTAGGGCGCCGTATACTGCATCGTCACTCCTAACGACTCCATGTATGTCCTGAACGCCTTGCTTGCGAATTGCACCCCGTTGTCGCAAACGAATGTCTTCGGTATGCCAAACCTGCATAGGATCCTCTCGCGAAACGCCCTTTCCAACAATGCTGCCGTCGCCCTCTTGAGGGGGACCAATTCCACCCACTTCGAGAAGGCATCGTGGAAGACGAGCAGCATCGTGTTGCCGCTTTTCGAGCGAGGGAGGGGTCCCACGAAGTCCGCGCACACCACTGCCATCGGCTCCGCCACTTGTCGCGTCAGCATTTGACCCACCGGCTTCCGCTGCTCTGTCTTGTATCTCTGGCATGTTTCGCAACACTTCACGTGGCAAGCGGCATCCCGAAACATTCCCGGCCAGTAATATCGCTGGGCCAACCTCGAAACCGTCTTCCTCACGCCTTGGTGGCCGGCCGTGGGAGTGTCATGGCACTCGCGCTGTACCCGTTGCCTCTGTTCCTTCGGGACACACAGCTTCCACGGGATGTAATTCTCGTCGTCTATCCTCCGCCCAAGATTCCGGTACCCGTTCCCATTCTCCTCTGCGTAGTCTGCGAACTTCTCCGGCTCGTTCCTCATCTGCTCTCTTAATCTCGTCAGCCATTTACACTGCGACTCGAACACGACAGCTTGTTGGCACGCTTCCAACGGCTGTCGGGAAAGCGCATCTGCAACTACGTTCAACTTACCTCGGCGATACCGAACATCGAACTGGAACTGCTGCAACTCCAATGCCCATCGAGCGATCCTGCCGGAGGGGCTTTTGATCGAGTTCAACCATTTGAGCGCCAAATGGTCGGTGACCACCTCGAATCGGTATCCCTCCAAGTAGCATTCGCAGCTTCCTGACCGCCCAGACTATTGCCAGACATTCCTTTTCGGTAGCCGAGTAGTTCGTTTCCGCTTACCTGCGTATGCGATGACCTTCTCTTCCTCCTCAATCGTCTGCGTCAGTACTGCGCCGAGCCCATAGTCGCTGGCGTCGGTTTTCAGCACAAACCTTGCAGAGAAGTCGGGGCATGCCGGGGGACGAGGTCAGCTTCTCCTTAAGCTCCTGTAAGGCCGCCTCCTGCCTCTCACCCCAGGCCCACTTCTGGCCTTTCTTCAGAAGGGATGTCATCGGTTCCACCAATGTCGCGAAGTTGGGGACGAAACGCCGGTACCAGGAAGCCATGCCCAAGCATTGCCGCAATGTCTTCAGATTGTGGGGGCGGGAAGACTTCTGATGGCCTCTACCTTGTCCGGATCGGTGCAGATACCCTCACCACTGACCACGTGCCCAAGATACGCCAATCTCTCCTGAAAAAAAACTACATTTCTTACGATTAAGTCTCAAATTTGCTGCTCGAAGTCGACGGAAGACCTCTCTTAGGTTCTCCACGTGTTCCTCCTTTGTGGCACCTATCACCACGATGTCATCCAGATAGGCAAAGGCATGTGGCTCCATCTCGGGCCCAATCACCGTGTCCAATGCCCTCTGGAACGTCGCGCCAGCCGAGTGCAACTCGAATGGCATCACTCGCTATGTGGACTCCGCGACTTCTCGATTGCGCCTGCCCGGATCAGCTCATTTACCTGCTCGTCGATCACCCTTTGCATCGCAGGATACTTCGGGAAGTATCGCTGCTTCAGCGGCTGCGCATCCGGATCCTGTGTTCCGCGATGTGCGTGACTCCTTCCAGCTTCTCGAACTGCGCCAGTTCTGCCTCCAAGAACTCCTTCAGATCGGGCTCCAAGCCCGCTGGCCATTGCTCCTCTACCATAGGGGAACAGTCTCCGGTTTCTTTAACCCCCATTATCTGTACTTTGGAGGAAGCCGCCACCTCAGGCCTCGAAACTCCGTTTCCGTCCTCTGTTACCTTTTCCAAATGCTCTGTCGCGCCAACTTGCGCGCCCTTCTCCAAATCGTCTGCCACGCCAACTTGCGCGCCCTTCTCCAAATCCTCTGCCACGCCAACTTGCGCGCCCTTCTCCAGATCGTCTGCCACGCCAACTTGCGCGCCTTTTCCCAAATCCTTTGTCACGCCAACTTGCGCGCCTTTTTCCAAATCCTTTGTCACGCCAACTTGCGTGCCCTTTTCCCCCAAGTTTCCGACATTGGGTCTGGTCGAACATCCTTTTCCTCCAAGTTTTCCGACATTGGGTCTGGTCGAGCATCCTTTTCCCCCAAGTTTTCCGACATTGGGTCTGGTCGAGTATCCATTTCCCCCAAGTTTTCCTACATTGGGTCTGGTCGAGCATCCGTTTCCCCCAAGTTTTCCGACTATGGGTCTGGTCGAACCTTCATCCTCCTTCGGCGGCTCCGAGCGGTCGATCCCTCCTCTGAAAGTGGGACAACTTCTATCGGCCCGCGCTCCTCCTTGGAAAGCGCCGACTTATCATTCTCCCGGCTCTCTGCCACTCTCAATTCCAGCTTCGACTGGCCACAGCTGATCGTGGTGCCCATGATGCTGAGGAAATCCATCCCCAGAATGACGTGTTCCAACATCGTGAGCATAATCAGCACTGACAATGTCACCTTCTCTTCGGCGAGTGCCACTTGCAGTTTCAGCGCCCTCGACAGCTCCAGCTCCGATCCATCTGCCAGGTGGATTCGCGCCCGCTCCTCCACAGACTCTCCTTTTGTTCCCCACTTGTTCGCCCAATCCTCACTCACGAAGCTCCTCCGTCGCCCCAGTGTCGATCGTAGCCGCCATCTCCGTACCGGCGATCACGACTCTCGCGACGATTCGGCCTCCTTCGACTGTCAATGGTTGGTTTACTGCCGGGATCCTTGACCGGCGCCGCCTCCTTCCCGGACTGAGGGACGCCATTGTCCGTTTCCCGCACCTAAACGCTCACAGCACTCCTGGCTGCTTTTGCCTCGTGCGCCGCAGACTCGACAGAACACCACTCTGTGGTTTTGACCCCCCCGGGGGAGGGGCCGGGCCGCGGCGGGGGGGGGCCCCCCCGGCCCGCCTCGCCTGGGGCGCGTCCCCTCCACCCGGCGGGGCGGCGCCGCGGGGGGGGGGGGGGGTGCCCCCCCGCGCGCGCGGCGGCGGCGGGCCGGGGGGAGGGGGAGGGGGGGGGGGGCGGGGGCGGCGCGGCGGCGCGGGGGGCGGGGGGGGGGGGGGGCGCGCGGGGGGCGCCCCCGCGGCGGGGGGGGGGGGGGGGGGGGAGGAGGGGGGGGGGGGGGGGGGGGGGGGGGGGGGGGGGGGGGGGGGGCGGGGGGGGGGGGGGGGGGAGGGGGCGCTGCTCCAGGGTTTCAATGAACCCGATCGGATCGGTCTGCCCGTCATAGCACATGCCCCACTTCCGCACCTGGTCAGCCACAACCCTCAACGACCGGGCATCGTGATCTGAAGGATCCATTGGGAGTTTATCCCTGACCGAGATTCGGGGTCGAGTCGTCTCCGGTGGACACCTGCCAACCGAATATCGGGCAGGACCTTCGCCTCCGCAATGGATGGCTTCCACGAAGGTGGTTGCACGGGCTCGTAAAGCCGTGCATCGCGCAGATCCGGCTCTGACCTTGGCTGGGGTCGCTCATCGGCCAACGTGCCCATAGGGGAGAGCTCACGGCGTTTGGCGAACTGGGCCTCCAGTTTCGCCAAGCGCATCCACACTTCTGCTGAGTGGCCGCCGGCTTGGATGAAGGTGGCGAGCCTACGGCGCAGGTCCACCACTTGGCCCCCATCGTCCAAGCCGAACTCGTGCATCATCGCCACTAACTCCTCTTTGCGACGGGAGTGCTCACCTGGCTCCATATCGTTTTAGGCCTGGTCTCGATTGCAGGTTGTTTCTCTCAGATATTTTTTCCCCGATTATTTTCACAACAAAAAAAAACAAAAATAAACAAAAATATTTTATTTTATTTGTTTATTTTGTTTCAGTCACTTTGTCCCACTGTTTTTATGACGCGCTTCGCACTAGGTTTTGTTTTGTTTTTCTTTGTTTTCTTTTCATTGGCCCATGGCCCACTGTGCACACATTCTTGTTTATTTTGTTTCCCTGTTCATTGGCCCATGGCCCACTGTGCAACCACTTTCGTTCATTTAAGTTTCCTTATTTATTGTTTTGTGCACTTTCACTTGAGTATGGCCTACCTTCGGCACACTGTACTCACTACGCGTTAAGGTCACTGTTCATTGGCCTCTGGCCCACTGTGCATATCTGCGCACTGTCGTCCGTTTGTTCCTGTTCACTCAGTGCATTTTCGCGCGCGTTTTATTGGCCTCTGGCCCACTGCACATTGGGGCATTTTCCCATTTTTTTGGAATTTAGTCTTTTTTTCAAGTTAGTTAAATCAACATTCTGATAATGCCAATGCATCATGAAAACTTCAATTATGTAAGTTGCATACCCAGAATGTTAAGTTAACAGTGCTCTGTTAAACTGAGAGCTCTTTAACAGAGTTGTTATAGACTACAAGCACAACTTTTTTAAATCACGCTTAATCACAAAATGAGTACATACGTTTTGTAAAGCAATCAATTATGAATCGAAACTATTAAGCACAAAGTGCACTTATGTGCACTTTTCGCGCAATTTCAATTTTTAGTACGTAACCTTAAAATTTTCAGAGCAAATTCCTTTGAAATGCAAACAAATCAAAATAAGAATACGATTACTTTTAGTGTTATTTTAACTATTGGAGATGACTAAATAGTGTTAATTTAACATAAAAATCCTATCTATATGTACATTTTTATTACTTTAGCCAATATTTTTGCATTTATTTCAATATAGATATTACTTTTCATACCAAAATTAATATTGTAAGCGATTATTCCTATTGGATATTTTTGATATAGCTTTTCGATCCTGATATCTATTAAGGACAATGTCAGGAGCGAAATAACACTTACATTTGACTATATAAGTTGACAATATTAAAAACTATGACAGTTTTATGAAAAAAAGTGCAATTTTACAAATTCATCATACAAAAACTATATGATAAAGTCAACCGATCTTGATGATTTTTTGAGAGGACATTTTGAGTATAATGATCCACGAATCCTGCAAGTTTGGTCTAAATATCATTAAAAACCAAAAAGTAAGAACAGATATTATTAAGAAGGGGGGCGGTGCCACGCCCATTTTTCACAGCAATAATGGATATTCATGTCATAAGTCTAATGCAAAAAACTAGAGAGTGGTATCTTGCACGGTTCTTGAGTTATTAATTTATTCCATAAAAATGGGAAAATACCCCAATGTGCACTGTGCACTTGTTTTCACTGTTCTATTTTCCGTATTTTGTTTTCCTGCACGTTTCGCCCACCCGTGGCTCACTGTGCTCTCAGTTCCCGGTAACTGCGCATTTCGCTCACTTTTCACTGGCCCGAGGTCCACTGTGCACATCTGTGCCCTCTTGCTGTTCGCTCTCGTCAGCGACACTGCAGCCGTGCGTGTGTGTGAGCGCGCGCCGTTACGTTTTTGTCGCGACGATCACTTGCGCATTTGTATGTGTGTGTGTGCGAGCGAGCGTCGCTGCGATTTCGTCGCACCGTTTACCGCACGCGTCTGTGTGCGTGTGAAAGCTTCGCTTGCATTACACTTGCATTCTCGACCGACACTTCCCCGCGCGTTTTGCTTTCCCCTCGCCCACGCTCTTGGTTTTGCGCGCATACACATATGCAAAATGCGCTGCGGCAAAACTAAGCAATGGGTATCATAGGGTATGTTCGACTCACCAGATATTCTTTTTGCGTTTCTTTTCGCTTTTCAGCTCGATCACTCCCGTTCCAGCGACTTGTTTATTTGGGCACACTTGCGGGTTTTTAATCCGTAGTTGTGCCACGCCCCTTGTGTCTGCAGCGTCCCTGCTCGGGCGCCACTTGTAAGGACAGTTCTTAGCCGGGGTACAGATCTCAGTCTGCCTAGGGCTCGAACCAACAAGAAAATTTGTTGTCTGCTGAGACGCTGTGTTAAGGGGGAGGAAACACGTTAAGTTGGGTTAGGGACGCCCACGACAAACATGCACTACTACGCCCCGCATGGGGGGATTAGAAGATGGGGGGGGGATGATGGGTGATTGTTTCGACGGGATCAGATCCTCGTTCTGTTTCTACTTTCGTTAGTAAACTACTGCCGGGATTGCTCACACGGCGACGGGATTATACCCACGTCTCTTTTACTACGGCGGTTAGGTTATGTTGCCGGGATTACTCGCGCGGCGACGGGATCGGATCCTCGTGTTAGTGTTGGGTATTAGGGTTAGCAAAGAATACTCGGGGTTAAGTTCCAATTCACGATCCTTATTGTTGTTAAGTGGGGTTACACTTGGGCGACCTCGCACCCCTTCCCCGACTTAACCTCTCACTCTACTCACTCTGGTTGTTTGTGATGGTACGTGCCAACTCGCAACGTCCACTCTCTCTTGCTGCCGATCACAAAGTGATTTGTCGCTCGCGCTCGCGTCGGCGCTTACCCTCGGCAGCGCAGCTTCACCAACCCTTTTGTCGCTTTGTAGCTTTGCCGCTTTTCTTGTGGTGAACTGCGCTGCTTGCAAGGTTGCGTGCTCACGATTATTTGCCAACGAGCGCGGGCGACAATCGAATAATTGCAATTTAAATCAACTTAAAATTAAACAACAATTGATCTGATTTTTGGCCTCCATTGACCTTATAAACTAAAGTTTTCTATAATAATAATATTAATAGTAATAATATTAATAATTAATATTAATAATAACAATAGCAGCCTTCAATAGCTCTAGCCGGGAATCCAAGACGTTCCTTAATACTAACAAAAATAACACTGAAATACTGAATGTGCCTTCACTGGCCCTACTTCTATCCCTATATTAAGCTTAACGCTACCAATCTTATAAACTACAAAATAAACGAATGTAAGGCGGTCATTGAGGGGGCCGCCTTACAATATACTGTGTAAATTTGGTTTGGATACCTCAACAGACAAAAAAGTTTCTCATATTAAAGGCATGTCTTGGCTCTGATATTTGTCAGACTACTTATACGGGAGGTATGTGATATATATTTGTCCGATCCAAACCAAAGTTGGTCAGAAAATTTGAAATGATTTTCATATACTGTGTAAGTTTGGTTTGGATACCTCAACAGACAAAAAAGTTTCTCATCTTAAAGTCATGTCACAATCACAATCTAAAGTAAACTAGTACTGCTTGCAGCACAGACGGCTATACATACCAAGTTTGGTGACTGTAGCTCTTATAGTCTCCGAGATCCAGGTTTTCATACAGACGGACGGACAGAAGGACATGGCAATATCGACATGTACTGCTCGCAGCATAGACTGATATACATACCAAGTTTGGTGACTGTAGCGCTTATAGTCTCCGAAATCCAGGTTTTCATACAGGCGGACGGACAGACGGACATGGCTGTTGATGAGGATTAAGAATAGTATATATACTTAATGGGATCTGCCACGCCTTCTTCTGCCTGTTATATACAAACAGCCTCTGACAAACCCAGAATGCTACTGGTTCTTCGTACACCGTAGTATAAAAACCAACCTTGATGTTATATTTTCGACTGTAGCCAGATCCTCACTTTGCACGCTTCTCTAAAACAAAAGGGTGCCATACACAAGCGTTTTAAGATCAGGACTGATGCCTCCTAATTTATTTATTTAATCAGATCGGTAGATTAATTATGTTGTTAGTTTGTTAAGTTAGTTAAGTGTGTTAGAATATAAGATTTATTACAATCAAGAGAGCAATCGAAACTAATCACAGGTTGTTATAACCTGTAGACAGTATTCTTAGTGGTTCATGAAGAGACTAATTAGAGTTACAATGCGCAAGAGACAGAGGGTTGAAGTTACGAGTAATTCTAGTAGGTAATTTGACGTAAACTCTGTTCAATAAACTAACAGAGTCAATCTGACCATGAAGTAAATTATACAAAAAACACAACACCAAGCATAGTTCTACGGTTAGTAAGAGAGGGAAGATTAAGTAATAGCAGACTTCTTGAATAATATGGCAACTGTGTAACTTAATTCCAGTTGAAGCCTCGATGAGCAAAAATTTTTAAAATTTCTTTTAGACTGTTTCCAATCGAGCACGGTGAGATTCCTATTGACACAAACAAATACAGAAACCGTTCTCAAGCTTAGGATGAGAAGGCCATTTATGTATGGATCCTCTAATTCTTTAGACTATCGCTTAAAGAACCCAAGATCTATAGCCTTATTGGCCGTAATTTCAACGTTTTTGACTTGACACTTATTTCTTAACATAACGTTTTGTAACTTAGAATATATTTGAAGACAAATAATATCAAACGATTGTGAAAATTTCATCAAAATCGAACAATAATTAAAAAAGTTTGTCATACAACGAAAATCGGTTCTTTCAAGCAAGGCATAGCCACGTGCATTGCACTGAACTGTGCACACAAGCAACGAAAACGAAAAGCGTGTGAGCGAGATAGACATACAAATATGTGTGCATGTTAAGTTCTTGCAGCAGCTACTCCAATTTGAACTCATCTAATTGGAAACGAAGCTCAGAGGGTATTACACGGTCGGCATGCCCGACTGACAATTTCTTTCTTGTTTTCCGCTAGATCCAGCTGTATTGAAAATGCGATTGCGGGAAAAACTTGAAAACAGTGGGCAGCGGGACTTCTAACTTTTTAGGAAAATTAAAAAAAATTGTTTTATATTTTTCTTAATTTTGTGAGTTGTTCCTTTCGCGTTTGACAATTTAAAATATATTTCTATTGGTAAATTATCGATATTTACTTCTATCGAACAAATTTTCCCAATAATTCATACGTATGTAAGTTGATGCGTCTTCCATCAACTACCATTGTGAAATTCGTTTCCCAAATATTTAAAAAAATTTACGATGCCGAAGGAAGTATACAAAAATGTGTAACTGCAAAACAAGTAATTGAGGAAGGATGCTGCAAATTTAACCCAGGTGTATTAAATATTTTTTTAAATGCACCATTACTGAAAAATTATGCGATTTACGAGCACTCGGATCTTCAAATGTTTTTCCCAGGAATTCGGGGGTTTTTAGCCTTTTTTTGTAAAACTAGCTGATTTTAATCAAAACAAATGACCTCACTGGTATGCATGTCGAAATCTATGATTTGAAAGGCACGCTTCTAACATCTCTGAAATCTGTTTGTTGCAGACTCAAATAATTTAAATTTAAAATGCCATACCAATTTGCTATCGAACCATTCTCTTGTCTGACAAAGTTCATACGATACATATCGACATTCACACGTTGACGTTTTAACAATGCAACCCTTGATGAATTATCGATCTACCAACAAGTTAGTTCGTCAAAAGACACGAAGGAAGACATCTCGGACGGCATTTCGAAACGTTAAAATAAACTCTCTTCTATTTTACGTATATCTCTAACATTCATTCGTACTAGTATACTTATTGAGTTTAATGGTACATGTTCAATATTAAATAAGAATATTTCGAATTTGAAGTGTGTTCTATTATTGTTTCGTAGTGTTTCTGGACTTGCCAGAACGTATTTTATTTTAACTAGACATCGTCTTCGAAAATTGGCTGCTGATCACACATATTGGCGTGTTGTGAAATAGCAGAAAATATTAGACGGCGACGATACACTGGCGTGTATATATATACACATATTAGCGTGTGGTGAAATACAAATTTCTGCACACATATTTTCTTGTACACGCATATGGGCGTGTGGTGAAATAGGAGAAGTTTGATGTTACTGCGCAATAAAAAGAAGCTTGACAGGAACGATATGGCTAATACTTCGATACCAACAACAGCTTCTAACATGGAGGCTGAAGAGGAATCAGATCAGGAGAATAATGATACTGTCGTTGAGGGAAATGCGAACACAAACTTATTGGAGCGTTTAATGGAACAATTGGCAAATTTAACTGCGCAGTCAGAAAAGGTTATAAATATAACGCGTTGGCAAACTGGAGCAACCAGCGATTATGGGTGCAAAAAGCACAATTGGATTGGCCACACAGGGTGGCACAGGAGCAGTCCCGAAGAACAGTATCACACAGGGTGGTGCAGTCAAACGTGGAACTTATGCAGACGCTTATGGTCTGGGCGCACAGGGCGGCACAGACACTGTTCCAGAAACCAACAACTACCAAAGAGACGCAATTTCACAAGGCACACAGAGTGCCTATGGTTTGGCCGCACATGGTGGCAAAATCGATGTTCTAGGGGCAAACGCAGCGCTTGGCTTGGCCACACAGGGTGGCACAGGTACACTTCTCAGAAATAATATGACACAGGGTACCTATGACTTGACTACAAAGGGTGCCGGAGGCATATTTCGGGGAATGGCTCAGTATACTATCGGTCTGGTAGTAATGCACATGGTATGGATGCGAATAGATGCAGTCGGGATACAAATGTACCTGGAAATCATGGCGCAGGTATGTATGAACTTGGCATGGCCATGGGAATTGGTTCGGTAGGCATTGGTTTAAGGCAGGAACAAAATGAAAGATCTTTGATAAATCCAGAAGCAACAATTCATGGGGTCAACCACCATTCGCAACCACGCAAATTAATAGATTTACCTGATCTCGGCGGTAACCCAGAGGATTGGCCTATATTTTCAACAATGTTTTGGGAGTCAACGGCGGCATATAAATACACCGATTTGGAAAACATGTTAAGACTGCAAAAGAGTCTTAAAGGAAATGCAAGGGAAGAAATAAAGGGTTTACTAATTCATCCAGTAAACGTAAAGCACATAATGGAGAGGCTTTTATTTCGATATGGAAGACCTGAGCTTTTAATTAAAAGCCAGATGGATATGGTCAACGAGCTTGCGAAAGTGAACGAGAATAATTTAGACAAGATAGTGCCGTTCGCCACAAGGGTCGACAATTTGGTTATTTATCTTCAGTCTGCTGGTGCGTCACAATACTTGCAAAATCCATCATTGATTGAACAACTAATTGGGAAGCTACCACTTACAAAACGCATACAATGGAATGAGTATGCCAGCACGATTTACCCATATCCAGACTTAAGGCATTTTAATGCATGGCTCAGAGAAATAAGCAAGAGTGTCGCTAGAGCGACAATAATACCAGCAAAGCAACAGGCAAGAAGTGAGCAGCGATCAAATCAAAGATCGGTTATGCAAACCATGAAGGACACTCAAGAAAGGGGTGATTCTAAAATGGTGTGTTATAAATGTAAGGGTAACCACCAATTTGTCAAATGCGCGATGTACACCAATCTTAACGTCAAGGATAGATGGATAATGGCTAAGGAACTGGGGCTCTGTTATGGTTGCTTGTACCGGGGTCATAATATGACGACCTGCAAGTACATTCGAGAATGTAAGCTAAATGGGTGTAAAAAGAGCCTTCATAGAACTTTGCTCAGTGATCAAAATAACAATCAACCAAAGCCTGAAATGATAAGTACTCAAGAAGCGTCATTGAATACTGTCTCATCATGCATGTCAAAAGTTCTCTTCAAGGTATTACCTGTGCAGGTATCTGGTCCAAACAAGGTGGTCATTGATACCTATGCGTTCCTGGATGAAGGACCTTCAGCGACGCTTATTAATGAAAAGTTGGCAAGCCTATTAGGCGTGAAAGTAGATAAGCAAAAGCTGACTTTAAATTGGATAGGAAAACATGCGTCAGATGTAATGTCTATGGAGTGTCACCTTAAAATACGGGCTCAAGATGGTAGTAAAATATGGCGGCGTTTGGACGGAAACACGGTTCCGGAGCTACAACTTCCTTTGCAATCTGTTGACATGCAAGGGCTTATGAAAAATTTTCCACGACTGAAAAGTATACCAATAAGGGGTATACAAATGCTGATCCAATGCTGCTAATAGGGATCAACAACATCACATTGGTATCAACCCTAAAGACAATTGCATTGAACAATAGTATGATCGCTGCGAAATCTGCTTTTGGATGGTATGTTTATGGGTTGCCAAATATGCAGCGTGATACGCCATCGATTGTCGTATTACACGCACATACAGAGGAGATGGATATGGAAAAGAGCATGCACAAAATAATTGACCAGACGAATGCCCACCTTTAACTCAAATACTATTCCAATTTCGGCAAGGAAAAATAGGAGTTTGTGCTGACATGAAGGAAATGTTTCTGCAGGTTCGGGTCAGAGATGAAGATCAGCAAGCTCTAATGTTTTTATGGAGAGATGGCAACCCAGAATTAGAAGTATCAGCATACGAAATGAAGGTTATGATATTCGGAGCTGCTTGTTCTCCATGTTGTGCACAATACATAAAAAATATAAATGCGCAAAATGCACCAAAAAATGTAAAACACGCCATAGTTAACAAGCACTACGTGATGATTTTGTTGCAAGTTTCAGCACAGAAAAGGAAGCTTACGAGATTAGTAAGGAAGTGAAAGAAGTTCACAAGATGGCTAAATTTGACTTGAGGGGTTTCGTTTCCAATTCAAAGAATATCGAAGGATGGCTAAATAATGCAACGGACAACCTACCAAAACCAGCAGTAAACATAGATATGGAAAAAGGAGAACAAGGGCTTGGAACGCACTGGGATAGTCAAAATGATGAGTTCATTTTCAAACTACAGCTAAACCGAGTTGACAAAGACATTGTGAATGCTACCAAGTGCCAAAGCGACAGTTGCTAAGCTTGGTCATGTCAGTTTACGATCCATTTGGAATGTTGGCAGACCTGATGATTCACGGAAAAGTATTGATCCAAGATGTATGGAGGGAAGCAGTTGATTGGAATGATCAAATTCCAGACGATTTATTCGCACGATTTAGGACATGGATATCCCAGCTGGAAAATGTAAAGCAGCTTAGAATTCAAAGGTGCTATTCGCTACAATTCTTGGACCCGAAATAGAGCTTCATGTATTTGTTGATGCGAGTGAGATAGCATTTGCATCTGTAGCTTATTAGAGAATCAATTATAATGGTCATATTGATATCAGATTTATTGCAGGAAAGACTAAATGCGCACCTTTAAAGCTGTTATCCGTGCCACGTCTCGAGCTACAAGCTGCTGTTTTAGGAACTCGTCTGAGGAATTCTATCTTGTCATGTCACGATAGGAAAGCGCACAGATGTACAATGTGGTCGGATTCGAGAACGGTAATTTCATGGATACGTTCTGATCATCGAATTTGTAAACAGTTTGTTGCCCACCGTATAAGTGAAATTTTGGAAAGCACTGATGAGCTGGATTGGCGATGGGTACCTTCAGAATTGAATGCTGCGGATAAAGCCACGAAGGCGCCTCGAAATTTGAAATATGTAGCTAACAACTTGTGCACTATTGGACCGGAATTTCTTCTGTCAGAAAAACAGAATTGGCCTGCAACTGACCTGAATGGAAATTTTGATGATACCAACGAGCGAAAGAAAACTGTTTTAGTTGTGCTATCAGAACCAGCGGTGGATTTTACCCGATTTTCGTACTATTTGCGTTTGAAGCGAACCTTTGGCTGAATACTTAGATTCATCAAGAAGCTGCGCTACAAAATGAGTCTAGAGTTTGTGGGGAACTCACATCGCTGGAACTGGAAGCAGCAGAAATTGCATTGTGCAAAATGGTTCAAAGTCATGTGTATGCGCAGGAAATGTCCTTATTGAAGGAAATGGATTCAGTTTCAAAATGTAGTACAATCTATTCCTTGTGTCCAAAATTAACTGAAATCGGACTTATAGTTGTATTTGGAAGGCTTGACTATGCAACTGCAATTCCCGAGCGAGCACGGCAGCCTATAATATTACCAGCAAAGCACACACTGTCTAATTTGGTTGTCAAATGGTATCACGATGTTTTTCATCACCAAAACGATGAGCTGATTATAAATGAAATAATGCAGAAATTTTGGATCACAAACTTGAGACGGGAGGTGCAGCGAGCTAAAAGTAATTGTCAATACTGTAAAAACAAAAGAGCAATACCAATACCGGCTATGATGGGACAATTTCCAAAGGATCGTGTCACTCCTTACCAGCGGCCATTCTCATACGTGGGCTTGGACTATTTTGGGCCGATAATAGTAACAGTTGGAAGACGCCATGAAAAAAGATGGTGTGCTTTATTCACTTGCTTAACGATACGAGCAATGCATCTTGAGTTAGCAGCAGATTTGTCAACTGATGCTTGCATATTGTGCATTCGGAACTTTGTGAATAGAAGAGGAGTTCCAATTAAAATACGATCAGACATGGGAACCAATTTTGTTGGAGCTGACAATGAGATGAAAAAGATGGAAGATTTGTTCGACTGGGAATATATCAAAGCAGAAATGGCAAATAAGGGCATAAATTGGGAACTTAACTGTCCTTCAAATCCAAGTTCCAGTGGCTGCTGGGATCGGCTAGTAAGGTCTACTAAGAGGGTTTTAACCGTCACATTTAAGGAGCAAGCGCCAAAAGTTGAGACTCTGAGAAGTCTACTCATCGAAGCAGAGAACATTATTAATAGCAGACCGCTCACACACGTACCAGTCGATATAGATGATCCAGAACCACTTACACCAAACCACTTTTTGCTCGGAACAACAAACTCAACACAAACTCCAAGAGAGGAAACATCATTTTGTTCCGTAAACAGTACAGAATTGCACAACAACTAAAGGATAAGTTTTGGAAACGTTGGATAAGGGAATATTTGCCAACACTGACTCTGCGCACAAAATGGATCGCTCGGACAAAACCAATAAGTGAAGGCGATGTTGTCATTAGTGAAGACAGTGAAGACAACCAACCACGGGGAAGCTGGAAAAAGGGACTTATAGTCAAAACATTTCCTGCCAAGGATGGTGAGATTAGGATTGCCGAAGTTCAAACCTCGACTGGAATTTTGGAGAGACCAGTGTCAAAGCTTGCAGAGCTAGACGTTATTGGTAAAACTCCTGGTTTTACGGTGGGCGGGATGTTGCTGACTCAAATAATTTTAATTTAAATGCCATACCAATTTACTATCGCACCATTCTCTTGTCTGACAAAGTTCATACGATACGATATCGACATTCACACGATGACGTTTTAACAATGCAACCCTTGATGAATTATCGATCTACCGATAAGTTAGTTCGCCAAAAGACACGAAGGAAGACATCTCGGACGGCATTTTGAAAATAAACACTCGCTACACGCATATTCTTGTATATCTCTAACATTCATTCGTACTAGTATTCTAATTGAGTTTAATGGTGCATGTTCAATATTAAATAATAATATTTCGAATTTGGAGTGTGTTCTATTTTTGTTTCGTAGTGTTTCTGGACTTGCCAGAACAAATAGAAAACATCAAATCAAATGATTGACTATCTAGAGGTAGTTTGGTTAGTTTGGTATTGAGACCACGTTCATTCTAGTAAGTACATTCACTAACAATTAACAGCCTGGAGTGGCTTGCGTACACAATGTGGAACAGTAGTCAAAACATTGGCTATTTACATCACTGGACTGACAAGAACACCATATCTTTGCCAAGAGATGGGCGAGATACTAATTGGATTCATAGAATTATTCCCTAGAGTAGCTGAGCAGTTTAACACCAATATTGGCCGCGGGCTAGTTAACAAGAGGACGGTAGGGGCTTCTCGTTATGGCGCACAAAAGAGCTGGACTTTTTGCGTTTCATTTTGTAGAGCTGTATTGCCGAACCAAGTTTTCATGCCCCAAAAAATATTATTTGCCTTATGAATAAGTTTGGAATGTTTAGTTCGTACAAATTAAACTTTCGTTTTGAACTATTGAACAATTCAATCGAATCGTTCGAGCACTAAAAATAATGCTTCGCAAAATTTCTAGATTTTTCCTAAGCATTCGACAAAGTTTGGTTAAAAAGTCTATTGTCCTTTGGCTTATTGTGCAATCTACATTAAAAAAGATTGCAAACCTTTTGTTTCTAATGCGTTCGTAGAGAGTGATGCTAATGTCATAATTTGCGCGCAGAGCAACTCATCACGCGCAAAACGACAAAACTCCGTGGTGGGGTTGCGCTGCCGAGGTTAAGATCTTTGCGATCGGCAACAAAAAGAGCGGACGTCGCCAGTTGGTGCAAGATAGGTGAACCTGTTGAAAGTGCAGCAGGACACGCAGGCTAGTTTAATTAACAATGTTAGTCCGTAGTTAACATAATTAATAAATAATTTACATGGAATCGTCTCCACTGAGCTAATTTTTACACTTAATACCCTTTCCTAGACGAGGATTTGATCCCGTCTGACGAGTGAATAATCCCGGCTTCCCTCTTACTAACTAACAAATAAACAGGCGAGGATTTGATCCCGCTTACAGTGTGAAAAATTTCGGTAGTAGATTATTAATGCAGCAAGAAAAGAGACTAGGATTTGATCCCTTAGTGAACAAGTAAACAATCCCGGCACTCTCAGTCTATTGAGAGCATTAGACCCCCGCACGTGGCTACACCCGTGCTGCTCCCAATCTTAGACTTAGCCCCATTTTCTCATAATAAGGGTAAAACCAGATATACCTCGTAAAAAATACATGTTTTTCGCGAATATCTCAGTAAGTATGGCACCTAGGAAAAACAATTTTGGCATTCAGGTTGCTAGGTGCAAAATAAACACAATGCCATCAAAATTTGTTGGTTGCCACACCCCTTTTGCCCAAATAAAGTAACATAATGAACTGCATAATATTTACTCTTATACATAAGCTAGCGAGTAGGTTCGTTGCGTGCGTTCGTTTGCACAGCTATAGCAAGAGTCAGTTATAATATCGATCTCGAAATCACCGCACGCACTACCAAAGCCTTTCCGCGTTTGGCTAACGTCTGTAAAATGAATTGTAATATAATTGAAATTGCAATTGTTCTTATTTCGCATAATTCTAGATTTTTCATTGGCGCCCGAGCAGGGATTTCCATCGCGTTTTGATAGTCGATAATTTATAGAAAATTTCAAGGCTTTGTGAATTGTTCTTGTCGCTATCTGCTACCTGTATCTGGAGTTGGAGATTTGTCATTACCCCCGTAGCCAGAAGAATTGCTCGTTCAACAATACGAGGGCACAGAGACGCCAGCCGCCATATTGTTAAGCATTCTCAACGGACGGTCGAGCGCAGGCGAATGTTTGTCGGTGTATGCTAGCCGATTGGTGACGTCTTGCTTGTCAAATAGAGGAATATGAGTTGGAAGAAATTGCAACCGCTTTTACACTGGCGCATACATCGGAAATCGACAATAGGCTCCAAAGTTTGCTATTTACCACCAATATAAAGACACGCAGCGAACTACAACAACCACTTAAGCGTAGTGATCGTTTTGAGTCAAATGCTGAACCAGAGAAAAAGAGGCAAAAGGCGCAACGGCAAATTAAAAGTCATTATTGCGGGAAAACTGGTCACAAGATGATCGAAAAGCAGCAGAGAGGAATGAAGCAAAGTCAATGTAGCCAAGCAGCAAGCCATCGCCAGGAAGAGTCAAAACAGGCGTGACGTGCTACAGATGTGCCAAAGTTGGACACATTACATCAACTTGCTCGCAAGGAACAGCCTCCAGTAGTAGCCACGACAGGGAGAAGCGAGTCGATTTGTGTATGGTGATGGAACCGAAAGGAGTACTGAAGCAAATAAGTGAGAGCTTTCCATTTCTGTTTGACTCTGGTGCAGAGTATTCCTTAATGAAAGAGAAATTGTCTAAGAAAATATTTGGCAAGAGATTTCATAAATTGATTATTCTACGAGGTATTGTGAATAATATTATAAAGAGAAGTCTGCAAATTTTGGCGACTGTGGAAATTTCTGAACATAACCTCGAAATTCTGTTTCACGTGGTAAATGATAATGATTTGAAATATGATACAATAATAGGTAGTGAAATTTTAAAGAATGGTTTTGGTGTCACAATAAAGGCAGACAAACTCGATTTTTATAAAACAAAATTCGTAAATACAGTAAACAATAAATCCAATGTTGACATTATAAAAAGACTTATAGAAGATAATAATGTTGAAAATAATCAAAATGAAAAACAAGAATTGAAAAATATTAAATAACTATATGAAGTATTTAATAGGTCGTAAAAGACCAGCAGTTGTGTTGAAAACTCTAGCAGATGCAGGATTCTCATTTAATATAAAAAAATCTTCCTTTTTAAATACAGAAATTGAATAGCTTGGGTATTTAATCAAAGGCGATGAGATTAAACTCAATCCTCGGAAAATACAAGCATTGATTGCCTTGTCACAACCTAATACATTAACGCAATTACGACAATTCATAGGTTTGGCGTCATAGTTTTGTCAGTTTGTATCATGTGTTTCTGAAGAAATTAAGCCATTATATCAGCTTGCTTTGAAATTGAATAAATTCGATTGGTCGGAGGAGCTCAAACGGATATGTCAGAAAATCATTGATGTTCTAATTAATGATCCGGTATTGATTGTATTTGATCCGTGCCTTACAATTGAGCTGCATACTGATGCAAGTGCAAGTGGATATGCAGCGATGCTCATTCACATAGTAGACTGCAGACAACGGGTAGTGAAATATTACAGTAAGTGTACTCTGGCATCAGAATCCAAATATCACTCTTACGAGACTTTGGCAGTGTATAACTCTATTAAACATTTTCGACACTATCTGCATGGCTGTATATACAGATTGCAACCCATTCAAAGCAAGAAGTACAAAAATCGAATTAACGCCTTTAGTGCATAGATGGTGGGCGTACTTACAGTCGTTTCTCTTAAGTTTTCAGTACCGTAAGGGAAGTTAAATGGCACCCGTAGATTCCAGCTGATTCCAAATTCAGTGGTCAAAATGGCTTAAAAGAATATGTCATAGTGCAAATAGATGCATTTACTATATTTGTTAATTTGCATCACACACTGAGTCTAGATACAGATAGCTGTTTCAAAGCCTTAAAAACGATTATGTCACTCTTTGGAACACCAAGTCGTATCACTGCAGATCAAGGCAGGAGCTTTACTTGTAGCGGATTCAGAATGTTAAACCAACAGAATAGAGCTACATTTAATAGCAACAGGTGCGAGCCGTGCCAACGGACAGGTAGAGCGCGTCATGAGTACGATAAAGAGCATGCTGTCAGCAGTAGAGAGAAGTTAGCGTTCATGGCAGGATGCATTGAAAGATGTTCAGTTAGCCATGAATTGCACCACCAACCGGGTGACTAGATTTAGCCCACTAGAACTATTAATAGGAAGAGATGCTAGACCAATGGGTATATTACCAATAATTAAAGAGACAGAAGTAAATTTAAGAGACGTAAGAGATCATGCTAAAGAAAATATATAAAAGAATACTAAATATGACAAGGAACGATTCGACAAAAATGAAGCGAAAATTGTGAAGAAAAAGATTGGTGATCATGTCTTGCTGAAGAGTGAAGAACGGCAGCAGACAAAGTTTAGATTTAAAGATTTAAAATTCAAGGGACCATTTGTAGAAACAGAATTGCTTGATGGTGACCGTTACTTGCTGAAATCGCTGACTGGTAAGAGGACATACAAGTAAGCGCACGAGAGTTTGCGATCCTTGCCATAACAGCATGATGAGTTTCAATCTGTTGAAAAAGATGAAAGCGGTGAAATAGAGGTTCGTCCTAATTTAGAGGACAATATTGAAAAATACATTGGTCCTGAATCTAACTAGATACCTAAGAGAGGTGAAGAGTACGTCAAATTCAGGGGCTAGTTTAAGCGACAATGTTCACGCCATTTATGGGTGACACATTGTAGGTGGCGGACGGATCTACGTTGCGTCGCAGAGTGCGGCAAGGGTCCATTAACTGTGGGATGATAAGACATAATATGAGTAGTATGTACAGTAACGTAAACTTACAAGATAATTTAAAATCTTAAATCAAAGCAAGACATGACACCAAAATAATGCTTTATAGTGCATACGAGGACGTGTAAGAGTCAGGAAGGCCGCGTCGGAGAGAAGGTGATATCGATATTGTTGTTCAAAGGGTTTGTAATAGGGTTTTTTTGTTAAATTATTGTTGTGGTGATATTTCGATAAGTATCACCGAGGGTTTCTCTGTCTATGGAGGTGGAACGATATCAAGTAGCAAGACAACACTTTTTGGAAAAGTAGCGTAACTTTAGGCGGCATCGTGCTACACGGAAGAAAATTCAAAGAAGACAAATCTGAAATAATCAAGGACATCAATATTGAACCGGTCGCCCCGACATATACATGCATAAATCTTAATGGCCTATTCGAAGCAAAACATGCTAAATAAATACAAAAAAAAAAATGTAAGAATTTGTTTCAATCATTGCCAATATTGCCGTTCTTTGTAATTCCGTTATTCGTTATATCTACATACTTATAAATGGTGGTGGTTTTGACCCTTGTCTTTGCGCTAATCACTGCTTGCACATACCTACATAAGTAACTAAGGGCGCGCTATTGCCATTTGTATACATATGTGCATGCAGTTATTGGTGTCGATTTTGCTTGCATTAATTCCGTTGGTTTGTGTTTGACGTTGCAGAATTAAGTTCCTAGCGTTGTTTTTTTAGACTTTATGATGCCAAAATGAGCAAATCGCCAATAGTACTCTGGTACATACACAGAGAAACTGCAAGAAATTAGGTTTCGCCAACGCAGAGTAACTGTAAGCATATCTCTTTGTTATTCACTCCCGCTTGCTGCTGTCCATTTTGAGTGCAGTCGCCTGCACTGTGTATATACTCCTG
>JAWNPS010000021.1:0-10897 GCA_035047385.1 Drosophila tripunctata
AACTCTTGTGCAAAATTTATTAAAAAATTACCTAAAAAGCTAATATATAAACATTTTTTTAGCATATTTAAACTAAACTAAGTATTTCCAATCGATTGGTTCCAATTCCTATTCCTACAGACAGAGAAGTACATGTCTATATCGCCTTTGTTGTTGATGCAGATCAACTGTATAAAAACTTTATGGGGTCTACCACGCCGCCTTCAATGCGTAACAAACTTCGTGACAAAAACATATATTGCATTCATCTGGAATATTCAATTCTTAACTCAATTCCGAGGAATAACAATCTGTTACGCAACAAATGGAAATACCTTTTTTTAATCTGTTCCTCGCATTTTAAAATCCCGGGAATCTGGGATTTTTTTTTTAGTATTCTATGACATATTTAATGAGTATTTTGTGTGATAATATAATTTTGTAGAATCGTAAAATATATATTTTCCAAGCAACTTATTTGACAATTTGTAGCAGTTTTTATGCAAAATTTAATGAATTATTGATAATCTAAAATTTTGATTTCAATTCTGCCGTAACTTTCCATTGCTTTCTTCTTCAATCACAGCAAATATGTACAATATGAACTCTTTGTGCTTTGTGGGGGAACAGCTCATTTCAACATTCATACGATATTCCTCTGGTTTTTTTCTGCGTATTATTATGAACCACTAAAGCAAAAGACCATATAAAACACAGTTTGGCATACAAAAAAAAAACATCTTTCTCTCTCTGAATGTTGTGCGTCAGCTTTTGTGATGAGACCGGTGACAACAAAAAAAAAAATAGAATTATAAAATCAGTTGAGTCATGGGAAACGTACGAATCGTTATGTACTATATATAGCCACCCAAGCATACCCACAACAGGTAGCCGAAAATTTGTATAACAAAAGAGCAGTACTTTTTCTTTAAATGAAGGGGGGATTTTTGCATTGATTTTAAAAATCATTTAACTAAATTATGGAATAATAAAAAATTTAGCTATATAAAATTAAAAGAGTATCAATAATTCGCAATTACTAGATGAGTGACCATTGTCTTCCGCTTCTTTGTTGATAATTTTATAAAATATGCATTGTTTTTTATTTTTAATAGTATTTTTTTGCTCTCTTTCTCTATACACAGGGTCAGGGGTATGTTGAGTTTGTTAAAAGTATGTAACAGTTAGCAGGAGATGTGACACGCTTTATAAAGTCTGTATATATTCTGTAGCAGTATTAGATGATGATGATGGGTCAAACATCGATGCTGATTAATGAACATATGTATGTATATAGAATTGGAAACTCCAAGGTGGCACAAACTGATGGACACGGATGGCTTGGGTTCAAGGGGATATGGAAAAAAATAAATGCAATTGATTCGCATTATTAATTGTCTAGAGATTGGTTAACTATATAGAAAGCCTCCAGAAATTGGTATTTCCTGAAAAAAACACAAACTTTCGTATGATACACTTCAGCCAAAAGTGCGTCATTCATTACTGCACGATAGTTTGTAAGTGTTGGCGTTCATACTGAATGGTTTTATGGCTATCTTTCAATCTAAAGGTATGATTTGGTGCCTCTGAATACAATGTTTATTTCAGAAATGCATGACAAACGGTTTAGCGTCATTAAGTTTGGAGAAAAAATACGAGTATTTATGTGAATAATGCTTAAAATCGTTAAATGCGAAATTTGATTGCTCAGATTTCGATATGTGCTTTATTTAAAAGTTAATTACAGATTGGTCATCCTTGGGGATACAATTACATTTAATGATAAATTTTAAGGCTTGTAACTCCTACCATTTCAGAGATCTGTACATTTATAAGAACAGAAAGAATAAGAAACATATATATAAAAGAACGGTCTTCTTAGTTTCGAATCTTTACTTTACACTTCACTAAAAACATTTTTAAAGCGAGCTAGTAATACAGCTTTTAAGCGTAATTTTGCCACTTCTTAGTGCACCATAATTTTTCTCAGTGTAGTATAAAGTTATAGTGCTATATCGAACTCCTACCACTTGGTAGAGACCTGCCAAAAAAAACTGTTGGTAACGTTATGAAAGTGTTGAAACAATTTGAAATGGTTTTGATTTCCTGCCTCGCTTTTGGTCACCAGGTCGTGTCTAAATGGAACGTGTTCGATTTTGCGCACCTCCAAAAAAAAAAAAGGTGAAAAAAAAATATATATTCTGATAGCTAAAAACATGTTAATCACATGAACATGCGCTGAAAGTCCATTTATGATATGAAATCGTATGTAAATATTAAAATTGAGTCATAAAAGTCATTGCACAATAGGAAATCGCGACAGGAACACTAAACGTACATATATCCCATATAGGCTAGACGTCCATGTGGCGCCCACACACATAGACGAAATACACGAGTATCTGAATAGATAATATGTTACTTAGCAGAGCTAGTTGCTCGCTCCAGACCATAATAGATAGATGTCACGAACTTGCCTTTAAAGCGCAAATAAGTATATATGTATATATAGCGAATTTATCAACTGCAACGCAATATTGCATTATAAATACATATGTATGTGAGTTTGTACGTACATGTGTACGTTCATCCACATCTTTATGCAACGTATGTGTACGTATATTGACAACAATGAAAAGATAATGGGTCCATTGAGTCATTGGCATCGCCAGATACTAACCTTAGTCCAGTCTGAAAAGCATTTCATCTTTCTTCCCATGGCACTATCAATAATTTAAAGGAAAAAACAAGTAATCCACATATAATATATCTTTGATTACTAAATGCTTTTTAAAATTTATGATATAGTATGATATATAGTGGAACAGAAAAGATGATACATCAGTTTGTTATAAGCTAGTATAGTATACTATTATGAAAATATTATAGTTTACTAATACTAGTTTCGAAGAAACGTAACCACAATATATGACATATATCCCTAAAAAAAAGTTTCCTAAAAAATACCTCAGGATCTCTGAAGCTTAGAAACACTTTAAATAGCTCAATTTTTATATTATTCCTTTAGAAATCTTGTTCAGCTTTCACATTTTCCGAACCATAATTTCCAAATATTATCAAGTAGTCTCATAACCCCCGCTAGATTATAGAGTATACTAGTAAATGAAAAACAACGGATGTGATGACAATGTAGTACGATAGCATGTCTTATTGATATGGTATACATATGTCAAGGCGTTTGATCTTGACAATGGTAATGATAAGCATGCGTATACTCATCGTTCGGAAGTTACGACATGACGTATGCGTTACCTGAGCATATCTTATGGATCGATAAGCTATCAAAATAATAGTTACTTTTTTTTTTTTGAATTTCTTATAGTCATAGGCATAGTATCGTTTTTGGGTCAGTTTAGAGCGAGAGCGAGAGAGAGCAAGAGTGACTGTGGGCCAATGGAGTATTGAAAGCTTAGTCAATTTTATTTCAATTGACGATTGAACTCTGACGACCTCAAAGACGCACAGTCCGAAGATCGTGTTTTGCTGGTTTTCTCAGGCAAATTGGACGCTGATGTATCATTTAGCTTAAGTATAAGTCTATGGCTCTAGGTCAATAGTTTTTGTATGATTAAAGAGCAATAAATTGAATTGAAATAAAACAGTTCTTACTTACCGCAAAGCTCTGCTAAGAGCAGCTTCTTAGCTAAGAGTAAACAGAACGAGTAAGTGCAGCATTTGCAGCACTGCTCTGCAGAGAGTGAGAGCTTGCTTTAGCCACGAAGTGCAGTGCCATACTGGAGTGTGCATTTGGCGCTCTTATTGTGATTGGCAGTGATCGCAGCGCTGCCTGCCGCTCTCCAACGAGTTATCGCTCTCTCGTGCGCTCTCAGCATTTACTTACTCAAAAGTCAGAGCTACAACCAAATGGCAGTTTTCCGCGGCTATTCATTCAGTACTGCCCTGGCAGTCACAGGCAGCACAAGGCAGAGGCGGTATAGCGAGATTTGTTTTCAGTGTGCGTGTGTTTGTGTTCGTGTGTGTGCGTTACGAAAATATAAAAATATTATTTGAATAAGGGGCCAAAAAGGAAACGAAGTAAAGAAGAAAAAAAGAAGCGGGCAGAGAGAGAAGTGAGTTTGCGTGAGTTAATATATGTAGTGTTTGTTGTTGTTGTTAATGCGCCGTCGCCTACTTCTTTAATATTAAGGCGCGCGCAAAAGTAAAGAACAACAACAGCAACAACAACAAAGTGGCGTCGGGTTTGTCTTCGTCTACATACTCCTCTTCGTGTTGCTCTTCGTCGTGCGTGTGCGTGTGTGTGCGTGGGAGTTGCTCCTTTTGTATGGAAGAGTATTTAAAACGTGTGCTAATTAATTGAGTCGCTGCATTTACAGAAGCTAACAACAAAAGCAACAAACGGAAAACCAAACAAACCAAAACAAGAGCATACAACAAAAGAAACAACAACAGCAACAGCAACAGCGGCAGCGGCTAATGTTAATGTGTTTAATAGTGTTGTTGGTGTCGTGTGTCTTTAGTTTCGAAATTTAAATTTAATTTATTACGAAAACGCTACACTGCCGCTTCCCACTCCCCCGCCGTCGTGTTATGCGTCATATGTGAAGAGAAATACAAAAAAAAGGGCAAAGCCAAAGCAACAACAACAAAGACAAATACAAACACCCCTGCAGCGACGTAGCAGCTCTGCCAGCGCGCATGTGCAGCAAACAGCAAACAGCAACTGCACCAAGAACACAGTGACAACAATAAGCATAAGCAAAGCATTTAAAAGAAGCAAAGTGAAGAGTGGTCATAGAAATTAAGCGAGAGAGTAAGCGAGAGAGAGAGAGCGAGAGTGTGCTAGCAGCAATGGCAGCTGCAAATGCTAACGGCAACAAAAGCTGCTTCTTGCTGCAGAGTAAAAGTGCAAGTGTTCGAAATTTAAAGTTTGACAAATTAAACATGTGCATTTCACACACATACACACAAAAATACACAGCAATTATCGGTAGTGTACTAAATTCTACACTGGAATTGTGTGCAAAACCAGGCGGTAAAGTCTCATTGTTTGCATACACGAAGAAGAAAAAGAAAATATGCCATCCATATGGATTCTTTGCTGCCCTGCATCTGGTTGCCATCGTCTGTCTGCTGGCATCACTGCAAACAGTAGCGGGCATCGATGCCGACGTCGACGTCGATGTGAACGTAGCAGCAGCAGCAGCAGCAGGAGCAGCTAATAAGCAGCATAATAGCCAAACCAACAGCCATTATAATCATCATCATCATAACAATAATAATCATCACGAACAGACGCGTGAGCTGCGGAATAACGAAGAGGGGAATACCAGCAATATGAATACCAAACTGCCAGATGATGTTGTGGTAAGTTTGAAAATTCTTAAAGAATTTAAATAAAATTAATATAATAAATTAAGTAAATAATAACTAAAATCTCAGCTATCTGGAGCTGTAGATTTATGTTGAGCATAATTTAAAAAACGCATTAATGTAGCACATAATTTATTCAAAACTTTTTCTTTATCTTTCTTGTGGTAAGCAGCAAGTTATCAGCAGCCAAAGATTTATGTAGCTCATAATTTATAGAACGTTTTTAGGTAGCACATAATTTTATTTAGAGCTTTTCGATCTTTTTAAAATACTTTAATACTGAATTTTGAATGTTTTCAATAATATCAAGTGTTTAATTTATCAGCAAATAAATAAATATTTATATAAGTTAACACAATTGATTAATTTTAACATTATAAGTTAACTTATAATGAAAAAAATAATGATAATATTAATGAAACTGCTAATGCTATAACTAAAAATATTAATGATAATAATAATAATAATATTAATTATAATAATAATAATAATATTAAATTATAATAATAATAATAATAAATTATAATAATAATAATAATAATCATAATAATATTTATAATAATAGTAATATTAATTATAATAACAGTTCAATATTATTGTGAAAATTCCAATGTCGTAGCTCTTATCGCTTGGGCTTTGCGTTGATCAGCCATTGAATAAAAAAGGGAATACTATTACTAATAACTCCTTATTTTTTTAAATGCTAAAAAAGTCCGTATAATTTTTTTGGATGAGTCATTGAATGGAGTTTGTTGTCGTTGTTATTTTGGGAAATTCGACACCTGCCGCTTGTGGCACATCGAAACAAACCAAACAATCCAATCATGCGCTTCCTTTTCATTCGAATTCATTAGAAAACTACCACCGACAAAAAACAGCACACAAAACGGAAAGATACGAAACTCAAACTCAAACTGAATGCAACACACAACTTAGGAAGACCACAGCACACAAAGACAACAGACAACAGACAACAGACAACAAAACAGTGGCAACAAACTGTGGCAACAGTAACAGCAACAGCAACAATTGTGAACTGACTTCAATGTCTGTGAATGACATTTTCTTCGCTGTACTTTTGCCAATTAGAATTTAGGAAAACTTGAAAGCAAATTGCAACATTTGCGCGACAGTGTGACACTCACACAACTTTATAAACAAGTAAACACGCTACGTTGCATGCACCAAATAGCTGCTCGACTGTTAAATGCCCAGCCTGTGAGCTAAAACTTTAAGAACTTTTGTGTTTTCTAAGCGATGGCTATGAAAATTTCAGCATACGTTGCGAAAGGTATTTAAAAGTGTCAAAAAAAAAAACGCTTGATCTGCGTGCAGAACTTAAGCGTATTTGTTTCTAATAGTCACATAAACATAAGCGCTTGGAATGCTGTGGAAACTGGGCTGACAGCTCGTCGACAACAACAGTATATCACATGCATTCTATGCGTATCTGTGTGCGTGTCCGTCTGTCCGTCTGTCCGCCTGTCCGTCTGTCTCTCTGTCTGTCTGACACACTGCATGCGTGTGTGTAGATAACTTAACTTAAGTTCACTTTCTATGTGCATTTTCCGGACAACTTCCGTTTGGGGCATGCAACCGCACTCGCCTTTGCCCCCAATGCAACACCAGGCCTCCACCCTAACTCCCCGTTCTCTCTCTTCGTCTCTCTCTCTCTCACTCTCTCTCTCTCTCTCTCTCTGTCGTGCTGTCAGCTGCTATCATCTTGTCTTGGTCTTCGACTTTACTGTTCGTCGTTTATTTGATTATACTCATAAGCGCGAGTGCGTGAGTGTATGTGAATATATTCACTGCCATTGTAAGTATGTGTGTTAGTGTGTATGTGTCTATGTGTGTGTGTGTAAGTGCGTTTGTTGAACCGGGAGCTGCGGCAGCGTCTAGCTGGCGACAAACCAGACAACGTCCTACTCCTCGACGCCGTCATCATCAACGTCTTTCGTTGCTACTGGGTCCACAAATCTACAGTGCTACTACAATATATGTATATGTATCTGCATACACAGACACTTGTGCGAGGGCGGTTTCATAAATCCCCAAACACTTATGGACAGAGGGATTTGTCAAAAGTTGCGCCTAGAGTGACATTTTCATCCCAGGCATTATAGGGTTAGTTTTCTTGGGTTAATCAGTTAAGTAGAACACAATAAGATATTAATTTAAGATTTGTATAGTTAAGTAAAATACAAAAAAGATAATGTAAACATTTTTCTTTAAAGTTCTTAAGTCGAAAATTGATGTAATCTTTCTAAAAAAGATATAAATAAATTTTTACTTAAATATTAAATCAAACTTTAAGAGATCTAAAATATTTCGTAATTTTTTGCAAATTATATAAGTTTTTAAAAAACTGTAGGTCTTTAACTGTACAGTTTTTACCAAAAATAACTTAAAACTAAAGTAAATTTCAACTTACTTTAACACTCTAAAGTCTGATGCTAATATAAAAAAATTAATTAAATTAATAAAAAAAATTTCTATTAATTGTTAGATTAAAGGTCTTTACACAGTAAGTTGTACTTATAGCATGAAATGCTACTATAATCCACAGATTGTATTAACACAATAGCCTTTCAATTAGTGCGCAGAAGTATGTAATGACAGAGCATAGATACATATCCTTATCAAGATTATTACATACAGGAACTACCCTCTTAAACTCACACACACACACACACACACATACAGTCGATTCACTGTGTATATGACATATGCCTGTGCCTCGGGTTTCGATATCCTTGCTAAATAAACAATATGCGGGCTCAATTCGGAGGGTCCGTTCTACGTCCCTACGTCTCTTTGTCTCTCCGTCACTCCGTCTGTGTTGTAAGCAGTTTTTATTTCATCTTCTCTCGACACTTGACGACAACGTTGAACGGGTCTCAATTATAATTTTCTCACTCTTTTTGCTGAGCTTTGGGGCCTTTAATAAATATGGAAATATCTCTATATACATATGTTATATATTTGTTTCATATATTTATTTCTATATATACTTATTTCTTTCATATGTGGTTCTACTTTATCATCTCTTACTTGCTTGTAAGTAGTATATTTGCTGTATGCCAATCCAGTGGACAGTAGTCGAAGTATTTTTTAAAGCCAGAGTGGGAGTTACGAGTTAGGAGTGTTTCCAACAAGTCGCGTGTCTCTCCATCTCTCCATCCCTCTCTCTCTATTGCTCGTGTCTCTCTGACTCATCGACTCTCGGTTTAGTTTTTTCTTTTGGTTCAATGTCCTTTCGAATACTTTGCACTCTCGACGTCTCCCTGTCTCTTTCTCTCCTTGCTCCTTGCCTGGCTCCTTGGCACGAATAAATTGCGCATATTTTTGATTAAAAGAAAGAAAACAAAAAACTCAAGAAATTTCGTTAGTATAGACCACGCCAAGACGTTCCCGATTAATGAGTAACTTACTCCCTTTTCACGCCACCCAAACAGTGCAGGCAGCTTAGCTAGTTTGTAGCTATATTAAGGTGGCTGATTGAGCTATTATAAAATGCAGTGTAGGATTTTGAGATATAAAGAAAAGAGTGAACAGAAACCAAAACTACAGCATAAACCATATAAAAATCTTATATAATAATACTATATATTAAATACGTTTTAAATAAAATTGAAAATATATTTAAAAATTTATGTCTAATTTTTTATTGTATAGTATTTTTTTTTTTAAACTTTTTTTCTGTATCAATTTTGTAATTTATATTTGGTGAAATATGTTTTTTTTTAATTTTAGCTATTTTAGCTTTTTTGACACTCTTGGCAACACTGCTCAGTCATCTTTGTTAATAACGAATAACGAAACGAATGCCCTATTATGTTTTTAGTATGAATAACGAGCCGAGCCGAATAACAACAAGTTGTGAGCTGAATCTGCGTACATACATACTATATATGTATATATATGTAACATATACAGTAGGGAGCAAAAGTGTTTCCATAGTTGACACTTTGAACTTTGTAAGTCAATAAAATCCAAACGAATGAAGCAAATCAAAAAAACTTTTTTTTCCAATAATATGTATTTAATTCTTAACAAATTGCCGTATATAACATAAAGAAAAACAAATCAGCAAAATATTCAAACAAAAAAAACTAAAGCCAAATGCATGTGTACAATTTTGCACCTTCAGTGAAAAAACTTAAATATTATTCCAAATCAATATTTTGTCCACAGACCCTTATTGGCTATTACACTTTTTACTTTTTTTGGCATGCTCTCGACTAACTTTTCTATGATTTCCTTTGGAATTCGGTTCCACTCCAGTTCTACACGCTTCCAAAGATCGTCTAGGTTGGATGGCATTGTTTGATATTGCCCGAGCCGTCTCTTCACGATTGACCACAGGTTCTTAATCGGATTAAGGTCGGGACTTTGAGCTGGCCACTCCATCAGCATAAAATCTTGGTTTTGCAACCATTCGCCGACAATTTTGGCAGTGTGCTTCGGGTCCCCATCTTGTTGAAAAATGATTTCCTTTACGGGGTATGCACACTTGTCCAGAAAATTGGGTAGATAGGTTTGCAAAATATTGAGATAGTCTTCTTTATACATTATACCGTCAATTTTATGCAATGGTCCAACGTGCCACCAAGTAAAGCATCCCCAAACTTTGACATTTCCTCCTCCATGCTTAACGGTTTGCTTTACATGGTGTTTTTGAAGCTTGTCCCCGGGCCTGTGCCAATAGAATTGCTTGCCATCCGACTGAAAACGGTTGAACTTGGATTCATCCGACCAGATGACACGCTTCCAGTCCAGTTCTTGTGTTCCCGGGCGAATTTCAATCGAGCCTTGACATTCTTCTCGGATAGAGCTGGTTTATTTTTTTTCACACTTGCCACATATCCAACCTTAGCTAGTGCTCTTCTAGCCGTCCACCGACTCACGTCTTTTCCTATGTCCATAGATGCCTTCTTCGGTGTTAGGAACTTATCAGTTCTTATTTTTGACATCATTAGTCTGGCGTCAGAGTCCTTTAAGAGGCGTTTGCGGCCTTTAACAGTGTTTTTGGATGGCACATTGCGTCTTTTCTGGACCTTGGACACCGCTGAATGAGAAATATTAAGCTGATCTGCAATACTCCGAGTCGAACAGCCACTTTCAGTTAGGCTAATAATGCTATTTTCGACATCTGACGAAAGCCTCTTCATTTTTTCGCGGTACTTTATAGACTAATTGACAAAATCACCAAATCTGCTTCGAATAATAAGAAACACGTAATTTTCTGGATCATAAAAGTGTAGAATGCAAAAATAAAATATATAACGGTGAAACTGCATGTCTATTGCCGATAAGACAATTAAGAAATCAAACCAAAGTAAGAATAACGGAAGGTGCAAAATTGTACACATGTGTTTGGCTTAAGTCTTTTTTGTTTGAATATTTTGCTGATTTGTTTTTGTTTATGTTATATACGGCAATTTGTTAGGAATTAAATACATATTATTGGAAAAAAAAAGTTTTTTTGATTTGCTTCATTCGTTTGGATTTTATGGACTTACAAAGTTCAAAGTGTCAACTATGGAAACACTTTTGCTCCCTACTG